>JAUMJK010000860.1:0-536169 GCA_033558105.1 Coccyzus lansbergi
ACGTGCGGCCTGGCTCCGCCCCCTGCCCGCGCGGCACCCGCTCCGCTTGAGGCCCCGCCCCAAAGAGCTGAGTGCCGCGCGCCGAGCCGATCGATGCCAGGCTGCCTCGCCTATCCCCGAGCGGCGGAGCGCGGCGGCGGGTGAGGCGGCGGGCGCGGGGCGGCTTGTGGGAGCGGCCGAGGGACCCTGGGGCTGTTCAGCCTGGAGAAGAGGCTGAGAGGAGGCCTCATCGCTCTCCACAGCTTCTAGAGAGGAGGTTGTGGTGAGGTGGGCGCTGTGCTTTGCTCCCGTGTGACAGATGGGGAGATGAGAGGAAACGACCTCAAGTTGAGCCAAGGGAGGCTTAGGTGGGACATCCGGAAAAAAATTCTTCACCGAAAGTGTTATCAAGCGCTGGCAGAGGCTGCCCAGGTTGGTGGTCGAGTCTGCATCCCTGGAGGGATTCAAAAGATGGGCAGATGAAGTGTTCACAGAATCACAGAACAGAATCACAGAACAACGAGGTTGGAAGGGACCCATCGGATCATCAAGTCCAACCATTCCTATCTAACACTAAACCAAGTCCCTCAAGACCTCATCCACCCGTGTCTTAAACACCTCCAGGGAAGGGGAATCAACCACCTCCCTGGGCAGCCTATTCCAATGCCCAATGACCCTCTGTGTGAAAATCCTTCTAATCTCCAGCCTAAATCTCCCCTGGCGGAGCTTGAGGCCATTCCCTCTTGTCCTGTCCCCTGTCCCTTGGGAGAAGAGCCCAGCTCCCTCCTCTCTACAACCTCCTTTCAGGTAGTTGTAGAGAGTAATGAGGTCTCCTCTCATGATTTAGTAGTGGGCAGGTACAGTTGGACTTGATCTCAGAGTTTTTTCCAACCTAATGATTCTATTCTGTGATTAAAATTGGAAAAGCCCTCGCAGCTCATCCAGCCCATCCCTCAGCCCAACACTCCCGTGCCTGCTGAACCCTGTCCTCAAGTGCCACAACCATATGGTTTCTGAGCCCCTCCAAGATTGAGTACTCCAGTGCTGCCCCAGGCAGGAGTTGGGATCTGGTATGTGCTGGGACTGTGCTCTTGCAGTCCATGTGTCCATGTGCATTAAGTCCTGCTTGCTCCCTTTGCAGCACAGGGAGCCCAGAAGAAGATCGGGATGGCAGCTCAAATGACTGACGCTCACCGGCGGTTCCTGCAAGTCCTGATGTCCCATGGGATCATGGAAGGGTCCGAGGCCAGGACCTTACACAGGCGCTGCTGTGAGATCCATAAAGGTGTGTCTCTTCAGTGAATAAGTAGGGAGATGGCGTCTACAGGAAAGCTGAGGAGGGGCTTTTTACATGGGCACGTAGTGATGGGATGAGGGGAAATGGCTTTAAACTGGAAGGAGTTAGGAAGAAATTCTTCACAATGAGGCTGGGGAGGCTCTGGCATAGCTTGTCCAGAGAAGTCTGGGCTGCCCCATCCCTGCAGGTGTTCAAGGCCAGTTTGCATGAGGCTTTGAGCAACTGGATCCAGTGGGAGGTGTCCCTGCCCATGGCAGGGGTTGAACTGGATGGGTTTGGAGGTCCCTTGCAATCCAACCCATTCTGTGATTCTATGGAAGAACTATCTTTTTATTCCTGATGCAGCTTACAAATAATTAAATTTCTGAAAAGCGTGCACATCTAAAAGTTAAAAAATTTTACTGATGTGCTGTCTGTCTCTTTCCTAAAAGATAAAATAACATGGCAATGAGGAAACCGAGTTTTAATCAGGTCACACTCATATAAAGCACTTTGCATTTTAGCGAGGTATTTTTTAGAGGTCATACATTTAAAAAAATAATCATTTTTTTACACCAGTAGTGCTGAAATTTCTGGAATGTTTTTCTTCATAATCAGGTGGAAAGGATTTCTTTGGAAATTAATATGAAATATATGCCTATTATCTGTCTTGAGTACATCTGTTACATCTGACCAGTTACGCGCTCGGCTGTTGGCTCCAATGTGTGGCATCCCAAAGTGCATTTTATGGCACATATAATGCAGTTCAGATGTGTGCTGTCAGCTCTCTTTGAGCTTGTGTTCAAACTCCAGCAGTACAGAAATGTGTGATCAGCTTGATAAGGATATTTTTGCAGAGATCTGTTGTTTCATCTTCATTAATTTTGAAAGTGTGGGGGGACAAACTGAGATATAGCTGCAAGGAGTAATGTCTTGAGCACTAATGAATCAGTAGGTGTTAAGATGTGTCAGTTGCTGGTTCCCAGAAAACAGTGAAAGAATAAATTCCTCTTGTTTCATTTTTTCTTTATTTATGAATAAAATTGAAAAGTTCAAGGACTCTGTGAGAACAAAGATTGCCGTTTAAAAGGAAACACCCTGATGCTGTTCACATTAGCGATGGGAAACTGTTCCTGTGAGAAGGCAGATAACTCCAGCAAAGGTTGTTTCAATTTGGCATTCTGAGATCTAACATGCACTGGATATTGTGGCTGAAGTTATTTTTTAGTTCTCAAGTATTTGCGACTTTTGTTTTTAAAGCCCTGTGAGCCATTACCTGAGGGCTGGGTCAGTTCTGGTGCCTGTGTGACCCCCTGCAGCAGCACCAGAGGCGGTTCTGTTGCTGGTGGCTGACCAGGGTGATGTTCAGAGAGAAGAGGCTGCGGTCACTGATGCGAGCTCCACCGGTGGAGTCCCTGCTGTACGAGGACACTGTGGATGTGTTTTCCTTAGGATTCAGACTCCACAGGGTGGCCAAAAGAGTGTATTTCAGTTCCTGCCCCAGTTTCTGACTGAAAACATGTAAGTGTGTAAAAACAACGTAGCTTTTTAAAAGGTTACTCCTGTAATTGTGAGAACTAAGACATTTGTCATAAATTTATCACAAATACTGGCAGTGGCCTAAGCCGCAGACACGGCTGTAGTGTGTGTTAAGAACAAATAACTTTAAGAAAAAACCCTTAGGGCTAAATCATCTTTTCCAGCATGTGGGATCAGTGAGCTGTGGTGCAGGACAAGCTGGCAGAGTTGTCATTCAGTAGGAAGGTTTGTTTAATAGGAGTTAGAACAAAAATGGCTCCACTCAACTGCTGCCTACCCTGCAGAGGCAGCTGGTGTTTGATGGAAAAGTTTGAAAGGACACAGATGCGGCATGGGAGTTTTGCCGTTAGGATTTTGTAAATGCTTTACCTAGGAAAGCTTTTGTCACTTTGGAGGCAAAGGGTGTTGGATGTGACTTACTGCATGGAACATACCTTCCCCGGGTGCTTTGTGAACCAAAGTTACGATATTGCAATTATAAGATCACGATAATGGCATTTTTTTTTGAGGAAGCTCACCCTGATGGGACTGCTTCTAAGGTGAAGTTCTGATTTTGATGCTGAAACCAACAAGAGCTTTGATGTTGATGCCATTTGGTTTCATAGAATCATATAGTGAGGGCAGGTGCTGCTGCCCTGCAAGCAAAAGCCACAGCATGTACTCCTACAGAATGGCTCCGAAGTCCATCTTAGATAGGGGTGTGCTAGAACTTCTCTTAAGATTTGTTTGTAGAACATAACATAAGATTTACCTGGGTTTCTACAAAGCCAGAATTTTAAGTTTTCTGGTAGGTTATTCAGCCATTGAAATCCCGTTCCTTTGTGAGACAGAACACAGCAACAAGGAATCCTTCATGGGTAAATGAAAGAAAGCAAGTGTATTTTAGGATATTTTTTCCCAGTTGTGTTTTTTATTTTCAGTTCAGTTCAGTGTAGTTCATATTGCTATAATTAACGGATTAGTGTGGTGGGTTCCACACAGCAAGACAGACTGGACTCCCTCTTTAAGCTTGTTTTCAAGGAGCTGAGCTGCTCTGAGGTCTGGAAGCCAGCAGCACATGATTGCAATGTGTCTGCTGAACGTAACAACAGTTTAAATTCCACCCTACTGACTTTTAGCTCTTTTACCTGGGAAGAAAATGTTTTGGCAGAAAAAAACCCCAAAGATCTGCCTGGTGTGTAGTTTTCTTTGGGTTTTCCTGTATGTGCTTTTGCTTTTCAGTCTATTATGCGCATGATAAGCTGGAGGATTTCATCAGTACCATCAACAGCCACCTGCAGCCTTTGTACATGCAGATCCGGAAAGGAAGGTCGGAAAGCGATGGGAGAGTACATTATGCTTTAGTAAGTGCTGTGCTGCCATCGTGTGGCTTGGCTCCTCCCGGCCCGTGGCTGGTGCTGGGGTGGCCCGGGGACCCCCCCGCCCCACCTCCGCTGTCTCCCACTTGAAATTACCCTTTCAATCACGTGCCAGGAAAAGGCCTGCACACCTCCCACTTGTAAAGGGGAAAACCCTCTGCACTGTGCTGGTGCCTATCAAACATAAGCCTGCTCCAAGTGCCATCCTTGGCTGTTATTTTGAGTTGCCCAGGGTCCTTTTCCTACAGAATATATAGCAGAGCTGCTGCTCAGAGGGAACGGATAGACCCTGGCACTGAAGGCTGCCTGTGCTAGCAGGCTTTGCTCATTCAGCAGCGCCTGGTGTGGCTCATGTGGGGCTGTTGGCTGTTCCACTGGCAGTGGCTACAGAAGCCACTTGTTGAACAGGGCAGTGGGAGGATAAACTGCCAGCAGTTTACAGTTTATGGTGTAGAAATGCAAGAAGTCTTTCATTTCAGGTTATGTTTTTGTAGGTGAATTTGGTAGAAACTGAAATCACTAAAATGGCATCTGACTATGCAGAAAATGAACTGGAATTGTTCAGAAAAACGGTAAGTACGTCAGTTATTGGTTAGTAAATCACATTCACTATGAAAGCGCCATCTTAAAATGAACAGAAGTGGAACTGCCTGGAGAAGTTCCCACCTTACCTAGGTTTACCACAGAATGAATCGGGCGCTGGGGATGGGAGCATATGTGAGTCGTGATTCCCCATTGAAAGTCAGTTATCAGTGAACTGAAGTCAGCCATGGGGGAGTGCTCCCTGGGGCCGGTGAGTTTCAGTAAGTAAATGCCTTTCTTTGGGATTTCCAGTTGTCATTGCAGAGTTTCTCTCTGGCTCCAGTAGACCAGCAATGCACAGCAGCCATCAATTCTGTAATATCAAGTTGGATTTGCAGATTTGAATAGAAACCTGTGTCTGGTTTTCTAGTTGGCCAGGTTAATAAATGAGTCAGAACACTGCTTTTTAAACAAGAAAACATACACGAGTTCCAAATAGGACTGTTGGGCTGAGATTCCAGGGCATCTGATGTCTGTTTCTTAACATCAGCCACTGTAGTGAGCTGTCAACATAGCTACATATCTTGCCTGTTTTAGCAAGTTGTTCTCAGCCACTTTTTTCAACTTTGAGGACTCAGTTTGTCTTGTCATTAGACTTTGGGTTTTTTTACCCAAACTCATTAAAATAAATTTTTCTGTAGAAACTGGAACAAGAGGCGTGCTGACTCTTCCATAACAGCTGCCAAAGGCTGATCTATGTGGGTACTGCCCAGACTTCCCTGCCTTCCCAGATACAGCAGGGCCCCGTGCAGCCATGTCAGTGCTGCAGAAGTGGCATCGCTGGGGTGTTATCGCTACTGGTATGAACACGCCAAGTGGGTTTAGCAGTCCGAGCGCCTCCAGAATGGAGAAATTTACTGCAGTGGTGATAGGGTTTTCCTCCAAAGAACCCTGACAAGGAGCAGTCAAAAGGACACAGATCTGTCATGTCCCCCTGTGCTCATGGCCCCTGAACGCAGCTCCATTTAGGCAGCACTGCACCATTTTGCATGGGGGGATACTTTCTTGCCAAAGATGAAAGCTGCCAAGGTGACAGTGGTTGTTCTGCAGTTCTGGTTCACACTGCAGTGTCTCTTGCGTGGGTGCTAGCAAAGCTCTGTGGTGATATATGGTCTGCCTGTCTCGTTGTTTGGGGTTTTAATAGTTGAAACTTTCTTTCTCTAGATGGACCTAATCATTTTATCAGAGAATGGCTTTGCCTCCTCTACAGATACTTTAAACTTGGCCGACCAACTTAAGACAAAGAAAATGAAGAAAAAGGAAGCAGAACAAGTGCTCAAAGTTTTTGTGGAGGACAAGTGGCTCTCTGAGGTAGCTGCTTTAACTTCTCTAGTGTCTGTATTTTAATAGGTCCAGCTCTTAGTTTCTTATTGAGGTGATGGCTGAAACTGGAGCTGTTCCTTAATGAATTGGTCGCAAAAGTGGGTTTGTGGGGCTATGTGTACAGCTGCTCCAGGGAGTTTTGCAGCAGAGGCAGTACATTCATGAGGAAACAGCCCTTGAGTGGGTCTGTATGGGACAGCACGGTTCCAGTTCCTGGAACCTGAGCAGGGTGGGTACAGCCCTGCCTTGTGACAGACAGACAGTCTGTCCTTTGTGTGCAACAGCAGGGCATACTCAAAATAAGAGCTGAGGAAAGCTCTTGAGGGCGTTTGGTGCTGTTAGCTAGATTTAAAATAGTCTGGGAAGCAGTGGGGCCAAATGTGTTGAAAACCCCTGTACCAGAAATGCACAAGTCGCTGTCATTGTCTTTTCAATCAATCACCTTTACTTCAGAAGGAATAAACTGAGATCAGCTCACCATGTGGGCGTTGCAGTCACTCCTCAAAACAAGTAAGACCTCCGTCCCTTTCTCCTGGATTCTGGGCATCACAGATCTCCAGGCTGCTGCCACACATTTACTTAAGTTACAGTAATTTAGCAGACATTCTCAGAGACATATTCAGCAGTAAAAGATGAGATGTTGCTGAAAGCAGTAAAATTTCTGCTGATGTGCAAATGGAGCGTCCCAAAACTGCACATATATTAAAGAGAACATGCTCTCTCATCTGTACCATCCATAGAGCTGTGTAAAAGGGGCAAGATCTTTATTCTGATCTCTAAAGAAATTAATTCTGCTACTTCAAAAGTATTTCACAAAAGTATAATGCAAAAGTATTTGCATTACACCAATGTCATCATGTTTCCTGATGGCAGAAAAGCTGTCAAATGCTTGCTAGGAGGCACTTAGAAAAGTCAAAAAAAGGTAAAGGCAATTAATAGAAATTCCTCATGTCTCTACTCATTTCTTCAGAAAAATGGAGAATACACTCTGCACACTCGCTGCATCATTGAGATGGAACAATACATTCTCAACAACTACCATGATGTGGCAAGGAAGTGTAACATCTGTCACAGCCTCGCCCTCCAGGTAATGTTTTATCCCCTCAGTGGGCACCCCCCATGTCCAGTTTTGCTTAGAGGCTCTCCTTTGAGTAACAGGCAGGTGCTGGAAAATTCTGGCCTTGTTATCTGTGGCAATGGTGCCTGTGTACATAAAGAAACCCCCCTTTTTTCCCCATGTAGGTATCTTATGTCTTTGTAAAAAACACTTTTCTTGGAGCAGCATCTTAAAGTATAAACTTGGAGGAAGTGAACTCACTTGCTGAGGAGTGTTATTGTGCTGCCTCGCTTTCCAAAGCCAGCAGGCTAGAGATGGACCCCTATCCTGAAAAAGGCATCATAGCTCAGTGTTAGCACTCTATCTGTGCACTCCAAAACCAGCAGTCTTCGTGTCACACACAATCATTGTTGGTCCTGGGATTTTCGTTCAGGAATTGCAGAGGGAGCATGTATGTTTATCTCTAGCAGGCTAACACAGTTTGGCTTGATAGCTGCTGTTACTAGTTTACTTTTGCCCAGGTGGTTGCGGCCTGAACTCCATTCCAAACCTGCATTCCTTAGCTCCTTGACCCCACATCTTCCCATCTAATGTGAGTCCATGTTACAATTTTCATCCCAACTGGTCTCCTTTATCGCACCCAAAAGGCTCAGTAATGTCTTTCAAGCTAAATTTTGTCCATACCAGGGAATGGTATTTCCTGGTTCCCAGGACAATACATCCTTTATCATTTACCAGCGGTGACCAACTGTACTGTGTGAGCCACTCTTGAAAGGAAGCACTGTGCATCTCCTGGGCTTTGTAACAACTTTGTGTTAAACTGAAGGACATGTTAGAAAGCTTTTCTTACCAATGCTTCTGATTTCAGAGCCAAGTATGTGAATCCTGTGGAATTGTAATACACTTACCGTGTGTCAGAAAGTACTTCAGCTCGCAGACAGAACCACGCTGTCCACAGTGTAACGACGCTTGGCCTTGGGACATTCCAGGTACGAAGCAACCTGTTCTGAATGGGGGCACTACTGCCAGAGTGGGTTGAGATGTTCTGTGGCACCACCTGCACCATTTATAACTGTTGCTGAGTATCTTAATTCTGATGGCAGCCGTGTTTTGGGCAGTAAATGATCCCTGGGCACCACAAAGCCCTGAGAAAACATGGGATTTTGCCCTGTGGTCACTAGCAGACCCTGCACACTTTGTTTCTAACGGTGCAGTGTTTGTTGGGCAGGAAAGAGAGACAACACATGGTACCCAAACTTCTGAAAATACTGAGCTTCCAAGAGCAATCTCTTTGGAATTGCTCTGTTTAGCCAGGGAAAGGGGACATTCTGAACAGGAACAGAGCATTTTAGAAATCTGGAGTTTACACATTATCATCCTTTTTTGTGTCATTCTTTAACCTTCCTTTTATTCCCTTTACAGCAATTAGTCAGACAGATTCTCAGTCATCATCAAAAACAGGGAGAGCAGAGAAGAGCACCGTCCACAGCACCAGGCGCCAGTAAATGGAGTAAAACCTGCGTTCTGTGAAATCTCCTCCCCACTCTGGCAGAATAGCCAGATCGTATTGTATTCCTTATTTTAACAGTGTATTGCTCAGTTTACTTATTTTTAGCTGATGTTTTAAGAATTTTACAATTAAACAATCATTGATCTTCCTTTTTCACAGTTACACCTGCATAGCTTGCTTTGAGGCTGTTTTGTATGTGTAGTTCTCTATATTCTCGGGCTGGGACTCTGTGCATGTTTGGAAATGAGATGCAGATGTTTCTAGTCACTCCTGCAAGGTGGTCTATGCAGGTGAACTATTAAAAGAAGCCTTTCTCAGCAGTGGTGTTCCCTGTCTGTACAGCCGCAGCGGCACAGGACCTCAAGTAGGTGAGAAATCATTGCAGCATTTTTGTCCTCCTCACAAGGAAGGGGCTGCATATCTGATCTAGGGCTGGAGTTTGAACACTTTCCTTTGGCAATGATTGTCCCTTCTTTAGGTGGAAAAGCATTCATCTGACATCAGGCCAGGTCACAATCGGTTCTACTCAACAAGAGGGAGTATTCCCACAGCCAGGATCATTGGGAAGGGGCAGGACAAGGATTTTGGGGCAACGCCAGGCTATGTCTGCAAAGCACTGAAAGGAACCATCCTCTGAAGGTTCCCTTATTAGTTTTTAGGATTAGCTCTTCGCTTGTTAGCATTCCATAAAGGAAAGAGCATCCTGAAGAGTGACAGGGGTAAAGAGAAGGACAAGGTGCTGCCAGGTGCCAAAATGGAACGGCAGCACATCATCCCCTGGCAGAACTGAGTCACTGAAGCAGGCTGCCAGCAGTTCAGATGATGGTTCAAAGTATGATGAAGCTTCAGTTATTTAACTGCAATTATGGATTAACTACAATTAATTATGCTCCTTGGCCTTAACACTAGTGACTTTTTCCATGTAGTAGACTGGTGTCTTGGTTTTTGTTAGCTTTTCCCCAATGTATTGAACCTTTGTATGGCACCATCCCTCACTATTTACATAGAAGGAAACACTAACCTGATGTTCCAGATACACGTGGAAGCAGAGTCCTGCTACACTCAAATCTAGAGCTACCTCAGATGCAGACATGCATACAAGATGATGACCTATCAGATGCTCGGTATGCAGAGTTCATATTAGAAACATCCACAAAAACGAAGTGGCCATGGCATCTTCTTTCTGTTTGCCCATCTAGATTCTTTCCTGCTACTGAAGCGAGAGCATTTTGGGGTGGCTTTAATCCCCCACTGTGCAGGAAAGCACACTCTCATGCTTAAAAAGAATTTTCTTCTGGGCAAGTCCCAGCTGCTGCTTTTTCTGGTTTTAATTCCTGTGGCTGCTAACTGCCTGCACGTGCTCCAGTGCTACGACCACCAGAAACTGACTGAGAAGCTGGTATCAAGTGATCGAACATAGTGCCAGTATTTAACTGGAATAAACAGAACCTGTCCAGGCATCAGAATACAGGACTGAAACACAGCCTTTGTGAAATTGGGAAACTTAACCAAGTCAGGATCTTCCACATCAACCTACGAAAAAACCCACAGGAATCATCAGTGCGATGTCTTCACTTAAATTTGAAAAAGTAACATTAACATATTAAAACTTAAGGCAACTCTTTACCTGACTGGTGTTGTGAAGCATTTGGCTTTCATGTGGGTAGACGTTTTCCGAATCTTGTGGTGAACACAGACAGATGTACTTTCTTCCAAATACCTGTGTGTATTACAAGAGTTGTCCATCTGTCATTAACCTGCATGTTACTGGAAACTGTAGGCCGGAACTGGCCCTTAACAGTAAAATATTACAGTAAACATGGTTACCTTTCTTAGTAACAGACACACCTACAACAAAAAGTTAAACCAAATCAGACTATTGGAATTCCCTTGGAGTGGGTAAGAATTTGAAATACTGGGAAATGCCCTTAACCACGTTTAGGTTCCAAGTATAAGGCACCCAATTTATACATTTTCTGGGCTCTACATAGAAAGGAATCGGAACTATTTAGAGCAGGAGGTGGAGTCTGGTGCAGTTCATGTCAGCAGGCAGAGGTGCCCGCACAGCACCTGCTACATTTCCATGTGCTCCTTCAACTCTTAATTCTGCCACTGTTAAACCAGTTCTTAGTTTTCAGAAGACAAGAATAATTAAAACACCACATGCATATTCCCTGTCCTTCAGCTGTTCACAAGCTGTCTGCTGCCCCTGTCACTGACCCTTACATCACATAAGCATTTCTCCCAGCGACAGCATTAAAGGCACATACAGAGTAAGCAGAGTACAGACCTGAGCTAAGAAATTCTGCTGGGGATCCTGATGAAGAGGGGAGATGGTGCCTTCTGGGCCAAACCAAGCATTAATGGTGATGTTGTCTTCATCTTCTTCCCCCAGGCAGCAGTAATCGGGGATATTGATATCCTCTTTCAGTTCTGGGATCTACTTCCATAAGGAAACAAGCATTAAAAAGAGTATATACTGACTCACCTATGGAATGCAATTCCTAGAACAGAGGAACAAGGCTTATTGCAAAGGGGAAAAAAAAAAAAGACCTGCTTGCCCAGCAAAGGCAGGAGATAAGTATCTGAATCCTGGCAAGCTGCAGGAAGTATCCTCATACTTCCTGGGCTAGCAACCAAATTCTGTTGGAACGATTGGTGGGAGAAAGAAAGGGGTGTTGCTGTTCTTCAGAAACCCTTTACTTTGGCAGAAACCAGAGAAATGCACAAGAATAAACAGGGTTGCTGTTCGTGGAAAAGGAGCATATGATCTTTTATACACTAAGCCTGCTTTTCCATGAGGTTCCTTTCTATGTCTCCCACCAACCTCATCTCTGGTTAACCGGAAGGACTTTTCAGAATACGGTGAACTTGTCACCACTGAAAACTGTTTCCTGTCCAAATCCCTTCCCTGATTACATATATCTTTGGGGAAATGCTGCTTTCCAGGTCATACCCCTGTAAGCATATGCTACATTGAACCAAAATGGTGCTATGAGCAAATGCCTCCTTCCCTGAAAGGTTTTGTTTCCATGCCTTTCAGCCAAATAGAACAAAACTTTCCCTCTGTTCCTCCAGATTGTGGGAACAGAACCTTTAGAAATCCTGAGTTTTCCATGTGCCCTCCCATCTAGCAGTATTGACATCCTCAGAGCTGACATGTGCTACAAAGGGAACACTTGACTGCAGGAAGGTATAAACGTCCACTCGGTTTTACCTGATCAAAAAGCTGGTGCTGGGCAAGGTATCCTACACCATCCTGAAATTACAACAGAGAGAGAGAAAAATGCAGAGTGACATATAGGGCAAGACTTCTCAGTCAGTTAATTTACACACAGGTGAGTAGAATGTACTAACAGGCAACATCCATTTCCTGTGTCCTACTGCAGAGGACTAGAATGATTTCAGCTGCTCACTAGTGTAAGGTGTCTTCTGACCCTTCACTATTGGTGTGGTAATGATTTGTAAATTCAGATCTTGAAAACACTTCCAACTCTGTATCAGAGCTGTGTTTACAGCAAGGACAGGGGGTCCTTGACATCACCGGTGAGCATGTTTGCTCTAAGCAGAGATCTGGTACAAACAACAGGCTGCTGGAAAAGACACAGATGGGGAGTAACAGACCTCACCGACAATGTACCGGTCAATGAAGTCCCCGACAGTCATGAGCTGCTGAGACCAGTCCTCATCAGTATATCGGGAACCCAGCTCCACAGGGACTGTGCGGCACCCTGCAACTTCACAGATGTAGTCCACGCTGAAAAAGAAGGTTTCATTACCCTTTTATACTGCTGTACTTCCTGACTCTGAAGATAAGGCAATCCATCAACATCAATCCACGAGTTCCCTCCCTCTGAAACCAATCGACCAGAGATGAAGGGCAGCAGAAAAGGATGCGAACAGCGAGGACATCAGCAGTCACAGTTGTGTGTGCATTACACCATGATTGTCTGTCTGGTTTTAAAACCTCATTTACCTCAGTCAAACTCTTGTTTCCTTGTAAGCAAAGGACCTTTTGGTCTCTCTTGACTAGGGCTGGCTAATCTTGTCACTGTCTGCTTTGCCAAATAAAATGTTTCTTTTTATCACTAACACAAGATCAGCAATGCTAGCACCATATTCTACATGCAGGTGCCAACAGCATCCATCGTGGCTAAAGTCAGGAATTACTCTGGTGGGTGGCAAACACCTCTCCATTGTCAACAACATTAAGTAAATGACATTAATTTTTTTAAGTGTCTGAACTTGAGCAGTGGAGCATCTTCCCTCAAACAAGAATAAAACCCCTATGAAATATCAAGTGGGTTCAGTTAACATCAATTTCACCCTTGGATTTGGAATGAAAGCAGTTGCACAAACTAAGCATGAGCGTTATGTCCCCTCTTCTAAGGGATCATGAGTTTCCTCTCACACCTGATCAGTTCTCAATATTAGGAATGTCGGCTTCTCCAGAGCAAAGACCACGTTGCAGCAGGGAGGTGATGTCCCTTTTGACAGCACCTGTCTCTGTGAAGGGCTCTGCTGCCCTACTGAGCACTGGGACACCAGGCAGAAAACGATGCTTGACATAACTAGGACAGGGAAGACACTCCAGCTTCTCACCTCCACTTCTTCATACATGGCCAGTGGTCCATGATCCCCTCCAGGACCACGGGCTGCTGAGGGATCAGGTAGTTGTCTCTGAAATGCTCCAGTGAAGGGCAGCGGAGGTGAGGGACCTTGTCCTCCGGTAACACTACAGGGACTGGAGCCAGGCCACGCTGCACCTTCTGGAACAGAGATGTCCACCTTCAGCTGGTAAAGGCAGCTACATGCACCCCACACTACGCTGGTGCTCCTAGGGAACAGGGGGCAGGTGGTGGGGAAGGAAGGAAAGACTGGGAAACAGGGTCCAAGAACAAAGAGGGGAACAGGAGAGGAGAGGGAGGATGGGGCAGGCTGAGGGGAACAAGAACCCAGCAGGGAAGCCCTGAGTGGGGACAGGAGGGGACAAGGAGCCCAAGCAGTGGGAAAATGACGGCAAGTGGGTGAACCCAAGGAGGAGGGAACAGGGAATCAAGCAGGGGAGCCCAGGAAAGGGAGTATGAACGTGAGGGGAAGGGGGAGCCTGGTATGGGGGACACTAGGGGAAGGAAGGGGGGCCCAAGGGGGAACACATGACGGGAAAGGGGATTCCAGGGAGAGAGGGATAGTCATGAGGGGAAAGGGGAGTCTGGGGAGTGGAAGGAGGCTCTGGAGCGAGTCCAGAGAACAGCAGTGAAGCTGGTGAAGAGGCTGGAAAACAGGCCCTATGAGGAACAGCTGAGAGAGCTGGAGGTGTTTAGCCTGGAGAAGAGGAGGCTGAGAGGAGACCTCATTGTTCTCTACCTGAAAGGACGTTGTGGAGAGCAGGGAGTTGGGCTCTTCTCCCAAGAGACAGGGGACAGGACAAGAGGGAATGGCCTCAAGCTCCACCAGGGGAGGTTTAGGCTGGACATTGGGAAAGACTTTTTCACATAAAGGGTCACTGGGCACTGGAACAGGCTGCCCAGGGAGATGGTTGAGTCACCTTCCCTGGAGGTGTTTGAGGGACAGGTGGATGAGGCGCTGAGAGACGTGGTTTAGTAACTGATAGGAATGGCCGGACTCGATGACCTGGTGGGTCTTTTCCAGCCTGGTGATTCTATTATTCTATGAAAACCAAAGAGGAGCAAAACGAGGGAACACGGGGCACGAGGGGAAGGGTTACACAGGACAGAAAAGGGGAGCTCGGGGTTAGAGGGGTAAGGGGGGGCCCCGGGTGACACAGGAGGCGAAGGGGGCACGCGAGGGGGACACCGGAGGGCGGTGCGTACCTGCTCGGGCCGCCGCGGTCGGTGCGGGTGTCCCAGGAGTCCCGCCAGCCGCCGCAGGGCGCCGCCCAGCACGTCGCGGCCCAGGAGCAGCCCCAGGTCGCAGAGGCGCAGCGCGGGGGCGGCGGGGCGGCCGGCGGCCAGCTCGCCCAGGGCGGAGAAGAGGCAGCCGTAAGCGAACGCGCGGCGCCAGCCCTCGCCCACCTCCCGCCACGGCGCCGCGTGCAGCCGCTCCCACGCGCAGTCCCGCAGCACCGCGCCCGCCCGCCGCAGCGCCCGCGCCCCGCCGGGCCGCTCCGCACCCTCCAGCAGCGCCCGGCAGCGCCGCAGCAGCGGCGGCACCCAGTCCTCCACCGTGCCCTCCAGCGGCAGCGCCAGCTCGGCCTCCGACCCGGGCAACAGCGCCCGCGCCGCAACCCACAGCGGCGGCACCTCCGCCGACGACATGGCGGCCGCGCGACACCGCCCCGAGGCCACACCCACCTCCTGCCTCGCCCCGCCCCTCCTGCCTCGCCCCGCCCCTCCTGCCTCGCCCCGCCCCTCCTGCCTCGCCCCGCCCCTTTCATCTCAGCAGGTTGGAGAAGACTCGTCGGATCGTCGAGTCGAACCATTCCTATCAAACGCTAAACCATGTCCCTCAGCACCTCATCCACGCATCCTTTAAACACCGCCAGCGAAGGTGATTCAACCACCTCCCTCGACAGCCTGTTACAGTGCCCAGTGACCCTTTCCGTGAAATTTTTTTTCATAATGTTCAGCCGTTCCCTCTCGTCCTGTCCCCTGTCGCTTGGGAGAAGAGCCCAGCTCCCTCCTCTCTACAACCGCCTTTCAGGTAGTTGTAGAGAGCAATGAGGTCTCCTCTCAGCCTCCTCTTCTCCAGGCTAAACACCCCCAGCTCTCTCAGCCGCTCCTCATAAGGCCTGTTCTCAAGCCCCTTCACCAGCTTCGTTACTCTTCTCTGGATTTGCTCCAGAGCCTCAACATCCTTCTTGTGGTGAGGGGCCCAGAACTGAACACGGGATTCGAGGTGTGGTCTCAACAGTGCCAAGTACAGGAGGAGAAATACCACCCTGGACCTGCTGGCCACGCTGTTTCTGATCCAAGCCAAGATGCCATTGGCCTTCTTGGCCACCTGGGCGCACTGCTGGCTCGTGTTCAGTTGGCCCATGGGCCCCCCCCCAACCTCGCCCAAGGGGAAATCCCTTCATGGAAGGGCCGTGTGGCCCTGGCAGAGGGCGTCCCCGAGGTTAGGGGTGGAGGGGTTGTGGGGCTCGGTGGTCTCAAGCGTCTTTTCCAACTATAAGCAATTCTGTGACCCTATGGAAACCTCACATTTAGAGAAAAAGTTAAACCCGTCACCTTTCATACAGAGAGGACGTGCGTTCTTCTGTGTCCCAAGCTCAGTCCCTGGTGTTTTTGGAAAAAGAGTGAAATTGAGCCTGCCTGGCGGCTGCTCTGCCCACTCCCCAGCTGCCGCCTTTGAGCGGCTGCACTGCTCTCATCACACTGAGCTGCGCTGCCTTGGCTCATCCTGCTGGCGCTTCTATTCTCTGCCTTCTCGCTGCCTTTCCCTTAGCACCTTCAGTTCACACTGTGACTATGATTTTAACACGTTGATTTAGAATTTTATCCTTCTTGCTTGCCAAATGTTAACGTATGCTGCTCTAGCAGGAAGTATTTAACGGGCACAGAAAACTTTTGCTAGACCCTGTGTTCCATATTTATGATGCCAGCAAGGACTGCAAGGCGGTGACTTGTTTCTTCTCTTCCATCTCTCTCACCATCTCTTTCACCATCTCTCTCTCCTCTTTCCCCCTCTCCTTTCTCCTTGTAACACCTGCAGCTGCCGCCTGTGTATTGGTTTTGATTCTGACTCTGGCAGCACCTGGTGCTTTTACTGTTTTGGTTTCACTCAGAGTGTCTGTAACCTAGCATTGTTGGCATTTCTGAATTGTGCATTGCTTGCAGTGACACCAGGCATTGTGGTTCCTTGACTGATCGTATTCAGTGTTTGGGACATAAATATTTTTTAGAGTAAAGCACTGTTTTTGGTAAAACGCTGTTTTCTCCTGAATGATTTTTGTCCCTGTAACCATGCTGGTGGTTCCCAAGAGCTCTGCCCAGTCCTCTCATTAAGCTAATCAAAGACCATTGTCTTTGTGACTTGCATAGACTGATCTGAGAAGTGTTTGTTCACGGTGGGTTGTGCCAACATCACTGAAACCTGTGCTGTTCTCATCAGCAGAAACTGGAAGCCAAGGTGTCCCTTTTAAGACAAAGAGGAAATGTTGGAACCAGGATTTTTTCCCTGCTACTTCCTGTAGTGCACTCTGTAAAGCGCTTTGTGTCCTCTTTATATCCCGTGTATATTTAAAATACACTCCAGGCAGCTCACTTTCTCCTAGCACTGACATTCAGAAAGAAATTACCTATTAAAAAAAAAAAAAAAGTAAACAGGCACACAATTAAGAGGGATAATAACGTCTCATAACCCATCTGTGTTTCTCTTTCCTGTCTGCAGTCATGGATTGTGGGGCCCGTGGTTTCTGGATGCTACCTGTCTGCCACTGGTGGTACTCAAAATATCTTACCTTGCCCTTGTCTATATTGGAAAGAACAGGTGCTTGGCCTGTTCAGAATGTAATTATTTATTTATAGTAATATTTTCTTTAATAACACTATTTCCTCATTTATGAATGTGAATTAATCAACCAAGTGCTGTGACTGGTTTTGGATTTCATTAAAACGGCATCAAGACATGTGCTCGGCGACTCACCACTTGAGTCCCCAGTAGGACATGTTTACTAGGCAGATCAATTCTTAAAATGACAGCATCTGCTTGCTTGTACACATTTATTTATGATCCTTCCCCAGGCGAGTATAGCAGAGTCTGGCGAGTAATAACCAGCTGTTGGAAGTAGCAAATAGGGAAGGCAGTTTTCTGATCTGTGAAGGAGCGTGGGAGCCAGGGCCAGAACTAATAAAAACCAATCAGATGCCCCAAATATAGAAACCCAAGTAGGGACATGCCAATTATTTGCACAGCTTATGGGCAAAACAGCATCACAGGGATTGACTCTATCGAGTTGTTATGAAAGATGAAACCCTCTGCCCCACCATGTTACAGACAGTGCTCAGCTGGTGCAAGCAGTGGCATGCAGGCATCTGCCCAAAAGGGATACAAGTGTGAGGAAACGCTGCCCCAGACGCTGTGACTCATGTCCTCTTACAAGGTGTGTTCTGATACAGAGTCACTTCTTGTACCATCGCTGCTGGAGCACAACAGCAGCATGGAAGGCTTTCTGTCTCCTTAGGAACCCCAGGTCCCTTTTGGCAGCCTGGCACTCTGGAATTTCCCATGGAGGTGGTCGGTGTGGTTAGCTGTGCTTTATCAGAGTCATCAGAAGATACTTTCTGTGAGCTTCTGCCCAATTCTGACAAGCTGATGAGCCCAGCCCTGAAGTGGCTGTTGCAGCGTGGTGGGGAAAGCCTGTCCTGAGAGTGGGGCTTTCCTTCCACTCTGACTTCTGCAGTGATGGTTTCCTAAGATGCAGTACTGCAGTTGTTCTTAAATTAAAACAAAGTTATGACAACAAATGAAAAATTTATGATCTGCTTATACCTCCTCTGCCTTTTGTAAAGAGGAAGATAAACCTGTGCAGAACTATGGAAGTTACATGGAAGCTTTCATAGTATTTTGTAACATTTTGATGGTTCTCGTAGTATTTTACAAATCCCCTGTCTTTTATATGCATCTTATTAAGCTTATGCTGTAGCTTGCCTTTGCCTGGCATAACTTATGTTTCTATGGTCAGTAAAGGTGGGACCCTGAACTGCATTAGCCTCTAATTGGAATCCTTGGGGCAATTATTTGTACAAAAGGAAAGAGGGTCTAACAGTAACTGTAGTGGGCTGCTGAAGAAAAGGACTCTGTGGTCACATCAGGTGAGCACAGATCCAGAATTTCATGGTGCCTTTGCAAGTGGAAAGCATAAAAGTTCAAATCCAACCTGTAAGATCAAGCCTATCCAGGTCAGACCTTGTAGAGGTCCAGGGTTTGCAGCCATGTTTTTAACCACAAGAGATTGTTACAACAAACAATAATTGCAGTTGTGAGTTGGAGTTAGAAGTCACCAGGCTTCTGGTTTAAATTAATTTCTCTGCTTCTCAGACCATCCCCGGATTAATTCCTTTCCTGTGTTTGTACAGTTGCATTTTGGATTGGTTTTGCCACCTTCCCTGGGAAGTGCCCGGCTGTAAGTGCTGCAGATCCATGATGGAGCAGGTGAGTAATATCTGATAGTTTAAACTTCATAACCAGCTTTTGGAGTTCCATCTCTTGTCAGCTCTTCTCTTTTTATTAGACTTGTGCACTGTTACATAAAACAGACCAATTAGATGCCAGCTTTTTAATTGTTTCTTTCCTGAACTAACTCTCCAGCTTTTTGAATTGTATCAGGATATGATGTATGCTTGCACAGCAAACCACACAGGATTTCAGTGCAGTAGTGTGGCCAATCTTATGTCAGAAGTTCACATAGAATATCCTAACAGGTTTCGAGCAGGCTTACCGTCTTTTGCTGTAGTAGAAGCAAAATGAGTGGTGGGTATGAGCACTGTCTGTCTCTTTACACAAAGATTTCAAAGCTGAAAATCTTTATCCCTAACTGCTGCAATTAAATATGCATTTAGCTGTATCTCTTGGTTGAGTATCAGCCATGTTGTGTTTTATCATGTTAATTACCAGTGCATTAGTCTTACATTGCATATAATTAATTGTGTTGTTAGAGATTAACTCATGTTTATCTTGGAAAATATAAGTGGTCTCTGGTAATGTCTTGTAAGAACGTTTGTAGAGCTAAAACACTCTTCTTGTTTAGTTTACAGACATTTCATAGCTAGTACAGATGTACTACAAGGTTAAATACTGTGATTACTTAATAAGCGAGAATGGAATCAACACTGAAGAAGTATCATGACTGGAGCTCATATATTACAGTAAACATTATGCATACATTGTATATTTGCACCTCAGCTCTAGATTCTCTGTTAGAAAAGCTAATGAGTTTTCATCTAGAGCTTAAAATACAAGTTGGTTTTATTGCTTCACCTGTTTAAAAAGAAGGCTTTGCTATAGGCAAGTGTCTTACTGGGGTTAACAGACTATGACTGTTGTTTAGCATCCTTGTTCCCTGGATCCCTGATTCCAGTGCTTGGGCCTAAGCCAAACCGGTGTCTGCAAAGTGGGAGGCAGCTGTTCTGTGTGGTGCTGGCGGTTTGACATCTCCCTGCAGGACAGATGACCGGCTGCTGAGGGCACCCAAAGCTCTGCTGCTTGCTCCGTGCTGATTACTGCTGCTCATGGCTCGGTGCCTCTGTGAGGTGACAGCAATTGGCATCAGGTCTTGAGGGACTTGGTTTAGTGTTAGATAAGAATGGTTGGACTAGAAGATCCGATGGGTCCCTTCCAACCTGGTTGTTCTGTGATTCTGTGATTCTGTGATCAGGGGTGGCTCTCTGCCTGGGCAGGGACAGGCTGGTGCTGCTGCTGCTGCCCTGCCACGTGTGCCTTAGGGTAAGCAAATTGTTCCTGCTTCCAGGAACGGTACCTTCTGTGAGTGATACACTCCTCTAACACTCATAACACCCCGGAAAAGTGCTGATGGAAGGCAAAGTGCCCTCTGGTCGCCTGTCTCTCCCTCTGCAAGAACAGGAGTATGAACACAAGACTTTAAAGGCTTTGCATGTCTTTCCTGGCTGCTTTTTCTGCTCCTGTGGACAGGGAATGAATGATTCTGATTAATCATATGTACAGAATTAATTGTCACACAAGAGTTATTTTCCTTGGATATGCAAGGTCTTGCTCGAAAGTGACAGAGCCACGTGTTTCGATTGTATCTTAGACTTGAGTGTAATTGTACAGTGAAAGTGTAATGACGGATATGTCTTTATCAACCTGTTCCCTGCACTGTGGTTTTATCACTGCCATCTGCTCTGCTGAGAGTGGCAGCTGCTGGGTCTCACAAATAGCACTGTCATGTACTTTCATGTAGAACAACATATTGTCATAATTTCTCTGATATTACTAGATGGAACCACTTTAGGCGAGATAAGGTGACATTTTGCATGACACTTTGGAACGGATTTCAGTGTAGAGTGTGTAGGACACTCAATGTTCTTTCTGGAGCAGGCTCTAAGAGCACACCCAGTTCTACTTTCAGAAATCACTGGAAAACGCTTATTTTTCCAAAAACATTATGTAACATCCATCTGGGAATATATGTGACAGTGATGAGAGGCAATGGAGAGGCAACGTATGTGTCAGTGCTAGTATTACTTCCATGTGTACTGTCAGTTACAATTGCTGGATGCAAATGATGTAAGTTAGACTATTTTTAAAACTTAGTTATTTGGGGTTTTTTGCTTACATCAACTTGAATCTTCTTCATATTTGCAAACATGCAGACAGTTCCTTCAGCATTCAAGAAAACAAAAAATCTTCACAATGAATCTTTAAAGCAATCTTCATGGCAGTAAGTATCCTTTCTGTTGTCTTCGCCGGACCCCAGGCAGGAGGTTTAATTTTAGACCAGGCCAGATTCTGCCAGGGGTCCAGCCTAAGCCGACTTTCTGGGCAATCTTGAGTTGTTTGAGAGAGATATGTCTTTTACAATATCATCATCCAACCTTTCCATCATCTTGCAATAGTCTTGGAAGACTGGGGAAGTTCCACTCGACTGGAGGCTGATGTTGTGCCCATCTACAAGAAGGGTTGCAGGGAGGATCCAGGGAACTACAGGCCTGTCAGTCTGACCTCAGTGCCAGGGAAAGTCATGGAACAGGTGATCTTGAGTGCTATTATGAAGCACTTGCAAGAGTACCAGGTGATCAGGCCCAGTCAACATGGGTTCATAAAAGGCAGGTCTTGCCAAACTAACCTGATTGCCTTCTATGACCAAGTGACTAGACTCTTGGATGAGGGAAAGGCTGTGGATGTAGTCTTCTTGGACTTTAGTAAAGCCTTTGATACAGTTTCTTGTAGCATTCTGCTATGGAAACTGTCAGCCTCTGGCCTGGACAGGCACACACTCTCCTGGGTGGAAAACTGGTTGGCTGTCCGGGCCCAGAGAGTGGTGGGAAATGATGTTAACTCAAGCTGGAGGCCAGTGACAAGTGGGGTTCTCCAGGGCTCAGTACTGGGTCCAACCCTGTTCAATGTCTTTATCAATGACCTGGATGAAGGCATCAAGTGCTCCCTTAGCAAGTCTGCAGATGACACTAAGCTGGGTGGAAGTGTCAATCTGCTGGAGGGTAGGGCGGCTCTGCAAAGGAATCTGAATAGGTTGGACTGCTGGGCAGAGTCCAATGGGATGAGGTTTAACATGGCCAAATGCTGGGTCCTGCACTTGGGTGTTGGTTGACAGTGACTAAACATGAGCCAGCAGTGTGCCCAGGTGGCCAAGAAGGCCAATGGCATCTTGGCTTGGATCAGAAATGTCATGACCAGCAGGTTCAGGGAGGTTATTCTGTCTGTACTCAGCACTGGAGAGACCGCTCCTTGAATCCTGTGTTCAGTTCTGGGCCCCTCACCACAAGAAGGATGTTGAGGCTCTGGAGCGAGTCCAGAGAAGAGCAACAAAGCTGGTGAAGGGGCTGGAGAACAGGCCTTATGAGGAGCAGCTGAGAGAGCTGGGGTTGTTTAGCCTAGAGAAGAGGAGGCTGAGAGGAGACCTCATTGCTCTCTACAACTACCTGAAAGGCGGTTGTAGAGAGGAGGGAGCTGGGCCCTTCTCCCAAGTGACAGGGGATAGGACAAAAGGGAACGGCCTCAAGCTCCACCAGGGGAGATTTAGGCTGGACATTAGATAAAAAATTTTCACGGAAAGGGTCACTGGGCACTGGCAGAGGCTGCCCAGGGAGGGGGTTGAATCACCTTCCCTGGAGGTGTTTAAGGCATGGGTGGACAAGGTACTAAGTGGCATGGTTTAGCATTTGATAGGAATGGTTCGACTTGATGATCCGGTGGGTCTTTCCAACCTGGTTATTCTATGAATCTGTGATTCTATGAAAGGAACCCATCCCAGCATATGACAGGGTACCTGGGGTAGGCAAGCAAGTAGAATAAATTGCTCTTGGTAGGCATCTTTCTCTCCTCAGGCTGCAGCAGGATGCTAGAAGACTCGTTTAGGTGACTTTGTCACCTTTTCAGTCAGATTAATCACATACGGAATATACGTCAACATGTTCTGTGCCAGGTGTAGGGAAATAC
Source organism: Coccyzus lansbergi (assembly GCA_033558105.1). Classification (NCBI taxonomy): domain Eukaryota; kingdom Metazoa; phylum Chordata; class Aves; order Cuculiformes; family Coccyzidae; genus Coccyzus; species Coccyzus lansbergi. The sequence goes on from JAUMJK010000860.1 coordinate 22,725, forward strand.
TTGGTGTGCTTCACCTTCATGGAGATGCCTCCCCTTAAAAAAATGAGGTGCACATATGCCTCCTGGAAGGAAAATTCATGTGGGATATTTCTTGCTAATGAGCATTGATGATAAATAGCCTTTCTGATATGGCTAAAACCCCATTTGTGATGAAGAAGGTGGAATATATATCTTTAATTCTTGCATAATTTTTTTTTCAAGTGTGACAGGGAGTGAAATGCTGAAAAGATGATGAGCAGTGTAAAGCATGGAGGCAAAGAGGTGGCTTGCTCCTTCATTGGCCTGTTTGCAATGGTGTGGTAGCTGGAAAGCTTTTCTAATGCAAGCAAGAAGGAATCCTGGACATGACAGGACATTTTCCTGCCTTCTCTGATGGGATGTGTAGCTTTGGCCTTCCATGGCTAGCCAAGCACAGGCCATTGGAGGGAGTAATGGGGTTCTCCTCATGGCAAACAGAAGATAGTCCCCTGAGAGGAAAACTGTCTATATAAACACCCTTTTTTTCCTCCCAAGACTTACAAATGTCATTTGAAACTTCTGTTTGATTTGTTTCACAGACTAGGGCTATAAATGCTGCGTGAATTTGGTTTTGTGCTCTGTTTTAAGTATATTTAGAAGTGTACACAGTTATTTGTGTTCATACATCACATTCTTATTAATGAGCACAGCATAATTGTTGGTTGTATTGACTTTTGTTTCTGTGGATGTTTTTAAAAGATATTTTAAAGGCTTTTCTGGAGTTTGCATGTGCTTCAGAAATTAAATTTAGTCTGTGATTTTATTACCCTTTTTATTTAATTTATCTTAACTGTTGCTTTCAAGCTGTGAACCAGCTGTTGACTTCGAAAAAACATTGTTCAATTTGAAAGGAGCATTTTAAAGCTTAATGTAATGGCTGTAAGTAATCACTACAGCAATTATATTCTCTGGTGTTGTGCGTCACTGTAATATTATTGGAGGTTGTGAGAAAATGCAGGAGAAACACGTCAAGCCCAGGCTTCTCAGTTTTGCCTGTGATGCCCTACACCTCCTGGTTCTGTGGACAGCTTGGTGTCAGTGCTGGAGCAGTGGCAGGAGAACTGAAGCACCACTCTGTGGTGACTTTGTGTGCTCAGGAACAGAGGCAGAATACTCGTGGTGACAAAGGCAATATGATACGTGGATTACATTATATACAGATATGTGTGTGTATGTATAAATTAGGCATTCAAAGAGGTAACTGCTGGGATAGAGACAGAGATGGCACAGCGTGTTCTGCAAAGTTAAAAGCTTAGCCAGCGTCCCACGGTATTTTTTAATGTAGCAGAATGAAATTCCTTTGGGTGCAGCAAATGAGACACGTAAAGTCTAATGCCCTGTGAAATCGCAAAGAGCCACTTTCAACAGATGGAGAAAACAACTTTAATACAAAACAAAAAACTGATAGACTCTGCCTCTAGTAATCCAAATACCGGGTTACACTTTAAGAGTATCCATTACTGTCTGTAAAGTATATTTTGGTTGTCAAATGTGCTTGCTGGTTTGTCACTATATAGAATTTAAAGTGGTTAATCCTCTATTCTTCTGTCTTCTTCACTGTAAGAAATTAAAATCTGTGACAAATGGCTCCCAGGGTACACGTGCTGTTGCGGTCTGCTGTCTGCGGTACCTCTGCCGCTCTTCCAAATGTGGTACCCTGGCTTTGAGGGTGGGGTTAGGAGTCCTAGTGGCAGGGCATGTCAAATTCCAGGGGAGATGGGTCAGTGAGCCCCCATCTGGTGATGTTTTGCTGATTGATTGAGGTGGAGGAAGAAAGGGGAGGGAGAGGTTCAACCATGCCAAGCTCTCTGTGAGACAGTAGGGGCCTGGGAATGTGTGTGGAGACTTTAGTGCAGTGGGTGGTGATTTAAGCACATGCGCTTTTGTGAGAGTTCTTACTGCCTGTGCAAGGGACAGCAGCCTGCAAGCAGGTCAGGGGGTTGTGTCCTTTCTACGTGGAAATTTTGAGTAGGTTAAGCAGGCACTGACTTCAGTCTCCATCATTCCCATTCCTCTACATGCTTCATGGCTTCCCGTGTAGCACATGAGTCATGGGATAAGGTCAGGGCTTCCTCGCACTACATGGCTGTGTTGCTGTCAGGATGGAGCCAGCTCCAAAGCTTTTCCTCAGCAGGAATTTTCCCATTTACATGCCTCAGAAGAAAGTCCTGTGAATTTAATTAATTACAGTTTACATGGTAATAACCCTTGGAATGATTTTTATGGGTAAATAATGTGTATCCCCTGCTGGGGGGTGGGGGTCTTCTGGTTCCAACACTCAATTATTGTGTGATCTACTTCCCTTTAACTGATCAGAGCGTGAGACCAAAGGAGACTAACAGCAGTGAGAATAATGAACAGCTGCTTTGTCTCTGGGGATGTACCTTCTTGGTACTTGCTTGGAAGCCCTGCAGTTGAGAAAAATGTAGTTTTTTGGTGCTGCCAAGCGAGTGCCACAGTGTCTGTCTGGCAGCATGGTGCTATGCACAGGGACCTGTCTGACTCTCGGTACAGGGAGCCTTATTCCCGCAGGAGTTCCATGAAGGTGAGCCTACTCAGCCCCTGGTACCTGACAGTTTACCTGCAGCAGGGCAGAGTCAGGACTTGACGTGTCTGCTGCTGGGATCCCCAGCCCCTTGCTCTGCTGTGGCCAGGCAAGTGCTTCTGCTGTGGCTGATGGCCTTCGGAAAGGGGATGTGCCAGCCTGACCAGCAGCCACATACACGATCACAATGTGTGTGTGGAGAATTGCTCTGAAATGAGGTGATGTCTGGCTTGGCCATCACCTGTCCCTACACTGGGATTGTTTGAAGCACCAACGTAGTTTTCCCAATTTATGTTTCCTTTTCCTCCCTTGTCTTTGCTGGTTTTGCTTTTATTTAATGTTATATTCTCCAGTGTAATTACTTCTTTAATCTGTAATGTTGCTGCCTGCTCAACTTCCCCAGCTCCTAGCCACTTCTGTAAACAAGTCCTGGTGTCTCCCAGCAGCAAGGTTCCTGCTGAAATAGCTCCCTAAATAAATAGAAGGCAAATTGGATATTGGAAAAGAACTCTAAATAACATGCAAATTCCTACGGAACTGCATCTTACATTTCTGTTGAGGACAACTGGGTTCAACATAAGTAATAATCCTCAGGAATGAAAAGTAACTGAACTAAACGCTGCTCACTGGCCTCTGTGAGCTGGAATGAGAATAAACTATGCTGATAAATTAAAGCAAAATGCAAAGATGTCCCTGGGTGTTAGATGGGAGCAAAAGATTTAAGCAACATTGGACTATAAACACATGATCCCTGAACCAATGAAGTTCTTGGTTTACCTATCTGTGGAAACCTGTCCCAAGGGCTCGTGGCCCGGTGCTGACCTGTGCCGGGCACAGGTTTGCTGTGCGCTCCTGAGGAGGGCAGCATGGTTCAGCGGATGCTGCTCCTGGGAAGCTGCTCTTGGGATTCCAGCCGCGTTCACAGCAGAGCTGCTGAAATGTAAGAACATCGAAGGCATTGATAGTAAAACTTCCCAGCTCTGTGATAAGGTACCTGGGCTGAGCAGGCAGAGCTGTCCCTGTTCCTGCAGGAGAATCCACCCTCCCCAGCCTGAGCTGGGCTGCCCGCTGCCTGCAGGAGCTGCACGTGGGAGCTGCCTGTTGCTTGTAGGTCCTGCTGCAGGCTGGGGAGAGCAGAGGCACAGCAGAGCTTGTGTGAAGTTGAACTTTTCCCTTCTCTTCAAAAGCCTGACCCTGTGCTTCGCTGGCTTCTGTGGCTCCAGTGCTGTGGGCAAGTTGTTGCTGAAGGTTGAGCACTGATGTGCTCAGCTCTGTGCAACATACACAAAACAGCAAAATGAAGCACTGAGGAGCCTGCACCGTGGCAGGGTGTGAAGTCTTTTTTTTTTTTTTTTTACTAGGATGTACAGGTTTTCAGTGGGAGATGTATGGGAAGGAATCGACTTGGTTACTGAATCTGGGGATTTGGTGCCTGTCTTGCAGGTGATGAATGAACAGCTTTTTTTCCTCAAAGCAGAATCCAGGATGGTGTTAAGCACACAATAAGCCAGGAAAATCACGTGGAAGTACTTGTGACACCCACACTAATACCAGATGAACTAATCAGGATTAATGTTAGTGGGAGTAATACCAGTGGATATCACAATGATTAGACTATTATAATAATGAATTTTCCAGGAAGGGCAATGACAGGTGATTTATGTAACGTACAGGTATTTCTTCGCCATATCCAGATGATAAGAAATTCTGGCACTTTGCTGCAAGAAGTTGGGAGTTTTCCTTATTCCTGAAGTTGCCCAGAACACCGCTCTCTCCTAATTACTTAGTTGGTCAAAAAGATCCTGGACAGGAAGGAAGGGAGGGCTGGGTAGAGGAGAGTGATGTAGGTGTTTCATTCCTTAACTGTTTGGAGGGAGCTGTTGTGGACCTGGCCCTGAGACAGTTTGTGATCTGGGAAAAATGAGATGGGATGCAGGGGAAGTTTTGCAGGCACTGAAGGACTCATAGGCAGTAAGGTGATAGAGATCTGACTGCTGTTTGGTTGCCAAGTTCTGCCTTTCTGCTGTGCAGCTGCTCTCTGTTCCAGTGTTTAGGAGAGGTGTATCCAGTAGAATATAAACCTAAGTGGTGACAGCAGTTCACACGCTCTGTGTGTGTACAGTGTTTGGCCACAGAAGGCCATGATCTAACTGCATGGGGAATCACTGCCACATGTAGTAGTGTAGTAGAAAATCCAAGGAACCTAGGTTGGTAAGAAAAAGTTGTTGCAGTTTTCTGTGCATGGCATTTCATCCTTCACCATTTTTATGTGCCTTCGCTAGCACTGGCAGTAGCTGTTTCTGTCCAGGATACTTAGTTGCTTCCATAGACGAGCCACTGTCTCTGTAGGCTGGCAGGAGATAAGGAGTTACGGTATTGTTGTATAAAGCTTGTTCTGCCAAAGTATTGCAAACTGTTAAAAAGAAAGGTCGTAATCTCCAGAACTGAAATCGAAGGACAGGGAAGCTGCCCAGAAGCTTGCTGAGGATGCAGAAATGATGCAGCATTTGAAGGTCTCCTGGGAGATGTTGCAACTCTTTTATTGCTTTGTTGACAGAGTGACCCAGGCAGCAACAGCTCAAATTCTTTTTTCTCCTCTTGAGTTGAGGGATACCTGGATCCTTTATAGAGTCCCCTTTTAGACTTTGGAAACTGTGTGGGTACCCACATCCCATCTGTGGCCTTCTTATTTAAATATATAAATTTCTACCTTTGATACCCACTTTGGGGAGGGTAACACGATGTCACATTTATTCTCAGGTTTATAATCCCTTTTAAAAATGAAGTCTAGTGTTTGGCAATAATAGTAATAATGATTTTCAATGTAAGCCTTAACAAAAATGAAAGTAAGTTGAGTAAATTTTCAACATTGAATTTTCATTATGGGTATTTCAGTTGCTTCCCTCTCAGCAGGGGTTGTTCATTTGTTCTGACTGCAGCGCACTGTGCACACTGAGACTGGTGCAGCTCAAAAGTGGAGAGTATCAGATGCTGAGCAAGCCTTGTTCATTTCAATTCCTCCAGTAGGTTAAGGTTGAAGAATGAGTTAAAAATCTACGGCTGACACTGCTGCCTCAAGTGTCAAGTGCTTCACCTGTGCTTGCTTTGGGGTGGAGTGAGATCCGAGGCAGCATCTTTCAGGTGATAAAGTCCTGCATGCCCTTTTTTTTCACATTGAGAAATTACTTTGGGACAAGTTTCCAGATGAAAGTGGCTAAAAAATTCCTGGGGTTTTTTTCCATTGCTTTTGTGATTCCTAAGCAGGCACAGCACTATCTGCCACAGGAAAGAGCTCTGTGCTCTGCAGCAGATTAATAGGCACTTTTTTCTTTGGAAATGCTATAATCCCTTTCTTGTCACCATATTCCTCAGCCCTCAAGTCTGTGTTCAGACTCTGTTCTGGCAGAGGGACAGTGCCTGGAGCCAGAGCTGCTTGCCTGCCCACCTCTCTATCCGGGAACTGGTGATGCATGCATGAGGACTAAGCGTGAGGAAATGGGGTGGGTATGGCCTTGTGCTGGTTTGGCTTCTTACATCAGTGAATACAAAGTCATCTGCATGCAGTATTGGTTTGGGAATGTGTGTAGCTCTGGGTACATACGCTGAGGGTTAATGTGTTATCACTGTTAGACCAGAGAACTTCATTACATGCCGTTTAGATACACAAACATATTTTTATGAAAAGTGCCCCCCACTGGTACTTCTGGTTTATTTTCAACAACCGGAATCATGAAGGGCAGCTGATAATCTACACTAAAGCAAGACTGTGCTGTGCTGCGTTGCCACTTGAATGCTTAAATACTCTGGAGGTTCTGTTGCAGATTTGCTCAGGCGACCGTGTCATCTTTACGTGCAGCTCTGAGGGTCTCTTAGCCAGGTCTAGAGTGGGAGGGAGTGCAGGCCAGACCTGATTACTAATTACCTGCATTATGAACTTACTCTGTTTGATGCTTGAATTCATCTATTTTTAAAACTGTGAATAGACTCTGCAGATACCTCACTAACACGTGTGCATCGGGCTGGGAAGCAGCATGGTGCCCAAGGAAAGCTGCTCTGGGGTGGCAGTTCCCTGTGGAAACGGGCCTGCTGCAACTGCAGGGTGTTCTGAATAGGTAACATTCAGTCTGGACAGTCTTGGGTCTTGATATCACCCTTTCAGGGAGATCCTGACTTTAACCTCCTTCCTGGTGCTTTCTGGTCTGTATTGCTGTGGTGCAGGGTAAAGTGCTGGTTCAGTTCTGGGGTTAAGTTGGTCTCTCCTTCACAATGTGGATTTACTAAGGATCTCTGCTGGGGAAATCAAGTGAAGAGCCCTGGCAGGTTGTAAAGACATCTGGGGAACTGTTTGTGTCATCCTGCTGAAGCACGTGAGGTCTCTTGTCACCAGCTAAAGATCAGGATGCTACATTCAGCTCATTTGCTTAGGATGTAAATTAGGAAATCTGTGAACTTTGCCAATGCCTTTTCATGGTGCTAGCCTCACTCTATGGTGGGCAGCCCTGCGGACTGGAGCGGAGGTGGTGTGATTTACAGCAGCTGTGAATCTACCTCCCTCCACTCACTTGTTCTGTGCTCTGCACGCTAGTAAGATGAGCAGCAGAGCTTTTGCCAGGGAGTTTGTCAGACTTGCTAACTTCAGTCAGTCTTGGATGGAGAGAGCAGCAGTGCTGCTTAGGAGGTGGGACAGGAAAGTTCAATAATTTTGCTGCCAGAACCACGTTCATTATAATGAGAATAAAGTGATCTGTAAAGTGGGCTCTTGCCTGTCTTCTGTGCTGTCACTTTGTTAGGCGTTGGACAGTGTTTGTACAGAAAAAAGTTATGCTCATCTCTCCCTGCTTGTTGCCCCTGGGATGGGAGGATGACACAGCACAGCTCTGTTGCCTGTGATGCTGGCCGTCTGTCTAGTTTGGTAGATTAAAGAGGAGGAAAGGAAGGGTGCGTAACTGGTCATCTTGAAAGCAGTTTTAAAGGGTGTGGTGAATCCTAGGAGCACCAGGATGTCCCCTGGGGTCTCCATCCAGGGACTATGCAGACATCTGCCATTGGAAGTCAACAAAGGAAGTTTTGCCTGCCGGGGAAGAGGTTTCCTTGGTCAGGATCTGCACATAGTTCTGGTTCTGCTTCTCTAAATTGATTAACATTTTCTTACAAATTGTTGACTACATCCAGAGCAATTTTTGTAGCCTGCTTGCTTAGCAGTGCTCTGCTTCTGAATCACTGGCAGCTGCTTAAGTCACCCAGGCCCAGGGAGGAGAGGTTCTGCAGCCAGCAGAGCAGGGCCACACGAGCAGGGCAACCACATGCGCCTTCCAAGAGGCAGTGCTAGGAAATGCTATGGCTCTGATAGTAGTGGCTGAGTATGACCAGGAGGCAGGATGAAGCTCTTCAGCCTTAGTGAGTGACTTTGCTGTGTGTAATTGGCTTGTGGCTCCAAACAGCCTCTTCCCTAACTGCTGATGCTCTGTCTGCCCTCGACTCCTGATCCTTGCATCAGCCCTCGCTGGCCTTTTGCTTTTGTTCTCTTTTCAGCCAATCACTCTCTGTCTTCTGTACCTTGATCCTGCCACGTAAAGCACTGACTGTATGTAATAAAATCAATGAGATTTCTACTCGGACATGACATGTCAGACCAACCAGAGGAGTCTGGGTGAGGCAGAGGCAGCCTATAATTAACACCTCTAATGGGAGCGCAGGAAGGTTGTCTCATTGCTCAGGGCACAGGGCATGCCCTGTCCAGACAGGCTGGCTCCCTGGCACTTGGCTTGGCTCACATGAGGCAGAGGTTTGCTCATTGCTCACCTTTTGTTGTAAGGAGATGCAGAGAAATAACTCTAGTGAGGTGTTGGCTGTATAGTTTAAGCCAGACTACATTACAGCTTGCAGATGTCTTGGGAAGCAAGCTTAAGCTGTCCAATTTTTGAAATCAAGCTGGTCTTGTCTGCTGTGCCTGAGCAGACGCTCCCCGGTGCATTCAGACCTGTGTGGCTTTTAAGGCCGAAGACTGTGGTCTGTTTTCTGTCTGTTGTTATTTTCTAATAAGTTTTTATGAGATACAGCATTATGCTAAGATAATAAGAGCAAGTATCGGTTCTTGATACAAAAACAAGCCTTTGAACACTGAAATTGTTCTGATACAGAAGCCGTGAGAATTTATTAACCATTAACTATGCACAGTCAAAACATAACTTTTTCCTACTAGTTAGATGTTCACAGTTGTTAGATTTGCCTTTCCAGAGATAGTTGCCAGTTGCATAATATTAATATGGTTTGCTTCGATGTAGTTAGAGACTTCTGAAGTACACATTAGCAAGTTGGGAGTCTGAATATAGGCCCACATATACACATTTTCAGCTTTGTAACATTACTTGGGCTGCTGGAGTGTGGAGAGCAGGGCAGAACTTCCCAGTGCTCTTAGAACAAACTGGTGAATCTCACCAATTTTGTGGGGGCTGGTGGAGCAAGTTGTACTTTATCATAGTAAACAAAGCACTTGGTGATTTAAGCTGGGCAGGTTCCAGCCACTTTATAATCCATGTTAGAGAACTGTTGGTTGATTTAGGAATGGACCCACCCGTGGACCAAACATGTGGCTGGTGTAAGTGCTGGGCGCTGCTGGGCTGGCTGAAGTTGTGCCTGGCCACAGCAGGGGTGTGGGGTAAGCAGGCAGCAAGTTGCATGGTTGCTTTGTGTGTTCCCCCCATGGGGACTCACCTTCCCCAGGCTGGGCCAGGGTGGTGTTAACAGGGTGTCTTCCCTGCAGCGTGTTAAATGTGTTTGCTTTACATTGCCTTCCCTCTGCAAGCACATCCGGACATGATACAAACTTCTACTGATAAACACATGTTCAAGCTACTGCATAAAGTAAGAACAAGAGAACTGTGAGCACAGAGAGCAGAGCACACGCTGCATCACCTTCCTATTCTCTGAGCCCTTGAATTTGTTACAGCCAAGTGCCTTGCTTAGGGGTGCAGGGTGTCATTTTACGCAGTTGCAGAGGTTTACTAACAGATTTCCAGCCTCGGTGTGGACTGGTTGTGTACCTCTTCTGTTGCCTGTGGACTTACAAAGAGATGTTCATATTTTAAATATGGTGCAATGACATCAATAGTAATAATTATTGCATGCATCAAAGCTTTGGAGATTAGCCACAGATCATGCATCCAAATGGCAAATGGTTATAATAGCTCCATACGTGAGACATCAAAGTCTGAGGAAACGTTGCTCTGTTATAAAAAATACATCAGAATGATCATTCCACTTGAAGCAAAGTGTGGAACCGTAGATGTGCGTGGAACAAACGCAATGCATTTCATACTCATTTGGGTGTTTCAAGTACAGGAAAAATTGATTCCACAGCTCCAATTACCAATCCACATCAAGTGAAGACTGTATTGAAATAATGAGATTTCACACAATATTAGGCTTAAGTTGACTCCTCCTTGTGAAAATGTATTTATAATTAGGGCCTAGAAAAGCAAGAAGTGGTGTTTGAGGCTTTAATTTTTTATATGCTCCCTGGCAGAGAAGTGGCTGAGATTGCATAAAATTCTTAAACCCATGATGTTTCAAGTATCCTTTTGCTGAATTGAAATGGCTTTCTCGTAGATTAAAGGAACGACACTGTTGTTTTCTTTGTTAGGAGAAAAGTATTCCAACCCGAAAAAGCGCAGGCACTCTCTCTGGAGCCTGGGGACAGCTACTGGAATAAGAAAATGCAAAGCAGTCACTAGAACAACAGAACCTCTGAACTCAGCAACTGAAATGCCCAATTACAGACATGCTGCTGTTTCGCCTCCCTCCTCCCAGCTGTTTAGCTTGATCACTCCCCCAGCCACAGCAGGACAAACAGTGGGAAGGATGCAGTGCTGGGCACGCTCTGACAGCCAAATCAAAGGCCCATAGAAGTCTCTGCCTCAGCTACGAGGCTGGAGGAAATCAGAGACCCTCATTAAAGTTTTAGGAAAACCTAACTGGTATGAGGACAGCATTCAAAAATATATTTGGGGAAAACAAATATTGTTTTAACTCTATTAATAATTGATGTGTTGCCAGCAGAGTTCCTCATAGCATTAAGAGAATTGAAAATTAAAGGCACAAAGACACTACTTTAAGAAAACATCTTGATAAATTATTAATATAGCACAGTCCTACTGGAATCTGAAGAGTGTAGGGTTTAGCTTGTCTTGTCAAACCTATGCTTTCTAACACCACAGTGTCTTCCTGAATGTGAGCATGGTCATTTTAATTTTATATCACAAAAGCATTGGTTGTTTATGGTGCTCGCTGGAATCCGTTACTGCCTTCTCTGGCACTTGCTTGTGCTGAGCCCCTGGGATCCTGTGTAGCACAGACACAAAGATCATGGACTTCCTTCATTCAAGAGGGAAGAAGGTTGGTTATTATTTAGAAAATGGAAGAGAACATGGCTGTTGCAAGGAAACTACTGTTTGTGAGGGTCAAACTGGCTCAGAAGCAGAAACTCTGGCACTGTCTGTTTGACGATGTGATGTATAAATAGCTGGGAGAGGTCTCTTGGGATGTGTAACACCCGGGAGCAGCTACTGCTTTAGTTTGTGTGCCTCTGGAGACATGCATTTTTCAATGGTGAGGCCAGTCTTGGCGACTGCACTAAATGATTCAGTGGCTGGCACTTCCCCTGTGCATTCTGATAGGCATCTTAAGGACACGAAGCATAGCATTCCCCAGAATACCAGCCCTCTGATATGTCTGAGAAAGGCTGGACACGGGATGTGATAAAGGCAGTAAATATGGAATTTCTGCCTTTCCCTCCAGAGCAGCTCTCCACTACTGCTGAGGGCTGAGCTTGTGAGAGGCAGTGCTGGAGGCACGGCTGAGGAGTTTGGCTGACATTCCTGACACGGAGAGGCTGTAGGTACAAAGCAGAATACTGAGCACCATGTTAACTAACAGAGCTTCTGCCATCTCTGAAAACCAGCGTGTTGCTGAAGGGCATACGAGTTCTTTAAAATCCTGATTTGTTCCATTCCACTTCTATCTTTTAGGCTGTTCTAATGAAGCAGTCAGTAAGCCAGGCATAATTGCTGGCAGGCATTCTAATTTAAGAAACTGCATAAGAGCATCCACAGAACTATATTTATTATTTCATTCCTTTAAATAAAGCAAGAGTGAATGCTGCTTCTTCATTACTCATATCTTAGTGTTTCACATGCAAAAGGTTTATTGAGATTGATGTAATTCATAAACACTCTTTATTTACTACAATAAGGTTAATAATTAAGCAGAAGAGACAATATCCATGGATTCTGTTATAAGAGTAATTCCTGCCCTAGTTCCTAGCAAAAGGCCTCTGTAAATCAGTGATTGAGAACATGGGCTGATCCACTGATGCTACAAAGGGAGGTTAAGTTTTTTCATTCTGGATAATGTAAATGCGGTGGTCAGGCATTGAGGAGTGCAGAATTCTCCTCACTGCAGCACAACGGGGTTCTGTCTGAGGGAGAGACCCCTTTCATCATCCCTATTACACAAACCACATTCATCACCTTTGCCCCATGTGGAGCGAGATCTCACTGGTCCTGCTTGTTTGCTGTGCTCCCTATGATCGCAGGCAGTGGAGTCAGGACCTGTAGAGACTGGGATGTGAAGTGTGTAGCCTGGCACTCACTGAGAAGGTCAGACCTGACGTGCCAGAGAAATGGTTGTGGAAAATGAGCCCTTGCCCGCAATCTGAAGATGTGGATTCCCTCAAAATGGAATGCTTTGGTTTCATTGCTGCTATTTCCTCTTGACGACAAGGCCATTTCTCTCTACAGTTGGGCTCTCTGGCCGCTGCTGGGGCTCGGCTGGAAAAACAGGCAGCGCAATGGTTGGAGCACAGCACCAGAAGGACCTACTGGAAGAGCTGTGCATGCCGGCTCTGGTGGTCAGTATGGGTGGGAATGCCATGTGGCATGGCTGCTGCCCTATGGTGAGAGGCTGGCTGCAAGGCTGTCCCACAGCTCTTCCTCCCCATCCTGCTTCTGCAGCTGTTCCACAGCTCTTTGCTGGGTCCCTGCCTGTGGCTGACTCTCTGCCCCCTCTGCCCTGTATCCCTCCCTGCTCCTGCCTGGTGCTGCCTGCCCAACTCTCAGCATTGCTTCTGCATCCCTCCCCTTGCTGCTTTGCTTTCCTGCTGTAGATGCTCTCCATTCTGCTGCTGGCTGTCAGGGTGAGCTTCTGTGCCTGCCAGACACCCCTGTTGTTATTCAGAGACTCGGGAGCCTCGTCCCCATCAGGCAGAGCTGCGAGTCTGTCTGATTTAACAAAGTAGGGAAACAAGCCAGGCAGAGTTATCTCCATCTGAAGCATATTCTAGAAGTGATTAACTGCCTAAACTTACACTGTAATTATCTGTGCTGAGTGGCTTCTGCACATCATTGCCCATTTTTCTGAGTGTTTTTATTTAAGTTGATAATGGAAAATGAATAAAGCCTTAGTTCCACTCTGATTTTGATACTTGTGCTAGAAAATACCTGAAGATGAACATTTTTGTGTTCACAATAGTTAGATTAATATTTAATTTGCTAGCATGCAACAAGCTGATTATTTTTCTTCTGATATGGCTCAACTTTGTAATTACAGGAATCAGCTCCTCCTGCCTGAGGTAAGAGGCTCAGAGACAGCCTGACACCGCTGTGACCATGGTTTCACCAGGCTGACTCACTGCAAAGTTATCATCATCTGAAATCTCTGCTCCTGGAAAGAGGTACGGACTTAGATCTGTTCTGAGGAGAGAGAATATCCGTCCTTGATTGCATTTAAACTGCAGGGAATTAATGGAAACATGATGCAGCCGTGTTGAGTCTCAAGGAACATGTGATATCTGCCAACTACTGCAAGCCAAGCCTTGGTCACACAGCACGTCTGGTGCTGCGGGTGCAGGGCAAGTCTGGCAGCACTGTGGCTTGTCTGACACTGGGAATGGACTGAGCTAACCCACAGGAAACCCTCCCTGGATGGTGATCCTCTGCTGAGCTGGGGGAATGCTGCAGGCAGGTGCCATCGGGCGACCTGCAGCACCCTCGTAGAGACAAGCTGAGTGAAAGCTCAGTGTAGCACTGTAGGCTGGCCAGTTCAGGGCCTCTCTGTCCACAGCATGTGCTCGTGCAAAGCCTACAGCAGGCAGGGCATGGGTTGCATGATGATTTGACCAGGGTCCTCAGAGATGCTGCTCATGACCTGTCTGGACTAGTGGTTGTGACTGACCGTTGTGCTGAACTAGCAGGGGTGCTGTGCTCCTGGGGTGTCTCTGAAGCCTCTTGAAGCCCATGAGTATGTCTCATGGGCTCTGCAGTGTTCTGGATGAAGAGGTTCTTGCCACACTGCCTTTCCTTTTTAAGCTTGGTCTCAAATAATTTCACTGGCATCTCATGATTCCTGTGTTGTGCAAACAGGGGCCAGTGTACATTCAGTATGCTCTGGTGATCTCTCCTGCTAGGGACTGTCCTGTCTTCCTGACAGGTAATCATCTGCTTGAGTTCTGCTGGACCCTCCTGAGGTGGGTACAGGGCTCTGTCTGCTCTGGGGGAGGCAGAGGCAACAGGCAAATGCACGTCCTTTGTTCCCACATTCCAAATGCATCCTTCACAACTGGGGCTACCTCCTGTGACTCAGTTGTCCAGGTGCTTAAGCCTTCCTTGTTTGCTCAGAGAGCAGCCATGGCTCAGAATCAAATTCAGCCTTTAGAATTACCCCTCTGTAATGTCCATTGTCTGGATTCCCCTGGCCAGCCATGCAAAGTAATATCTCGTCCCAGTGCCATATTCATCTTGCACTGTCAGTTTTACCCACACCCTAAGTACTCAGTAATAGCAAGACTGTCAGTGTGTATGTTATTCATTAGTTTTCACTCACTTGAAGAATATATCGTGGCCATAATATGGCACATTGCACTGGGAACAAACTCCCTGTGCAGACAGGGATTAGGGCCATTTTTCAAACGCTGCTGGCTCTTAATCTGTACATTGTTTGAAGGGAAAAGGTCTTGTTGAACTCCGTTTTGAACACTAGTTTAACAGAGCATGGTGGGCGGTTTTCCCATCCTCTCTGATAGCTGAGGGACAAACGGATGCTGGTAAGAGGCACACAGAGTGCCAGACCCTGTGGCAGTTTGTGCCTGGTCCTGTGTGCACTGTCCTTGTCCGTGCATCCAAAGCTCATTAGCGAACCTCATCAAAATCCACTTGTTCAGCAGCTGACTATACAATAGCTGCTGGCTACTTAGCCTCCATCCCTCACTGGTGTACTCCAGAACTGTCTGCCAAAACATGATCAATGAGGAGTTCAGGTGTTTTGTTTAGCTGCAGTACAGTCCTGGCCGGTGAGGAAAGCACCAGGCCGGTGCTAGAATGATCCGAGCGCTGGGAACAGCCAGTCCAAGGGCAACTGTCCTGTGCAGGAGAGGGCTGCAATGTAGCAAGGTTAAGTCTGGTAAAACTGAGAAGGAAACGTTGATCTTATATGGTAAAGGTGAGGATAGCCACAAGTCTACAGGTTGATGTGGAGGGAACATGGCCGTGGTGAGAAGGAGAGACCCTTTTATGCCCACTCCAAGGTTTCTGCTGTGTCCCCACCACCAAGGAGTGCTGGAAAGGGCCTTCTGCAATAATAGTCTCACTGAGATGCAGTGCACCTCAATTCTGTGTGTGCAAAGGGAGAAGTGGGAGCTGTGCTGTGCCTGTGCAGAACTGGCTTCTTGTGGAGGTCAGGGAAAGCAGGTCAGGCACCCTCAGATCTGTCTTCTCAGGCCACAGGACTGCTGGGTGCAAAGACAGCTTAATGAAGGAAAAGACAGTTGATTAACATTCAGAACTGCTCCATTATTGAACTACACCAGGTCTTCTTTGTACTGAAGCTGGATCCTATGGGGACAGAGGAAGAAGAGGGGATGAACATCTGAGCCAGCGCACTTGCTCCACTCTTCTGAGTTACTTTTCATCACTTGAACAGTTGCCCCTGTGAGCCTTAGGCAGGAAGGGTGGCAAATGCTGTACAGCTCACAGTTCAGCCTCCATCTTCCACAGACTGAAGGTCCTGTGTGCTTCTAGACCAAAGCAGCCAGTGGAACTGCTGCTGCTGGGACATTCTGAGCTCTGTCGTGTCTCTGGACTGCCTTCTTGAAAGGTGGAAAAAGAAAAAAGGGGAATTAATCTCTTGGGCAAATAAATCAAACCAGCAACCTCTACTACAGCTCATAGCCTGCTTAAATGCAAGTCTGGACTAGAACATTTGTTGCAACAATTTAGTGACCCATGCTCTTTCCAGATTCGTCTTATGAGCTGGAAAAAGCAATTTGTCAGCCCATGTGCCCCAAAGTACTGATATTTTTTAAATCCACATGCGTTGAAAGCCTTAGAATTGAACTAATGGATACGTAGAGAGAAAAGCAAATAAAACCAGCCATGATACATCTGTTTTGTCTAGATAATATTCTGATAAGGCCTGATTTATTGCCTTTATGTCTTGAGGCCAGGCAAGCCTCCTGAGGTCTCACCTTTGTCCCAGTCATAAAGTACAACGAAGCAGAAGGAGACTTTGAGAAAGAAGAGCCAGAAATCCTGTTTGCTGTGAATGTCTCTGAGAGTTTCCTTTCCAAGCCTTCCATTTTGCACAGTGCTGTCCAGTTCTTAGCTGGCTGGAACGTCAGCTGTCCCTGTCTGCTTGGTGAAGGCTGATGTGCGCAGCCTTTGGCACGGCTGTGGTGAGTTTGGCTGCCCTGGCTCTGGGTGCCAGGTTGCTGAACCCAGGCTGCCAGCGGGGCTGCAGCAGTTGTTCACCCTTGTGCACCATTCTCCATTGCTGAGCTTCCTTCTTGGAAAAATAATTATGGTAA
Source organism: Coccyzus lansbergi (assembly GCA_033558105.1). Classification (NCBI taxonomy): domain Eukaryota; kingdom Metazoa; phylum Chordata; class Aves; order Cuculiformes; family Coccyzidae; genus Coccyzus; species Coccyzus lansbergi. The sequence continues at coordinate 39,143 of JAUMJK010000860.1, forward strand.
GAAAGCCCAGGCTGAAACCAAGTTAGCAATGACAGGAATGGTATGAATATCACCTCTGAACTGGGGACAACAATGAAGCAAGACAAACAGGAGACACACAGAGGGTAATTAAGCCCTCAGTACCTAGGGGCATTTCTAAATGAAAAAAAAAATCGTCACACTGAAATTGCAAAATTATGCATCTCAGTGTATTAATTCTGCCCAAATTAGCAGCACTTAAAGGAGTGCTGATGTTTTCTGCTTGCTGTGGGGAGTCTGATGGAATGAGCAGAGCCACAGGACTTTGGTCTCCCTGTTCAGCATGGCTTGGTCTTTGGAACCAGGGCTGGAGAAGAGGCACTGCATTCCTGTGCTTGGCTTCCCTGCCTTGGTCCTGAGCAACAGCACATGGCCTGAGCTCTCTGCAGGGAGGAAGAGGACAGACAGGTGCAGGATTTCCCCAGCAAAGCGCTGACCCTTTCAGCCAGTGGCTGCTGCTGCCATTTTGTCATGTTATTCCTTCCACCTTTTGAAGTAGTGGAAGAACTGGAGCAGATAATAGAATCATAGAACAGTTTGGGCTGGAAGGGACCTGAAAGCCTGTCCAGTTCCACCCCCTGCAATGGGCAGGGACACCTCCCACTGGGTCAGGGGCTCAAAGCCCCATCCAACCTGGCCTTGAACATCTCCAGGGATGGGGCAGCCACGACTTCTCTCAGCAACCTGGGCCAGGGCCTCCCAACTCTCACAGGATTTGGATCAAAATTTTTGTGGTGTTCAGCACCTTTGGGGGGAACTTAAAGTGAAATCACAGACATCTTTCAGGAGATTGGTTATTTTTAATGATATAGGATTATAGTTTGTCTGTTTAATTCAACCAGACTGACATAGTATCTTTCATTTGGACTTATTACCAGCAGAACCAGTAGCTGGAAGCAGACCCAGGGCAGGGGGTTTTGTCATCATTTTAAATTTTCTCTATCTGACAAAATTGAAGGCCTTGAAAAGACTGGAGCCATTGTAAAGGATAGAGCATCAGAGAATAGGTCACACAGTGTATTAAAGAATGAAAATTGATTCATTCTTTCCTCTGTTGAATAAGCAGCCGTACTTTGGTCCCTGTGATCCATGAAATAAGCTGTCAGGGAAATAGGAAATGTGCCACATTTGAACTTCACTCATTGATTCCGTTCTCATCTGAGGTGCAGTATTAAAATGCATTACAGAGGGTGCAGACTCTGCAGTGGTGACAGCAGCGAGGCCTTGGTGCTAGTCAGTTGTCTGGCTATTTGTTATTAAATTAATCGGTGCTTTGCAATGCCGGGACTCATTTACTGAGGTCGTCTGGGCAGAGCCAGCTAACAGGAGGAGTTTCACAGAAGCGACATTCGTTAGTTTCAGATAAAATCAAAGGCTACAAAGGAGGCTCAGGAGGAGTAGTTCTAACAAGATCTATTGGCCCTTTTATCTGGAGAAGCAATTTTCAGGCAGTTCAGAGATTCTGACAATAATCAGTGTAAGAAGGGGTAGCAGAGACATTGGGAATAGGGGGTTACTGGCTGAAGCATGTTAGGCCAATTAATGCCTGCAACTCTAATAGTCCGCTTAGCTGCAAAATTACCTGGAGGATATTTCCATTATTGCATAAAAACCATGTCCATTCCCTCATGTTCTTTCTTTACACACCTTTCCACAAGCAAAGAATTAGCCTTGTGCTGTCCGTAAGTAGTGCACAGAGGACTGCCCACAACTGTTCTTTGTGAGGGTGAGTCCATTTTATCCACTCTGAAGTGCCTTTTGCTTCTTTGGTGAGTTTTTGCAAGTTTTGTTAAATAAAACATCATTTTTTTGCCGCCTTTGCTTTATTTGCCTCAAAATTGTGATTCATAAAGATGGATTTTTATAATTAAGGCAGAAATGAGAAATAACCCCCTATATATAATTTAAAATGTTGAAATTATAGACACTATCTAACTTCTGCTTTAAATCACAGGAACAAACTGTTCCCCATTAGCAGCCCTAATTAAATCCATTTTTCTATGAGTCTTTGGCAAATTCCATTTTAGTAAAGCTGTATTAAGCTCTCTTTTATTTCCTCTTGCTTTGCAGAATTCTCTGGTTGCGGTGAATAATAGGTCGAATATGGTATGTGACAGCTCTGCAGGCTACAAAGATACACCACGAACAACCATTCTGGAAAGCTGGCATAGGAACGCTGCCCAGGATTTGGAAGAACTTTGACTACCAGACAGGTAGGAGCACTGAATGGTAATTCTGGCCTGGGGACTTCATGTGTGGAGCAAGAATTGGTAAACATTGTGTGGCAAAGAGGCTGTGTAAAGATGGAGGAGGCTTGGAGCATGGGAGGATAAGGCAAGTACTGAAGCAAGCAGCACATTCTGCGCAGTATGTTCAGGTGCTGCACTCCTGAGCACTTGTCTGTCACCTGCTCTGCCCCACTGGGCTTTTATGAGCAGTTGTGGAGGAGCAGAGAGAACTTTCTTAAGAGAGTCAGCTTGGCTTTTCTTCACTAGGTGCAGTCATCTGGAAATGTGTATGCTGCAAGGCTGTGCTGCGCTGCTGGTAGCACCTGTCTGAGCTTGTGCCAAAACTGTCTAGCAGGGGCCTTACTCCTGCTGAACACAGACCTGCTTCTCCACGTAGGTCACAGCCTGGCCTCGGTTGCTGGTCCTGTGCATAGACAGCTTTGTCAGGGTGATACTCACTGATGAGTTGACTGAGGAAGTAATGCATAGACCACAGAACATACCTGAAACAGCCTCTCTTTTCACAGTCCTTGTGTGTGAAGATTAACTTACTCCAAATAACCTGTGACAGTCCCAGAGCAGCAGGCTTACTCCTATCCTCAAGCGGCTCCATCATTCATTTCCTGTAACGATTGGCTTCAGCCTTCGATTTCCTCTGTGGAGCGTACTGGAAAGAGAGAGGCTGAGCTGTGAACATTAATAACAATGAATAATAACAGTGCGAGTTCCACAAGCTTTAACAATCAAATGAATCAACAGTCAGGAGAGTTTCATTAATAAATACTTGCTGGGTTAGATGACAAGGAAGCTGGTGCCAGAAGTGTGCGTATCCGTTAAAGGTGCTTATCCTGTGTGAGCCACCTCCTAGCCCCTTTGCTTTCCTGGAGGGCCCGTGTTCTCTTCTGTGATCTCCGTGGAGGGGGCAGGGGACGGAAGGAGCAAAGGAGCAGGCGGCTTGTGCTATGTTGCTCTGTTGGTACCTGTACAGGGTTTATGTGGTGAGGGTTTAGGAGTAGGGTGGGCTATGAGAGTGGCTTCTGTGAGAACATGCCAGGGGCTGCCCCCATATTGGATAGAGACGGTTCCAGTGGACTCCCAGATGGGCCCACTGCTAGCCAAAGCTGAGCCTGTGAACAATGGTGGTAGCGACTCTGTGAGAACATGTTTAAGAATGGATAAAAACTGCCCTGCAGCAGCAGCTGGAAGAGATGAGTGAGAGGATGTGAGAGAAACAGCCCTCCAGTTAGCAACACTGGAGGGAGAGGAAGTGCTCCAGGTGCTGGAGCAAAGATTCCTCTGCAGCCTGTGGTGCAGACCATGGTGAGGCTATCTGTGCCTCTGCAACACTTGTAGGTCCATGGTGGAGCATATTTCCACCTGTAGCCCATGAAGGTTAATGGAGGAGCAGAGATTCACCTGTATCTAGGATGGGCCACTTCTCTCGGGAGCAGGTGGATACTGTGACCCTGCAGAAAACCCATACTGGAGAAGGCTCTTGGCAGGACCTGTGGGCAGAGGAGCCCACATTGGAGGAGGTTTGCTGGTTGGACTTGTGATCCTGTGGGGGATCTGTGCTGTAGCAGTCTGTTCCTGAAGGACTGCAGCTCACGTAGAACTGTAGCCCATGGGAAGGACCCACGCTGGAGGGGTTTGTGAAGAACTGTAATTTACACAAGCCAAGTCTGTTTTGCCTGTGACAGGAACTGTTGAGTGATGTCCCTGTCCTTATCTTGACTCATGAGCCTTTCCTCATATTTTCTTCCCCTGTTCCTGTTGAGGAGGGGATGATGGAGCAGCTGGGTGGGCAACTGGTGGCCACTCACTGTCAGCCCCCAGTGTCTGGCTGCAGGAGGGCCCTGTGTGGCCAAGGAAATGGGTGCTGCTTCTTCCCAGCCTCAGGGGTGTAGCAACTCTCTGTGCCTCCCCTGCTTCACTGCCCTTGTCTTTGCGTGGGGCATAGGGAATGTATTATGCTGCAGAAGTATTGGTGCAGTGTCTGGGGTGACTTGTACTCCCTGAAAGCAGTGGCAGGAGTGGGCAAACAGATGTCAATGTAATTTTCTACCATTTTGCTTACAGAAATGGAGTAGCTTCTTTGTACTTGGGGGAAAAATACTCCCTTTCCAAAACTATCAAAGTAAAAACTGGGAGTACATTCCCCTCAAGACAGTGAAAGGCACAGGGTAGGGCTGTCTTGCTTTTTTTTTTCTGCTTTCTCTTTGAGTAAAGTGAGCCTGGGCTGGCTCACAGAGCACATCCTGGTGCCAAAGGAGCAGCCCTGGTCATTAGGCTTTTACTACAGTAACAACAAAAGGAAATGCAGGCTTTGTTCCGCCTGGTTTGAAATCCTGCATAGAGCAATTGTAATTCTGCTAAAGGCCAACTACCTATGTGTTCATTCATTTCAAGAGAAGAGAATGACATCTCCAGTAATCATGATTAATGTCTCTTTCAGGTTTTCCTGTTACCATAAAAGCAAGAGATGTGTTTTTCTGTCGTTGGAATTTGCAGTAAATATGTCCTCTGCCTTTATTATCTGGGCTATTTGAAGTCAGTTTTGTGAACTTCCATGTTTTAAATAACACAAACTAGCCCAGTTCCAAGGTGTGTGATGCTAACAGAAAGGACATTTGGTTTCAAGTGAAGAGGCAGAGTTCAGGGGTAAATTGGAGCTCTCTGCAAGGGGTAAAACTGAGAGCTGTTGTGTGGTGGATCAGTGCAAGAGTTAGGCTGCCTGCCAGGAAACAGTGCCTCCTTTACAAAGGCATGGGGTTTCACCTCAAAGACAGGGACTGCAAACCTCATTCCAGCATTATCATCTTGGTGTTTCCTGCTGCTTTTATGCTTACAAAGTGCTCTGGTCTCTGAACCTCCTCCACCCTGCCATGCATGACATGTAGGAGCTTTCATCAGCCTCCACATCACAGGCTCATTATGCAGCATGCACAGCCTGCACAGTTAAGCAGGCTTTAGCATGTGAGTTATGCTGCTAGGCTGGGAGACCTGGACTGCCTCTGGGTGGGGACTGTATCACAGCCCTAAGGGACAGAAGCCCTCTGCATACCTGTGCCCAATGGCAAGGTGCGTGCACAACTGGCCCTTGCACGGCAGTATTGGAACCTGATTGCCTTCTATGACAAAGTCACTCGGCTGCTGGGTGAGGGAAAGGATGTGGTCTTTCTGGACTTCAGTAAAGTCTTTGACACAGTTAATCACAGCATTCTGCTACGGAAACTGTCAGCCTCTGGCCTGGACAGACGCACACTCTCCTGGGTAGAAAACTGGCTGGATGGCTGGGCCCAGAGAATGGTGGTAAATGTCCAGCTGGAGGCCAGTGACAAGTGGTGTTCCCCAGGGCTCAGTGCTAGGTCCAGCCCTGTTCAATGTCTTCATCAATGACCTGGATGAGGGCATTGAGTGTACCCTTAGCAAGTTTGCAGATGACACAAAGCTGTGTGCAAGTGTTGATCTGCTGGAGGGTAGGGAGGCTCTGCAAAGGGACCTAAACAGGCTGGACCGCTGGGCAGTGTCCAACGGCATGTGGTTTAACACGGCCAGATGCCGTGTCCTGCACTTGGGGCACAACAACCCTGTGCAGAACTACAGACTGGGAGAAGCCTGGCTGGAAAACTGCCAGGAGGAGAGGGACCTGGTGGTGTTGGTCGACAGCCGACTGAACATGAGCCAGCAGTGTGCTCAGGTGGCCAAGAAGGCCAATGGCATCCTGGCTTGTATCAGAAATGATGTGACCAGCAAGTCCAGGGAGGTGATTCTCCCTCTGTACTCAGCACTGGTGAGGCCGCTCCTTGAATACTGTGTCCAGTTCTGGGCCCCTCAGCACAAGAAGGATGTTGAGGCTGTGGAGCGAGTCCAGAGAAGAGCAACAAAGCTGGTGAAGGGTCTGGAGAACAGAACCTATGAGGAGTGGCTGAGAGAGCTGGTGTTGTTTAGCCTGGAGAAGAGGAGGCTGAGAGGAGACCTCATTACTCTCTACAAGTACCTGAAAGGCGGTTGTAGAGAGGAGGGAGCTGGCCTCTTCTCCCAAGTGACAGGGGACAGGACGAGAGGGAATGGTCTCAAGCTCCGCCGGGGGAGATTTAGGCTGGAGATTAGGAGGAGGTTTTTCACAGAAAGGGTCATTGGGCATTGGAATAGGCTGGGCAGGGAGGTGGTTGATTCCCCTTCCCTGGAGGTGTTTAAGACACAGGTGGATGAGGTCTTGAGGGACTTGATTTAGTGTTTGATAGGAATGGTTGGACTAGAAGATCCGATGGGTCCCTTCCAACCTGGTTGTTCTGTGGTTCTGTAGTTAAATTAAATAGTAGTAATGATTTATTAAGATGCTGGTAATGATTATAAACTCAATCAGAAATACAGCCTCTTTAGCCTCTTCTGAAGGCAGGACTAGTACCTGCTCTTCTCCTGCTGTGCTGGCTGCTCTCGGGACCACTAGTTTCTTCCAGTCAGGAGATTCTGAGAAGAAACATAGGAAATTTTTGAGTGTTTACTGTCAGAGGCATGGGGAGGTGTTTGGAAAAATTCCTGTTGAAAGTCCCATATATGTCATAGAACCACAGTGCATGTTTGCTACCAATATAAATGTCTCTGCCTCACTGCCTGTGTTGCTGTCGCGTGGTGTGCTGGCACATCCATGTCGCCCATGCTGTGGGCTGGTAGAACTGTCTCACAGTGTTCCCTTGCTTTGGGGTGAAAATGCGTTGTTTTCTGTGCGCAGACACACATTCCTTTAACTGCTGAGCAATGTTCTCCTTGAGATGTTTTCAGTGAGATCGAGTGACTTGGGAAAGCAGGATTCTTGCTGGTGTGTAGCTGCCTCCCTTTTCAGCTGGTGTTGTCCTGCTGTTGGCTTTTACTGACAGGGATCTGGCCTTGTGCTGGCTGTGTGTGAGCTGCTGGTGCTGCGGTTCACATTGTCCTGTGTGGATTGCAACACCTTCCACACGTACGGCTAAAAGGCAAAACTTAATTTTGCAGGAATTAATTGCGTTAGCAAAATGGTTTTTAAAACACTGCGGCGAATGCTCTGTCAGCTTTGACAGATGAAGGTAACACTACAAAATGAATTTTGTTGACAAAATAATTTCAGGGTGTTGATAAAACGTGTTTTGTCTTCAGAGTGAAAAATACCAGACTGACAAACGCTATTGTCCTCAGGAGTGTTTTTCAGCTGTCAGTCAATTATCCCCATTTTACACTGGCCAATGATAGTTCTTCATATCTGAGAACGCTCTCCTAAAAGATAGCATAAAGCTCTGAAGGACAAAATAATTAAACTTTGATTTGTTGCTTTCAAATGGAAAGCAGCTTTGTGCCTTTGATGAGCAAGGGCTGGTCCCTGCAAAGTGGAAACAGGTGACAAGTGGTAGATGGGGATTCGACATGAGTGGTGGAGAGGGGAGGGTGGCTGTGGAGCTGGGGCTCTTTAAATAGCCATTTGTTTGAAAACTTATTGCTAGACTGTTTGAATATGTTGCAAGATTTTAAGATGGATTTTCTGCAGATTTCACAAGCCATTTACATACACTTGGAAGTCTCATTTCTTCTGCACTTCTTGAGCATGAGAGAAGGGACGTGCAGCTGGTTTTCCATCTGTAAGCATGTGTTGTGGGCTGAGGGTAGCCGGTGTCATTGTGCTCTGGCTGGGACTGACATTGCTGCCCACCTGGTGAGGGGCCCAGGGCCAGCAGCAGCATGTGAGTGATGGTTGGAGGACTTGGGGTGCAGGGGGCTGCTCCCAGATGGCCACACTTCTTCCCAGTGGCCCTGTTCTGCTCTAGCAGCAGCTTCCCACCATTCTGGCCTGTGGGGCTGTGCTGCCTCACCCAGTGAGGTGCTGCCTGCCTCTTTGTGTCCCAGATTACAAGACTGGATCTTCCCACTGCAGCCAGAAGCCCCTGGGCATTCATCTTGCCTGTTCTGGGTATGGGAAGCATTTCCAGGGTAACAGTTCAAGGAAATTTAACCAAGTTACAGTACGGGTAACTGGAGTCCATGTGGTTTCAGTCTCTAAGTGCTTGGAGGTGTTTCTCCTAGGTGTTTTGGGTAAGGACCTCTAGGACTCTCCAGACATTCTGCTGATTCCCAAGAGTGTGACACACCAACATATTTTCTGAAACCTTTTGGTTTCTTAGTGGGATCCTGGGTTCCACAGGCACATTCCCTTTTGTCCTGCAGCACAGAAAAGGAAGGAACAAAATCTTGTGTTATGTATGAACTAGACTTTATTAGGATTTTTGAGGACACTTGCACTCAAGGAGACAGTCCTCTGATGATACAGCAATGCTTCATTGCCAGGTTGTATTTCTTTATCAATACTGGCATAACTAATTACATTAAAGCATGAATGACCTTGTTGGAACAGCTAATCTTAGTCAAATAAGCGTGCCACTCCCACAAGTCACTGGAATGACACTGAGCATAATAGCTCCTTAATGTGTGGAACATCTGTTCTTCATTTCTGAAATAATGAATGACTCTTCCTCATTCCCTGCCCTTCCCCATGCCGGAGCGAGCCAGCTGCCCCTGGCGAAGCATTTAAACTTTTCCATTTCTGTCTGGAGGTGGTTTTGAAACCACTGACAAGCAAATAAGCAATCAAAACTATAAATCATCTGAAGGCCTAGTTACAATTAATGTGTGATAATTAACTAATGGTAGTTAATAGCGCTGGCTAATAAATTCCCTTTTGGAATTAGAGTAACAGGGGTTCTGGTAGCATGGGCTACACCTTCAGTCTTCTTTTAACCGGGATTGTCTTTTGCTTTAGGAACAGTAGGACTAAAGCGCCTCCATGAAGCTGGGTGCAAGGATGGTCTTTTAAAACATGCTCATAATTTTGAGAGTGCTCCGGGACAGTCCAGTCAGGCCACACTGTAAGCAGCACTCATGGTCTGTGAGAGTAGCTGCTCTTGTTGCAGCGGTGCACAGGCTACTCAAAGACTGTTTTGGGAGAGCCAGGCACAGAGATGGGCTTCCTGAGCATGGTGAGTTCTGGTTGTTTCCTTGCTGAAGAACAGCCCCAGTACTGTCTGCTTGGGTGCTTCTGCCGCTTGTGCCAGGGACATTGCCCTAGGCAGAACATGCCTTGGAGGAGCCACATTTGGCTTGTTAGGCTCAAGCCAAACTCTCTATCTTGGTTTAGGATGACAGGCAAACCTATGTGACTGGGATGTCTCAATATTGTTTGCTGATTGAACTTCAAAAGGGCTGTGTTTTCCCTTTCTCTGCTGTCTTTAGCAGGCAGATAGCAGCCTGGCTTCTCCCTGCCAGGGTGTGGAGAACAGAGCGAATCAATGCATGCCTAGTAAGCTGACTTCTGTTCACTTCTGCCTTTTAGGCTGCTTGGTCCCGTGGTGCAATCACAACTGTGCTGGAATAGCACCTTAGAACCAATCATTTTTATGGGAACACATGCAGTATAAAAGGTCTGACTGCCTGTGCACACATATACCATCAGTGGCTATTGCCCAATAAAGCTGTCAGAGAGAGAAACATCCCAGCAAGTCCTTGAACAGTATCTCCTCAAGTTTAAACAGAGAAAAATCTCACAATTCATTTCTTGTAAAAATAAAGAAAAGAAGATCAATACAAGCTGAACGAATGCATCAGGGTTGCTTCCTACAGACAAGGAGAGAAATAGGGTTTGTGACCGCAAGTGCTGGCTCTGGGAGGGCAGCCCGCTGCCCACGCAAATCACCCTCGCAGATCTGGCCAGAGCTCATGGCTGCCAGGTGCCAGCAGGGACTTCATGCGTTATCTTCTCCCAGGATCTGACTTCTATTGTGGAGGAGAGCAGGAGCCCAGGGTCCTTCCCAAGAGCTGGTGGACCAGGGACTGCCAGACAGCCCTGTTCTCTTTGCTGCCTCCACAGTGACAACAGTCTTGGCATAGCGACAAACATGAGATAATGAGCAGGGTGTAAACAAGCTGCTCTGTTGCACTAGTGCTCCTGTGTCCATAAATGCTGTCAGCACCCTCCTCCATTCAGCCTAGATCACCCAGTATCATCTCATTTTGGCATCAGCTCTTGGCCCCAAAAGGAGCTGTAGAATGTACTTTAATTTCCTGTAGTTTCTTCATGACATACTGTCTGTGCTTCTGAGGCTTCTGCACACTGAGCCCTTTGTATTTCTCTTCACAGTGTGAGTCCCACGGTGCTCTGTTTAATGGATGTTATTTAGGTTGAAAGGTAAGCAGCTTAAATGCTTTGCTTTCTAGCATCTGTGTCCTGTTAGAGCCATCTCCTGCTCACTCTCAATTGCACATTTTGTTACATGAACATGTTTAGATAGAGCAAGAGTTTTTCTCTCCTTCAAATATTTATAGTGATGACTTGTGATGTAATCAATAGGGTTTGCAGAATCTCATCTTGCACCATTGCCTTTTTTTTTCCTTCAGAACAGTGCTTGCTGCAGTATTATAGCTAGAACTGACAAGATAAAGCTGAGTTAAAACAAATTGCACATTATCTGCTTCCATCCTGCTGTTGAGATTGCAAAAGAGAGCAAATGAAATTCTGTCAGAGAAGCTCTTTTCCCTCCTCCCAGGCTGAGGAGTGGCAGCTGCTGAGGCGCACTGGGAGCATCTCTGACAGAAGCTGTGCTGAGCTGGGGCTTCTATGTCTTTCGGAGTGCTCCTTCAGGCCCTCTGTGCCAATAACCTCTGGTGATGGCTGAGGGAGGCTCTAGCAGCCACACCAGCCAACCACCTGCTTTTGACTGTAGCCAGGAGGTCATGAAGCGATCATCACCCTTGCACTGGACTATCCTGCCTATGGAGGTGTCTGGCACAGCACTGGGTCTGCCGTTGGCCCTGCAGTCTAACACTAGCCAACGCGGCTCTGCCAGGAGCACCCTACATGCGTATGGTAAGTGCAGGACCTGGTGTAGGATAGAATCACAGAATTATTTAGGTTGGAAGAGACCTTTAAGATGATCAAGTCCAAACACTTGCATTTTTGCAAAGACATGTCAATGTGCTTGACTGTGCCCGTAGTCATCCTTGCTTTAATGTTGATAGAGATTAATGAGTATTTTATAGCAGATATGGTGGGTCACCCCAATTCCTGTACTAAGGGAACACTGTTAACTGCCCTGGGTCAGCTGCTGGTGCTCACCCTGGCACACATTCTGCCCACCACTACCAGGTGAACAGAGGTCCACAGCAGCAGGGTCAGGTGCATGTGTGTGTCTCCTAGTCTCTGTCTGATGCACACAGAGCCCTGTGGCAAGCAGAGGCAGCCAGTCTGATTGCTGGCACTGGGAGTGTCCTGTGCCCATGCTGCTGTCCCACTCTAGTAAGGATGCTGTTAATATATGTAGGACCTGAAAGTGCCAGTTGGGACTAAAATAGTAATGCAATAATGTCACAAATGCAGCAGCAAAGCTGCTGTGGTTCCTGGTTAAATAACAAGCCATATATCCCATTTCACACAGCTCTGAGGAGGCACCACATCCTTCCCCCATCCATTCAAAGGAGCCTTACCTGCTTTCAAAGTCTGTGTTTTTTGCAGAATATCAAGGGTCTGATCCCTCTGGACCTAACTGCGGTTCTGGGAGGGCTCTGTCCCTCCAAACATGTTCCTTTGGTGTTCAGGGCACTCAGGCCCAGCACCTGCTTTGTGTTCTCTGCCTTTCTATTTGTTATCTCTGTTCTGTTACAGCAAGGGCTGTGAGAGGAGATGAAAAGAAGCTTGGAAATCAGTTCCTATGCAAGTGTGGATTTATTTTTAAATCTCCTGAATTATTTACCTTGTCTGCCTTTTTAAATGACAGGTGAATACTTTTATGACTTGTTCTCTTTCCCAGGGTAGTGCTTGGCACAAAGGGAATTAATTACATGTAGAGTAAATGCAGCTGATGTTAATGTTAAAGTCAAGTTTCAGCTTTGCTGAAATTTCAGAAAGAAAGTAGTGTTTTATAAATTAAACTCTGCTTTGTGTGCTTCCTTTTTAAAGAAGGCTTGGCATTTGGAAAGGCGGCAGGAACAGAAAATAAACATGGTTGATAAGGGAGAGTTGTCTGTAAGGATGTATCTGCCAGCCGTTAGCAGGCAGCAGTGGCAGACTGATGTGGCAGCGCATCAGCTCTGTGTGGAGAGCATAACAGCCTGCAGCAGTGTGCCAACACCTTCAGCAGGAATTGGCTGTGGTGGCAAACTGCTGGCCTGAGGCACGCGCTGCTGCTTTGAGCTGACAGGGTGATTAAATGAGTTGGTCCTTTCTGTGAGAGAGCGCATGCCCTGTGCACTACCAGGAAAACCTCATTCATCTTCTAAGCGGTTTAGATATGATACACACGGAGCTTTACCGTAGAGGATTGTAGAATCATAGAATGGTTTGGGTTGGAAGGGACCTTAAATATCATCTAATTCCAACTCCCCTGCAATGGGCAGGGACACCTCCTCCTACATTAGGTTGCCCAAGGCACCATCCAAACTTGTCTTGAACACTTTAAGGGATGGGGCATCCTTAGAATCCAGCACTGCTCTACCTGTGCAGGTGCACTGCCAGCAGCACAGGCAAGGCCAGGGGTCACGGGGGAGTCGAACCACCCTCAGCATACATTGGCAAACTGGTCCCCTTCGTTGTCCTGTCTGAGGCTGTAGTTAACATTTAAGTTCCTCCCAGAAGGACGGGATGATCTTAAATTAACTCTTGTGGTATGAGAGGCCTCAGGAGCAGTGAGCTGGAGCTCTGGGTCTGACAGGGCTGCATGTGGGAAGTGCGGTGCTGCTTTCCAGCAGGCAGGCTGGGCATGGAGCCACCACCCTGGCAGCTGCTTGCCAGCCCTCAGGAGCTTGGCCCTGCAGGCAGCTAACATGGAAAGGGTCATGATTAATTTAACTCCCCATCCATCAAGCCCACTTTCCATCCCTGGAATGACAACTCATACGTGATGCTTTGAAGAGAGCAGTTCCTTCCAGCCTCCAGTGCTGCTTGTGGGCAGTGGTGTCCTGTGCAGCTTGGCAGAGAGCAGATCTGTTTTAGAACTGGTCTTCTGATTTTTATGTGCTGTAGAATTTACTGTCCAAGCTCTTATATGTCGGATTTCCAGTTGCGTGTTTAATGGAGATGACCCTGGGAGCAGAGGGAGAATCTCTGCTAGGGTGAAACTGCCACTGCCAGTGAAGCCCCCTGAGCTCAGCTGGGTGAGTTGCAGTACAATCTGTGTCTCATCTGTACCATTTCATCATCTTTTAACAAGCGGGCTGTAGTTTAGTGTGTCTGAGTGAATTTATTGCTCTGGATCTGGTTCTGAGGAGCGATGACCACTGGGTGCCCCATTGTCTTTTAGGTTGTGTGTGCGTGAAACAAACAATTATCTCACATTTCCTGTAGCTTATGGCCCATATCTGATCATGGAATGTAAAATAAAAGTTAAGTCTAAATAATAATAAAAAGTTAAGATGCAGAATAGAAATATTGCTTTAGTTTTGATGGGTTCTGCATAATTTTGGCTCCTTCCTCAAAGGATTTAGGATAACTCGATGAGAAAATTGCATTCAAATCCTGTGGGCTGCTCTGCCGTGACTGAATTGAAATTAGAGGAGATGCACAAAGTAGTTTTATAGAAACTGTTTGGAGGCTGCCTGCTGGGGGAAGCACTTGGTGTGTGGGCAGCACTGTGTCTTGACCAGAACAGAGGGGGGACAATAGCAGGCTTGGGGTAAGGAGGAGGACACAGCTGTATGTCCCTGAGGCCACAGTGCAGTGCTGATACTCCTAGAGGAACCTGCATGGCCAGGGCTTGAGAGTGGCTGGGAGGCAGCTGCTCATCAGATGCTTGGCTTCTTGCTCAGAGCGTGGTTCTCCCTTTAAGTGTGTCATTGGTGGCTTGTTGATGGCAACTCTACCCACCTTAGGCTGCTCAGCATCCAGTGCCATGGTCTGAATCATCCTGGGAGGAAGGAGTCCCACTGAGAAATTTTGCTGTCTAGCCCAGACCTGTGGGTGTTGCCTTTGTCTCCCTCCTCAGCCTTGCTTGAGGTTTTTGCTAAGCTCAATAACTGCCCCAAGTGTGTCCATGAACACATGCACAGCCAGGTTGTTGCTTTGCTTGTCGCACACATGATTCAGGCACCATAGGAGGGTCCCCCTGTACAGGCGAGGTGCTCAGGCTTGTGCTGCTGTGAATGGCTGGAAATAGGCTTCCTGGAACTTGGGATGATCTTAGCTCCTGGCTTTGGGGAACAGAGAGATAAAATCACAAATTAACTGTGGGTCTCTGTGCATGAAGGGCCCTTGGAAAGTACTCCTGAGTGAGAAGGACAGCCAGGGCTCTGCAGTGTTTTGTAGGACGTGCTGCAGAGCTCTGCAGGCCTCAGCTGATACCCCTGGCAGGAGCACCGGGGCGTGCAAGCATGCTGAGCACTGGGGCTGTTACTCAGCCCTGACATTCTAGACATGACTAAGCCATTTTGATGAAAGAGGTGGAATCTGACAGATTTACTATTCAATTGTTTCTTATAGATTTCAAATAAAAATAAATTGGCTTCTTTTGAAAGAACAAGCTGTGGAAAAACTTTCATAAGTGGAAGCAAACGGTCTCTGAAGCGTGGCAGGGAGCTCTATGCTCACCCAGCTAACAAGCTCCTCAAGGCCCAGTGTGGAGTGCATACTCCTTAGCTCTGGCTTTGCCTTGAGGCACCTGGGGGAAGAAGTGCACAGAGGCAGGGGAGAGAGTTCTAGAGCCTGAGCATCCCCCAGCGGGCAGGCTTGTCCCAACAGCGTTGCAGATGGCAGTGCTGGCACTGGTGGCTCCTGGCACTGCTGCCTGGATGCAGCAGTGGGGTGTGATAAAAGCAATAAAACCTGTGTGAGGCTGGCACCGTCCCTGTTGGCAGCTTCTATCGCAGGGGGTGCAGGAGGCCAAACGGGATCCTGCGTAGCTGCTGCCCACACATTCTGGGAGATGTGGCTCCTGCCCTGCTAGGCTGATGGGCTCTGGGGGAGACTGCAAGAACAGGCAAGTATGGCCTTGCCTGCGGGAGATGATTGAGCTCCTTGGCCCTTCCAAGGGTGGGTTATTTGTTGCAGGGATGCCTCCCTGTTGAGGGAAGGCATGGGGCTGTGT
The DNA here is from genome assembly GCA_033558105.1 of Coccyzus lansbergi. Taxonomy (NCBI): domain Eukaryota; kingdom Metazoa; phylum Chordata; class Aves; order Cuculiformes; family Coccyzidae; genus Coccyzus; species Coccyzus lansbergi. The sequence continues at coordinate 54,483 of JAUMJK010000860.1, forward strand.
GACCTGTCTTGGGGTGGGTGAGGAAGGTGGCAGTGCCCTCCATGGTTACTGGCATTCCCAAAGCTGCCTGTGGCAGACTTGCGTTTTCTAGGGTGGAGTTGGTGGCGGAGTGGGTCTGCCCTGATGTCTCCATCCCCTTTGTGAGATTGGAGAAGAGGAGGCTGAGAGGAGACCTCATTACTCTCTACAACTACCTGAAGGGAGGTTGTAGAGAGGAGGGAGTTGGCCTCTTCTCCCAAGTGACAGGTGACAGGACAAGGGGGAATGGCCTCAAGCTCCACCAGGGGAGATTTAGGCTGGAGATTAGGAGGAAGTTTTTCACAGAAAGGGTCATTGGGCATTGGAATAGGCTGCTCAGGGAGGTGGTTGAGTCACCTTCCCTGGAGGTGTTTAAGGCACGGGTGGATGAGGTCTTGAGGGACTTGGTTTAGTGTTTGATAGGAATGGTTGGACTAGAAGATCCTATGGGTCCCTTCCAACCTGCTTGTTCTATGATTCTATGATTGCCTTCACAGAGGCTGCTACAGGGGAGCAGCACATCCACAGCAGTGATGGATTTTGTTTGCATTTAGGGTTAGGGTTAGAACTTCCTAGCTTAGGAGGTTTATCTGCGACTTTTATGAATTGCAAGCCTGTCATTGCTCTGCAGGCGGTGTCCGGCTGGCATCTCCACAGGACTGGTGGCCTCTGCCAAGCCCCAACTGTGACGGAGGACTCTGGGCACAAGCTGGGGATGGCGGTGGGTGCTGGGGAAGGGCAAGGTGATCCCCAGGCCCCGGTGCACTCTGCCTGTAAGAGAAGGGCTTCCCCAGGAGCTGCTTGCTGGCAGAGCATTCCGAGGAGTTACCCTTGGTGTGGACAGAAGTGCCAGGAGAGCAATTCTTCTGGCATTAGACAGGCTGACAGAAGGTGCAGGAGCTATGTTGAGAAGCAGTGGTGATGAGGACTGTGTCTGTCAGATGGGGTTAGGAGGGCTGGGTGCCTTGCTGTGCCCTCAGCATGGGAGGAGGGAGGTCAGTGGGGCCAGGCAGCCCCCACTGCCCCTTGGGAGTCCCGGTAGTGGGACCATCAGCCTCTGTCCCCGCAAGGTGCTCTTGACCAGAAGACCTCTGTGCCCTGAGAGGTCATCTTGCCCCTTCAGCACCGAGTTGGACATCCCTGGTGCAGTCATTGGTCAGGGCTGGGACTGCAGATGTCCTAGATCCTCCTGCTTCTCTGACCGCCTTTGTTCAAGATGCAGACTGGCCAGTCTGGTGGTTCTTTTTGGACTGGTTGCCCCTTTCAGCTTTGCTCCTCAGGACTGGTTCGTGCTGAGCTCTCTATCTCCTGGAGTTTGCTGATGAAGCATTCTGGATTCTTTGGAGGTCTTTGTTTGCAAGGACCCTGGGAGACGTGAGCAAATGGCTATAAGGAAAATGCCTTTCATTGTTCAAGATAAAGAAGAACACAAAGCCTTGGAGACATCGCTTCATTCAGGAATTAAATTGCAAGAGGCATCTGGTGTCAAATAAGTTTCATTTAATAGGTCACTCACTTAAATAAAGTTTCTGTAGAAATCAATATCACTTTCCCCTGCAACTGACAGCTCAAGACATTGAAAATGGCATTTTTCACATAAGGTTTATTTAATTTTAGGAGGAAGAATCCCTCCCATCCCTCCTGCGTGATCTAGGCAGTGCTTATGCTGGGTGAGCAGTCTGCTGAGGTGGAAACCTGCTCTGCCCTGTCCCACGGGGATAATGTGAGGGCATTTCAGCACAGACTTGGCAGTCTCACATGCAGCCAGGGTGCCGTTGTCACAGGGCTGCAGCAAAGGTGCGTCCACAGCTTGCTGAAGGAAATGGGGATAAGTTGTGATGTTCTCTCTTGCAGGGCAAAGTCCTTCGTTATGAGTCTTAGCAGAACCTGGCTTTCTGTAGAGGCCTTCAGTGTGCTCTGAAGGCTGCAGATTGCAACAGGGATGCTTCTGTGTCCAGGGTAGATGAACCTTGCTATTCCAGCCTCCCTTAAGAGAATGGCACCTTTGCTCCGTGTTATTTCAGTTCAGTATGATCCCATGGACAAGGGAGGGCACTCTGGCAGCTTTCTGCACCAGCCCCAGGAGAACTGTGTGTGAGAACCAAGCGCTGATATTATTCTTGCTATAGTGAAATAATTGTTTCTGAGCACTTGTTTCCTCTGTTTGCCTTTCAGTCCTAAGCAATTTCTGAGGCTGACACGCCATCACCAGTCACATTTGCCTTTTTGTGTGCTGTGACTGGTGCAATTACAGCTGACATTGTCACAGCACTTTGCACAAGTGTCTTCGGTGGCAGGCCAGCAGATGACCCCTGAAATGAGCATCAGGAGACATTGGTGCCCTGAACTTCCCCCACAGGGAAGAGCTGCTGGCTCTTGGAGTAATGCATGCCCAGTGTCAAGTTTTAAAGCAAATGTTTTTCTGCTGATTGCGAGAAACTGTTACTACTCCAGTCTTTCACAGCCTGCGTGTGGACACTCCCTGTCAGCATTTTTGACCATGCGACACCACCTGCAGCCAATGCGAGTAACAACATTAGCAGCAAAGTTTGGGTAGACTGAGGAGCACATGAAGTGCTTTGCCTCCTCTCTGGCCCTTGACATAAGTACCAGGAGCCCTAGTGAGGGCAGAGGATGAGGGATGGAGATTGCCCCAGTGGACAAATCCTGGCTCTGCAGAGGTGCCTGTCCTCGTGGAAAAGGAAATGTCTGTCGCTCCCTGGGTATCTACTGTGGGAGAGTAGCAGGTAGCTAGGGCACTTGCAAGCACTTCTCTATGAAGAGGAATAGCAGCCCCTCAGGTAGATGCTGTACAGGGAGAGGAAACATCTTGGGACTTAGTTAAGCAGTGGGAAGAGCTGTGGAGATATTGGGGACAACTGTGCTCACTTGTGGCACAGATGTATGCGATGTTCATTGGGCCCAAAACATGAAACGGGTGGAAATTTCATCTTGTAGAACATGGCTCCGGAAGGCAAGATGTCCATAGGACAGCAAATAGTGGCTCTCGCATTGTGAGCCAGCGGCAGGAATGCTCAGCAGGGCATCAGCTGGTCCTGGCTGGGGAGCCTCTGGTGGGGCTGGCCACTGAGCCTGCTATGTTCACCCCATATGGGGATGGCTGCAGGGACACGGGGGCAGCTGCTGCTTTCCCAACAGCTCCTTGATGTGGCTGGGAGAGGCCAGCTGATCCTTGAGGGGGCCAGGAGGGCCTTGTTGCTCTGAGAGTGTGGGAATGCTTTGGGGATGTGGCTGGAGCAGCTTGCGGCAGCTAACCTGGAGCTGATGGCTGCTCTCCCTACCCACCCAACAGACAGAATTAGGTGCTATGTAAAACCACCCAGGCTTTTAATGACCTCTTTCAGGCGCAAACTGACCATCTAACTTTGCACGACTCACTGAGATTCCATTTTACTCAAGGAAATAAAAATAATAGTTTAAGCCGTTTCAAATATAGCTGTAAATCCCTAACAACATTAACCTTTTCCAAAGCATTAAGCTGATCCCTGGTGGATTCTCAACATTGCTGTTAGGAGGAGGTGCGAGATATTCTCTCCTGAACTTCACGTTCCCAAAGCAAATAACAAGCCAGGCTGTGTGTAAGGTTTATCATCTCTCTGACAGTTACTTCACCCTGTTCTGAGTTGTCAAACATCAGCACTGGCTGCATCAGGAAGTCAGAAGTTCACGCACAGAAGCACAGATGTGAGGAGGGTGACAAAGGTGATGTCTGGGAGCAATGAGGGAAGAGCCACTGCGAGAAGTTCAGTAAATGAAATGTGTTTCGCCTTGCATCTGAGAGAAGGAACCGGTACTGGTGAAGAAACTTTGGGTTGGGGCCAGGGTTAAGAACACCAGGAGTGGATGCAATATTCACTGCAATTAAACTGAGAACTGAGTCCTGACTGGCAGTCACAGTGTAGGAAATGCTCGAATATTCCTAACCTGTGTTCGGAAGTAAATGGGTGAGTGACTCACCCTACAGGGAATACAGAACACTTTATTCTCCTGAGAACCAGAGGGTATGGTAAACTGGGGCTGCTAGATGCTTAACTTTGGAAGGTGGTCTGGAAGAGTTCTTTGAACCATTAATGTTTGTTTTGAACAAAATGGGGAGTGCTTGGAGGTGTTTGGGCCAGTAATGGTGATGTTACCAGCATACTGGGAAGGGGAAAGAGGAGGATGGGAGCTGCAGGCAGGGGAAGCTGGGACTGTGCCCAGGAAAGTAACCTGAAAAAGCAGTTGCTTCCTCACAGACTATGTGTTTAGGAACTCGTTCCTCCTTGTGTGTTTGAGCTGCATCTTGGGGGAACACTGCCATTAGTCTCCTCTGGAGCTGAAGGAATGTCCCCTAGGTGTCTGACCAAGACCCCATGGGGGAGAAGGAGCTGGGGGGAGAGGTTTGCAGAGTGCCTTGCTACATCCCTCTGGAGTCTGCAGCAGTAGGGTTTGGAGGAGTGATAAGGGCCCTGGGGTTAGGGAGTGCTAAGCCTTCTTCTTTCCCGTTGAAAGGACCTGTGCTGGGTAGACAGCGCACTGGGGTGGGAACATTGTCTGGGTAACCCAGCTGTGCTGGTTGGGGCAGGAGCTGTCATGGCTCATCCCTGTCCATGCCTGCCACCAAGGCAGGTGTCCCGGTGGACAGTCATCCTGAGTGAAGGTGCATGTGAAAGCTGCTAATGGTGATGTAGTGAACCACATCTCCCCTGGTACGACTCATCACCACCTCTGCTTTGCTGTGTCCCCAAGGAGCCTGGTTCTGCGTTATGCTTTAGGAGACAGAGCTCCTTTTCTCAGGCTTCCCTTGGTCACATCTACTGCTCTCCTGCTGCTGGGTCACTTTCCAAAGCACAGGATCTGATGTTTATTCATAGCGTGCTGGGAGAGCAGCTGCAGTTGTATATCTGATAAGGGCAGATTATTTCTAGGCTGCTTCAAGTGCCATTAGAAGACATGTAGTTCTAAGAAAGGACAAGTGAACGTTCTGTCTAACATCCTTAATGCTTGTAATTTCCATGAGCAGGAATATTGATTCCTGGGGCTATGCTGACTGCAACAAAAATGGACAGCAACTGGTAGGAATTTCCTAGCCCTGCTATATCAGGTCTGCTGAAGATGCAGAGTGATTTGTGTGTTCTCAGCAGTTGTAATCTAGTGATGACAAAGGCTTGTGACCTGTGTGCTGCCAGATCCATCCTGGCTGCTGTGGCCGTGGCAAAGCACCTCGGGTGCTGCGCCTGCTGAGCTGTATGCTCTTTCTTCTGTACTTGTGGCAAGCTGAGAAAGGATATTTTATAGCATCAATTCTGATGGCCCATAGATCCTTTCTCTGGTGTCCATGACTCATTCCAAGTGCTAGTGAAAGAATGGCACAAGCCTGTATTCCTGGGAAATGCTGCTGGTATCTCTTACTGGCAGGGCTGGAGCTCTGACCCTCTGCATCAGTGATCTCAGTGCTCTACATTAGTTATGTTTTCCTGGACAAATCCAGTGAGATCTAGATCCACCTGCAATAAATAAGGTTTCTCTACTTGGAAGGTCCTCAGCTGAAGAACATTAACTGAAGTAGTTTATTAAATGTCTCACAGCTGTGATTCAGTTGTGTTTATCTGGAGGTGACCATCTATGTTCAGTAGGATTACATAGGAGAGAACCAGCACGGTTTACTGCAGCGAAAGCCTTCAGCTGCCCAAAGCTGGGTTTGGGGCTTGATGCTTAGCATGCTGCCGCAGTACAGACACATCCTTTAAGCATCAAGAAAGAGATGTGGATCAGGGTTTTTTCCCTCAAAAAATGACATTTTGAAGTAGGTTAAATCTACCACTTTTCCACATTTTCTCAGAGAGAGCTTTCGTCTGGCTGCCGTACGTGCTTTCCATGAGGAATTATTTATGAGCTTCCCAGTCCCTGGTCTGCTCTGCTTGATGTAACAATAGTGGATCTGGAGGAATGACCAAGTTCAGGTTTATAGTCTCACTACAGATGCAGCACCAAGTTATTTAGTGCTTTCTTTTGTTGTTGCTTGAACCAAGGGGCAGTTTATCTCGGCAGTGTCCTTCAGATTATCCCTCCTGCCTGTTTGACCAATAGCCGGCACCTGCCGCACTAGTCCCAGCAGAAATCAATGCTTCATTTCAGAGGTGCTGAAGTCCTTGCTCTGCCTCCTTTTGCCATTCTTATGAAGACATGGATGACAGAGCAGCTCACTGCAGGGCACGTGGGTCAGAGGTTCAGCATGGATCGGAAAGAGCACGGTCTTTGTTGGAGTCCCCTGGAAATAACTGTCCTAGGCTTCTGCAGACCAGAGGGAAGTGTCAGCTGTGACTGTGCCATTAGGGCCTTTGCTGGGCAAACAGAACTGCTGCACAGCTCCTTTCTCACAGCCAGCTGTCCGTCCTGGCACTTGTGTAATTATAACACGTGCTTTATTGCTTGTCAACATTTTAACCTTTCTGACACATTATCCCCCAGGGTAACTGAGTGTCCTTAATAATACAGCTGATAATTATCCTCCCTGTGAATAGAGTAATCACAAGGGTCCTGTATAAATCACATGGAAAAGATGACAGATTTCACTGGCCGGTCATCATGGAAATGGGGAGAGGCACAGTTTGTGACAGCTTACGGGGGAAGGTAATAAAGCCAACAATGAAGTCATTTATAATATAAGCAATGATTCTCGGGTCTCTCTATTTGTTTTCATGCTAATAGGAGATAAATGTCAGATTAAGAATGAGACCTGAAATTTCTATTAAAAATATTTGGAAAATGTCATTAAATATCACCAATTCAGAGCTTAAGAAGTGGCAGCATGAGTGTTAATTACCTGTATGAGGTCCTTGGAAGCAGAGTGGGATAATAATGTTTGCTTTGCTGTTTCCTGGAAGCTGTGAGGAGAAGTGATTCTGCAGTGCTGAGAGCATCAGGACCCTGCACTTTTGCTGCAGGTGCTTCGGGAAGGAGCTAACGCTGCTGGGGCCGGACAAGCAGGAATGACTTTTCCCAGCAAACAGCTGTCTTGGCTCTGGGTAGTCCCTTCAGCGTTTGGCTCCATGCAGGGATTAACCTGAGGATGTCTCTGGGACACCAGCTGCAGAAGGGGTGGGGAAGGGAGAGTGATGGAAATTTGTGTCTGCGCTTAACATTTGTGATGTGCTGTCATGCTTCTTCTGAACAAGCACTTTGAGGTGGGAGCCCTGGTGCCTCTGATCTGGTGAGCGCCTGGTGAAACATGTTTCCCACTTGATCCAGAGCTGCCCAGCGTTGCACAAAATGGGCACGTTGCTCATTGTACTTTAAAACAACCAGAATGTCTTCACTGTATGTAGACCCATGTGATAAATACAGAGGCTCAGCTGGGATGAGAATAGCAAAAAGCAAAGGGAAAATTAACAGCTGGAACAGCACAAAGTAGTTCCCTAGCCCAGGCCCTGGAGGAGTGTGATACATTCATCATGTTGTTCTCTGGCTGATGCTGAAGCTCTGGGGTGTGAGGTATTGAATTAGAGTCTCTGCAAAATATTGTTTGGGGAATGTTGAGGAGAGCTGGTAAACATTGTGCTGGGAGGTGACAGATACGTTTGCAGCTTCATACAGTGCTTTCACAATAAAAAGAGCCATTCGGGGTTTGCCTATCACAGCTCTGCCTGTCAGTGCTGGTGGGTTGGGGAGGACTTGAACCCAGTAGCCAGGGGGCTCCTTAGTCCTGGGGACTGTTTTCTGTAAAGGATTGTTTTATTACTAAGCACAGCACTAACAGTGCCTGATGAATATCAGGCTTAATGAAGGACCATCTGTGATTCAGCTGTTGTAGAAAACAACATATAGAGAGCTCTTATGCTGGCTTTGTCCAGGCTCTCGCCTGGACACCCCTAGGCTCTCTTGTCCTTGGTGTGGTGTCACTGAGGGTGCCACAGAGGCTCCTGGCTCAGTGCTACTGCTGCAGAGCCACAAAATCCTGTGTAGTTGTACCAGGAGCTGCACCATGGCTGCACAAAAGTGGGGATGGTGGAGGGAGCCAGGATCTGCTTTGTAAGATGCTTTGTCTTCTGTCCATCTTCTTCACAGCAAACCATTCAGAAGACTTTGATCTAAGATGACACTTCACTCCCACAAACCTGTCAGTAAGTCTCGGTGTTCTCCCCCTGAGTCAAGCTTCTGGCTGGCTCCAATGCTGCTGATGTTTGGAGCATCTCATGTAACCTTAGCAGTGGCCCCGCCGTGCAGTTCCCACCCTGTCATGCAGGAAATTACACACCAAGGTAAAGAGGGGCGAATGCTAGGTTCTCTCTCAAAGGCTGCATTGCTCTGGCAGCTGAAAATAAGCACGCACTTCATTAATTAACTGGGTGACTCCCACAGCCACTGTAATCAGCGGTGTCTGCACACAGGGAGGGAACAGGGGATTAATGGTCAGATTTTCTCTCTGTGTTGATGGAAGAGGGAGTTTTAAGGTGGTCTGCTGCCTGTTAAAAAACCGTGAGAATCTCAGAGACACACACCAGAGTTATTTATGTGGAAAAATCTGCCAGCAGCAGCGTGTTTCCTCCAGAGGGATTTTCCTGCATGTGTAATGAATACTCCCAATAGTGCTGGAGCGTTTGACGCCCACCTGGATGTCTGGTGAGGATGCAGCAGATGCTTTCTGCAGAAGATGTGGGATTTAAGGTTAATCCATCCTTGCTCATGTGCTGCCTCCAAGGGGAATGGGTTGTAACTGGCATGGCCATACAAATGCTGTTGCAGAAATGCATGAGAGGCCCTGAAGCAGATCGCTCCAAGACACATGCTTCCTGCAGGAATCCTGAGAATCTCAGTGTGTCTCTTTGCAGTGCAATTATTATGAAAATCTGTGAGGTGCTGGTTATGGGCTTTGAGACCAGGAGGGGACACAACAATTGCCTAGCGTGATATCTTGCGTAGGCCTGGTGAAAATCTGCCTCCAAAAATCAGGGAGCTTTTTAGTGAAAGGGAAAAAAAAGTCCAGTGTTGGAGCAGTCCCTGGCTCCCTGGGGAAACTCTTCCCATAATGAACTGACCCTGCTATTGAACTGTTCCTTTTCAGACCCTTGCCCTTCTGCTCTCCAGGACTGCCCAGGTGCTGCAGGACGAAACAGGATATGCTGGCGTGGGCAGATGCTGTTTGTAAGCAGAGCAGAGATCAGAGTGCTCACCGCAGAGTGTGCCTCATTTCAGTCATTCCCAAGGAACTGGAACTCTGCCCAAGGAACTCTTCCCAAGGAACTGCCTCTGCTCTCCCGAGGAGCACAAAATATGGCTACAGGTTGCAGTGAAGAAAGAAGGAAAAGGAAAAGCAAATCCATTTAGCAAGTCCTTTGCTGGTGTACCTCCAGTGTGAGAGAAAGGGATGAGATGTAACAGATCAGGTGAGAGGCAAGATGTTAGACAGGAGCACTGTGGAAAAGCAGGCAAGAACCATTTTTATTTTAAGACTCGCCACTATTGAGCTGTGTTTCTTCATGTTTCTAGGGAAGTATTTAAGAGACCTCAGAGGTGGGAGGTTTTCTAAAAACATAGACAAAGTTCTTGCTAAACATCAACCTGTGCTTTTTCAGTGCTTTGGTGATGCCATGGAGGCAGTGGTTTCCCAGGGTACATTGTGTGAGCAGAGAACTCAGTCCTACCTGTGCTGGGATCAGGTGCCAGATCTGCAGTCTCCTTGTGTCTGCACACGATGTACGTTGCCCTGTTTATACCTCTTGCTTTGCCTTGCTGTTGCCCTGGGCTGTGGTGAACTTTCTTCCCAACCCAGTTGGGAGCTCTGCCCTCTAAGGATGTGCTGCCTTGAGACACTTCTGAGGAATTGTGCAAGTACTTCACGTCTCCTTCCGTTGCCATGAGCGTTCCATGCCTCCAGCAGCAGTGCTAAAAACCCTCCCTGGAGCTGGAGGGGCCCTGGGCAAGTAAAGGCCTGGGCTCCTCTTAACTGCTCATGGTGTAGTCTTAGTAGTGCCTTTTCCTTCTTTGCTCCCAGTGATTGCTCAGGCTGTTTGGACCCTAGGACTCACTCTGCCTTGATCAAGCAGCTGTGCAGGGCATGCATAGAAATCATCATTGCAGAGGGGTGAGCTGATTGGAGCCTTCCCAGCTGGTGGGGGAGCTGAATGCATGCTCTGAATACTGGCTCTTCTGAAGAGAAGCGAGGTTGCCTCCACCTGCAGAGAAAAGCTGAGCTCGTCCAGCAGAGCCTGTTGGAAGCAGAGCAGCTGTGTGGTGCTTTCTGTACAAAGCTGTGGAGGCAGAGGCTGTCGCAGGTGCATCTTTAGTGAGTGAGCACAGCTGAGCTGGAAGTGAGCGGCATGCCCAGAGCTGAGAAAATGGATGTGTCCCACTTACTGGCTGCCTGATGCTTTCCCAGCCTGGACTGCTGCTCAGCTTACAGGTCCTCGGGTCCCCGTGGTATCAGGATTATATGCATCCACCTCCCCAGGCTGGGCTCCTGCTTGGGGAGAGCAGTCAATGTTGCAGAGCCAGCCACCTCAGCACATGTGGTGGCTGAGCAGTGGGCAGCTGGAGGAGCTTTGGCGAGGCTGCAGCAGGGCATCTGTGTCCCCTCCAGCATGGAGCTGGTTGAGCCAGCAGCTTCTGTGGGCTCTGATCCTGCTCCACAGTAGTGCTGTGATTACACGGTGAACATAAAGTCACGCAATCACTATCAGAACCTAAAGTAAAGAATTCAGCTCATAAAAAATGTGTCACCCGAACAAACAGAAGAAGAGTTATGACTTTCCATTCTCCCTTCCTGGTGCCAAGAGGAGAGTGTGCCACTACAGCACATGCCTGAGGAGCTGATAGTGGCTGAAGCAGAGCATTTCGCTGCCCCTGGAGAGGCCTTTTCAGAGTTATTAGTCATAAGTTTCTATTTAATGTACTGATTAGGGGCAAGACTTGTAGACAGGCGCTGACTGTGCATGTGAATTGACTTAGGCATTATTATGTATGACCATCGTCAGCCCTGCTACCCAGCAAGACTGATGCACAGAATGAATCTTCCCAAGCTGCTTCTGAAAAGATTCACGACACTGCAGTGAAAGTGGCTTCCAAAGGAAACCTCTGTGTACTGATGTCAGCATATATTTTATTCCGTGTGACTACGAGGGCTGGGTAGGTTATGAGCCTCCCACTGAAACGGATTTCATACAACTGCCACATAACCGGTTCTTTTCCTTGTATGCTGATAAAGTTATGATTCACCCCTGATTCCCCCAGGAGCAGCAGTCACAGCACCACAGGCTGCTTATCTCTCATCCAGCTGTGCTTGCTTGCTTTCCTTGCCACCTGGCACAGGCAGAAGGGAAGCTGTGGGAGCAGAGTGCAGGGAGCAGCCGCTGAGTGCTCGTTTAACCCTGGGCAGGTAGTGGGGCAGCAGGCCTATGTGGGTTCATGGGCTGCTGGTCCAGGCAAGCAGGCAGTGAGGTTAGAGCAGATTCAGCTGCAGAGTGAATCTGCAAATGTCTGCTGTGAGCACGGTCCCTCGCAACACTGCAGCCAGCATCCTGCCCTTGTTCCTGGAACTGCAGAACAGTTCTCTGCTGTGGGATGTCACGGCTGCTGCTGGTGCAGCTCAGGGCAGAAGGCACGTAGATACCCTCAAATCTTGTGCTGATTGCATCCAGGCTTAGAAGATCCTGGAAAAGAGCATGTCTCTACCACTCACTCACCTTCCTGTCTGATTCGATCTTACTGAGAGGCTGTGATTGACCCTGAAAGTCTCCCTGACTCCCAGCCAGGGCAGACACAGGATGCCCACCTTCCTCCTCTGGACTTGTCCTCCTTCAGACACTGCCTCTCACCGTAGCACAGCTCCCCTCTCCCCTGCCAGACCTACTTGGTTCTGCAAACACATGACTCTCCTCTGTGGTGGCTTTTTACAGTGGGACTGAGCAGTGCTGCTGCTTCTTGCTCCTCGCTTCCTCTTGGAGGCTCATACAGCATCTTCACTCGGTGTGAATGGAGTCTGGGAGTGAAGTGGGGTTGGGCAGTAGAGACACTGCTTCTTTGAAGACTAGGCATGATGGGGAACAGAGCCCTCTGTGAATGCTGCTGCCCAGTACTGCCATTCGACATCAGCAGCACTGGTTTTGTCATCTGTTCAGTGTACGACATTAGGGCACAGCATAATAGTGTAGCTGGTACTCTAGTCTGCAACCCCCAGAGAGGGGCCAGCCCTCCAGAACATGATTTGGGAGGAAGGGGCTTGTATACCACCAATCCTCAGATAGGAAGGCGGGAACAGGACTATAAAAAACATTTTCTCATTTAATAGAGATACAAAACACTGTGTAAGTGTTCATGGAGTAGATTAGGTGCTTAGTTTAGTAGCTTATAGAGGCAAAGCTTGTGGTGCTCAGGGCCAGCTCCTCACCCCATACTTTTTTCAAGGAGAGAGGAGCCCTTCCTCCTGGAAATCCCTGCTCAGGAAGCAGCAGCAATGGTGCAGCACCTCATGCAGCAGCAGTCAGGGATGACCTCATCTGCAGCAGAACAGTCTGAGACATGCGAGAAGGTGATTCTGTGATGTGGGCTGGCACAGACCAATTGAAAATGGGATAACATTTTCATTGCAAGACACGTACCCTGCCTCCTTGGCTGCGTATCCGTCTCTGGACAGTCAGGCTGAGAGGCAGTGCATGGTGAGGGTCACCCCAGCAAAGCTGGTGCATCCAGCAATGGATAAATGTGTGCAGGATAATGGATAAATGAGCTTCACCCAGGAGTTTGTGCATGGAGTTGTCCTCGTAGAAGTGGTGGCTGAGAGGTCTGTGGAGTGGAATGTTACCTGCTCATGACAAATGTAGAGCAAGGCATGCTGGTACAAATTATTTGAATTATTCATATATCTTACAGGCTCTGAATGAAGTGCAGCATTGTTGCAGGCAAGCCATGGAAACTGTTCAGGGAGTACCAGTGTTCAAAATACAAAACATTGTGTAAGAATTCACAGGAAATAAGATAAGAAACAGTATTTGGAGCATCACGTCATGTAAATGGCTCCTTCACCCTTGGTTTGCATACTAACAGAGTTCTTGATCCTTTCTCTCTCTCCAAAAGGCACTGCAGGTAGGGTGCAGAGGGAGGGATGTACATCAAAAACAATGGAAGATAAATGCATTTTGGGTGACTTGGGCAGGGAAGAGTATAAAGGATGACTGACGAGAAGAGACCGGCATCTACGTTCAGAGGCTATAATGTCCCAGCATCGCAATGTCACGTGATATAGACACTGTACTTAGCAGGATTTTCCTAGATACATGCTCTGAAGAGAAATTGGCCTCTGAAAAGCACTGGTTATTTATAAGCAATGAAAGCTGCCCTCGGAACATAAAGCTTTTGCAAACTGCTGTCCAAACATTGTCTCATCCATCATGACTTGTAGCCAGTTTATCTGATCCTCTTCATTCTTCTCTGCATTTGAACTGAGAATGTCTCATAGCCAGGGGGAAACACACTAGTACCTTCGTAACATGGAGTCCCTGATTCTTCCAAGAAAACTGGAGCAAACTATAGTATTCTATTCAAGACCAGGCTTGTAGAAAGCTATTGCCATTTACTTTGTCACAGTAAGATGCCTCATCTTCAGTATTATCAATCATTTTTATGACATCACCAGCAAAATATTGCACTTGTTTTCACTGTCTTGCATGATGAACACCAGAAATTGCTTTCAGGAAGTCTAGAAGAGTTCTAATCTCAGTCTGCTTCCCTGTGAGTGTACCAAGCACATCTTGATTCAAGAGGGGAACCTCACTGTTTCCCTTTCCACCTGAGGATGCTGTTTGATAGAGTGCTGCAATGCTCTGCTGGTTTACGTATTCAGAGAGTGTATTTGTGCTTTCAGCCGCTAATGAAAGACATAAAGTTACCTCTGTAAGTACAGGATGTGTCTCGCTAGAAGCAAATGTGCACTTGGAGCCTCTTCAGGATAGTTCTGTAGAAGATTTCCGGTTCGTTTGTGCCACGTGTCCTTTTTTAATAGAGAAATAGTGATTTTCCAGCCAAATTACATTTTTTAATAACTGCGCACATGTGCCTGTGTGACAGTGCTGTAAAGAAGCACAATTAGGAGACAACTGATTCTTGACTGATGGTGACATGGCTGCTGCTGGCACAGAGAGTTGTGTTGTCAGCGCAGATGGGTATTAAACAGGTTTTCTGCTGTATTATTGCACCCCAGGACTACCTTGCCTAAGGGAGGAGCAATAAGCAGATGGAAGAACTGGAAGGATGAATTTCCAGGAATGAGCACCCTGCCATGTCCAGATGGATGTCCAGAGGCAGGACTTGGGCTCTGCTCTGCTGGTCCTTGGGAAGACCGCTTGGAGACTGGAAGGAGGCCTTGCCCCTCTACAATGGATGTGAGAGATATGGATATGAGGGGCTCTTCAGTGCCCAGTCAGAGAGCAAAGGAGCTCCTTTGAGTGTGGCAGGTTTCCACAGCTCCTATAAAGGTCTGTGACAAGGATGGGGAGGAGGGGGAACAGGGAGAAACTCCTCTGGACCTTTGGAAAGCTTTTGGTGCTATGTTGTTGACATTTAATTAATGGGCAGTCTGTAATTCTTCAACAGAGAGGTGTCTTCTCCTGCGATCTTGTCAAAACTGTTTTAAATAAATCAAGCATGAATAATGTTCCTTAATATTAAAGGTCGCCAAGAAAGTACAACCAGATGCTCTGAACAGCAAATCCCCCTAGAAGACTCAGAACAAGGGACTGTAAAAGAACTGAAAGAATAGAAAACCAATACTAACTGGTGTGAAAGAGATCCTTGGTTCACTATGGGGTTGCTGGAAGTGTGGAAATGTACCTCTGTTCCTTCAAAGTTCTCCGAAGCGGCAGAGGCCGTGTCTCCCCAGGGTTTGGTGGTGTGTGGTTCCCCAGGCTGGGCTTCCCTCTCTTGGCTCTGCTCACTGTCCTGTGGCAGGATGGTGTAGGCAGGACCCTCCATGGCTCTTTTTCCTCTGTGCCTACCTCTTTCCATTTTGGTGACCTGTCAACATCCCGTGTTGGTAGGGAAGTCCTGTAGCCTGGATTCGGCCCTGCCAGGGCTCAGCTGGTGTTTCTGGGCAGGGCAGCACATGCTGGGGGTCTGGGAAGTGCAAGGCGAGGGGCTGCAGTCCCGTAGTGCTGCCCAAGGAAGTAGGAGGGTAGGGATGCTACATGCGATCCTGCCAGTGCTGGAGCAGAGCTCAGCGTTTCTTGAGGAAGCGAGAGAGAACTAGTGGTGAGATTTCTCTTAGGATTGCTGTGACGGGTTAAGTTCCTTTATTGAATTGCATCTAACTGAGGATTTTCTGAGGGAGGGAAGGCAAGAAGGAGGTTGGGTCTTGGAAAGACTTGTTCATTTTGTTCATCTGCTCATAATCCCATTAATACTTGGTGTACATTTCTAGCACTGCCTTTGACAGAAAGTATCAGAAATAATCACAACTTGCTTTGCTGGAGAGTTTGTCATTTATCTATCTAGAAATATTGGTAAGCCCTACATTGTCCCCACGGCCTCCCTTCCCTGCGTTTTTTGACCTCTACCATGCTGTAACTGGGCAATGTCTGCAATGCATTGCCGTGTTTTGCCACCTGGAGGTGTCCGTTGTCACGAACTCGGGGTTATACTGGGGCTCCCGGCGGGGGATTGCTGGAAAACAGGCATTTATTTGTGTGGCAATAATTGAGAAGCTCATTTTATTCCTGTAAGGATCTTTCAACTGCAATCGATTTCACGTGCCGTCATAAATAATGGAGGTCAGCAGAGCACCAGGAGTGCTCCAGTGAGCTCTGTTGACAATGTTAAAATGCAATAAACAGCAGAGAGATGCAGCTCTGCATGAGTGGGCGTGCATTAATACTTGTTTAGAGAGTGTTTGATTGGCACAGCTAGTGCTTTTAGGATCTTTCTGATGGAAAATGCTTCTCATTTCTGCAGTCTGTCTGTTGAGGTGGCCTCTCTGATTTCTTGGGTCCCCCAGTGGCACAGGGGAAGTGGCTGTGCCTGCTGCCACCCCTGCTGTTCAGGGATTGGCCCTCACTCCCCAGGGCTTTCACGCTTCATCTCTGCACAGGCCTTTGTCAGACCTGGGTGCTTTGCCTTGGTTAGAGCAGGTTCTGTACATGGTCAACAGTAAAGCCAAGAGAAATGAGAGAAGAACACCAAATTGCAATTCTCTCTTCTTGTCCCAGCTGTCCCTCAGCATGGTATTCCATGGGCAGGTGTCACTCAGAGTCAGTTTTAGAAAAGTGACTCTTATTTCCAGTCATCCTACCTTCCTCTTCCAGGTGTCAAATCTAATCTGACATTGTTTGAATACTTTGTGTGTTGTGTCCTTTCAGGGCATATGGACTGTGATCAGGTTACATTCTAAATTTCCTTTAGATGAGCTGCATCTGCATCATAGTTTCAGTCTCCCACTGCAGGGCAGGCTTTGTAGACATGAAATCATTCTTATTTTTCACTCGGCCCCTTTTGATTTTAAATACCTAGTGCAGGCTTGGCCTCTGCTCCCAGGGGGCTCCACAGCTGTGGCCCATACAGCAGCATCCGTGCCCACTGGAGATGTCTCCTGAAACGTGGCAGCACTGTGCACACTGAAAGTGCCGAAGAGCCACTCAGGAGTATCCCTGCTAAGAACTCCTTGTTGCTGCTGAGCTGCAGTGCTCCAGAATACAAACCATGGAAATAATTAAGAAGATTAATTAGCTAATGTTTGCAAAGGACCTGGAAAATACAAAGCACTATATAATTGCTAAGTACAGTAGATTAATTAGTTAATGTTTACACAGTGCTTTGTAAATATAAAGGCAGCATGGCAGTGCTAAGTGTTATTATTAATTAAGTTTTCACTGTTTGTAAAGATTCATTACGGGCAACAACAATGCCAAGCATTTAGTTTTCTTATTTTTCCAAATTCATCCTGGCTCACAGGTTCTGTGGAAGCAAATGAGCTTCAGGTCCCACCACAGGCTTTGGGGTCTGCTGTGGGATGTGGTGTGACCATGCCACCTTCTGAGGTCACTTCTGCAGATGGGATGGGCTGCAGAACACGAGTGACACTGTGTCCTGGGGTTTGCTGCCTGCCCCACTCCATTCTGCTTACTGTTTGTCTTCTCCCTTTCTGGTTGTGCATTGTGCTGGCCCTGATGTGAAGGAGTGCAGCTCTCTGCGGAGCAGGGTGCACAGAGCCCCTGGGATGCTCTGCTCCTGCTCCACAGGTAGGATCTTGAGCTTCTGTTCACCTGGAAGCCGTGAGCTGCGGTTGCTCTGCAGGCTTCCTCCCAGCACTGCCTGCCCAGGCACCAGCCTGTGAGTGGAGGCATGCTGAGAGCCATTCTTTGCTTTAGTCACTGGTGTTCTGGGTGGTGAACAGCAGAGGGAACAGTGTTACTTTGCTGAGTGTGTGAGGAACATTTAACACCCTGGTGATGCTGAGTGAATCTGTGCTTCAGGGACATCGTGTGCCCCATGTTGGTGTGTCCTTACCCAAGAGCTGCCCTGGCAGGCAATGCCAGTGCCAAGGTATATGGCTTTGTGGGAGAAGGTGGAAGGACATGCTGTGTTCCTGGGAGATCCAGGTCCAATAGAGGTTGGCAGCTTTGGGAGCCAAGGCAGCCAGGCAGGCTGCTGGGAATGACATTGCCTTTCACACATACATTACTGATGTCTTGGTCTGTCATAGAGTAGCGCCTTGGCCATCTGCTGTCTCTTAGCACTTGGAGATGGGCTTCCTGGTGCCTTTCCCCTGCTTCTGTTCATCTCTCTTTTTGCATTTTGGTCTTTGCAGAGAGTAGAAATGTGTGAAGAGCTGGAGGCTTACGGGAAGGGAGTGCAAGATGTGCTGCCCTGAAAGCCAGCCAGCAGCTCACAGCTGGCACCAAGGGAGCTCCTGTCTGCCCTGCCCCAGGGAGCGGTGCTGGCATGCCTACAGTCTCTCAGTGGGCAGGGCAGGGGTCCGAGAGGAGCTTACTCTGTGTGCTGAGAGAGCAGGTGTTTCTTCAGCTGCTCCTTTAGATGCTTGGAAGGCTGCAGCTTGTTGCAAGCATGGGCAGGCTTCCTTGCCACATGGTATTCTGTGCGTGTTTACTGACTCTGTACTTGCATGACCGTGATGTTGTCTGTCCATCAACACCTTGGTGAGAACGGGCTTTGTGAAACAGCCAGGAGGTGAAAGCACAGAATTTGTCTATTAACCGTATTCTTGGCTTATTCTAACAGTCTGTTCCTTAGATTCAGTGCCGAAGATGTACAGAAGGTCTGCAGAAGCTGCACTTCGGAAGGGAGGGAAAAAGAGTGCCAGACGTGGGGAAGACACGTTGCAGGCTGTCCCGTTGCAGTGGGGATGCTCTGTAACGCAAGAGGGAATGGCTTCAAAGAACATCTTTATTAGGGTACACTACTTAGCATCAAAGAAATGTCAGGGCTGCTCTATTCTGAGTCCCTGCCTAAGGCACTGAACTAGCCTGTCATTCAGCAGTCTGAGCGCAAACCAGGAGAACCACTAGCAGAGTCCTGGAAAGATTTATTTTCCACATTTAATTGCCCTTTTTGCTTTGTAAACATAAAGGTTGAAGCTTAAACTCTGACAGCTCCAGTAGCCTTTTTCTTATCTCCTTAAAAAAAATGACATTCAGCGTGTTAGATTTTTCTTTTACTGCACTACAAAATCTCACAAAATCTGCACAGCTTTTTTTTTAAAAGATCATTGAAGTGTTTCAGTGCTGCTTTGGGAAAAACCCCTCTTCTTGCAGAAAGACAAAAGCTGGAGCCTGGAGTCAAGACCTTTCTCCATAGCAATGCTGGGATAAAAGTGCTCGGCTGAGACAGGCAGAGCAAGCAATCAGCATTCCACCTTTTCACTGGGAGCAGATTAGCGCATGCTTATCTGCTCCTGTTATTGTTCCAGAGAGAAATGAAAGACCAAAGACAGGAAAAAAAGAAAAGTGAATGTTAAAAAGCAACCCCCCCGTGTATCACAACAGCCTGAAAACTTCCTGAGACTGGTTCCTTCTCTGAAACGGGCTCCCTGTGATGGAACAAGGTCTTCCCTGGCGTGGTGGAGCTGTGGGCTGTGCTGCTCTGAGGACTGTGTGGTTCCTTATCTACCAGCACTGTGAGATGAATGGCCTGGATTGTTTCAGCCACAGAGAGGTGGTTTTGGAGCTATGGCTCTTGAAGAAAGTGCCTCAGTTTTGGGGAGGGTCTGTCTGTTCCTTCCAGACAACAGGAAAACAGGCTTTCACCGTGCCACTGCCTTCTCTGCAAGAACCATCTTGCCTGGACTCTGGACCCCAGACTGGACCCCTTGCTCCTTGTGCTGTGCTGCGCAGGTGCTGTGCACGTCCTCTCCCTTGTACCCAGCCTTGGTTGCCTTTGCTTACCAAGTTGTTCCAATTAAGCAACAAGTGATAGGGAGATCGATCTTGTCTTGTATTTCAGACCCCAAGCACACATGCCATCTGCAGGAGCAGCAGCTCCAGTGGGCCATGGTCTGGGTGAGATGAAGTGGGGGTTTTCTGCCTATGTTCCCTGGTTCTTTTCCCCATTTGTGGTAGGTTCTTGCAGGATGTTCTGACCCCGGTGTCAGCCCTTCACCTTCATCACCTGCAACAGGCTTTCTGTTCCTGTAGGGATAGGCTGTGATTCATGTTTGCTGGTAGGATGCTGTAGGTGTAGCCCAGCACCAACTATTTTATGGTGTTTGCATTGCAGCTTTTTGTGCAAGGTGGCTGGAAAGAGGCCCTTTCAGAAACTATTTGAGGGTTTCACATATGGAACAGAAACACAGGAAAATCCTTGGAACACATTTTGAGTAAATCCTTTGATTCAAACGACAAGCTTGAAATGACAAGTGGAAGAAAGAAGCTTCAGGAGAATCTGTGTCTGTCACAGATCCTTCATCTCTCCATTGTCCTCAGTGAGGAAGTGGCAATGATTGGCAAACTGTAATTACCGTTTACTCTGCAGTGCTGAGCGCAGGCAGGGCTGTGCTTTGTGGGGCTTGAGGAGTAGCTGTCACAGCTGTTACAGTGCCTATGTCTCTGTTACGTTTTTTTTACCTTCTTTATCTTCCACTTTGCCCAAAATGAAATATTGGCATTATTCAGGTGGGGCTTCCAATGAGGAGCTGACCAAGCACCGCTCTGCAGCAGGTCGGTTTATCATTCTCTCCATGACGCCCCTGTCCATGGGTCCTGCGCTGATGAGGCCACATTGTCTTTGTAATAATCACCTATTTCTAACTCTTCCTTACCCATCGTGTCGGTGGGTTGCCCATGTTCCCAAAGTCCTGCTGGTCCCTCCCGCTCATGGCCGATGTGATGGATCTCTGGGAAAGCAGGTGGAGCATCTCTGTTTCTGAGAATTTACTATCTGTCCCTCAGAGGGCATTGCTGGAGCCCAGAGCTCTTTGCTTTCATTTTTCAGGCTGCTGAGTGGTTTGTCCATGCAAAATCCATTCGTGTTTCTTCACAAACAACCACAGGCTGCTGGTTTGGATGCACAGAGTGTGTATGGGTGTGTGCTCCCTAGCTGGAATTTCAGCCTGGTTGATGAGGGTGAAACTATCCCTCATTGTCGACTGATTTAAAATCTGGTATCTCCTTGCATTGTGATACATTTGCTGTGTTTATCTCCCTCCAGAGCCTTGTTATCCCAGGATCATCTGCTCACCCACCAGCCATGAGTGATGCAGATGCTCCACATTGGGGCACTGGCCCTAGCACAATTCTGTGTGCATGGATTTGTCACTTCTTTATTGGGCTAAAGTGTGAGTGCCAAGCACCAGTGTGTTGCTGCTGTCACCATGACACCCCTCCTGGGGTTGAGCAGACAGCAACTTGGCTGTACTGATCATGAGCTGGTGGAGTCCTTTTTCACAGAGCGCCTTATGGATATTCTCATAGATAGAGCTTTTATCCAGTGCATGGTTTAGATGCTGTGTTTGGTGGTTCACATGTAGTGCTCATTCCTGTTTGTCGTAGGCTTTAGTTTCATTGGTGCAGGTGTATTTGACTGCTTCCTGGCCTGCACATTTTCTCTGCTGTTTAATTGTGGTTGTGAAATTACCCAGAGGTGCATAGGCACTTTGTGAGGAGCCTTGTGTAGATGCTCCCTAGTTTTCACTGGTTCTGATGACACCCCTCACTAATTAGCCATGGTTTAGCTGCCTGCTCTTGTTGTATTCCTCCCTTAGCCCATCAGATACTTCATTTCTCTCTTGCAAAAAGCTCAGCTGATAAGCATCTTAGCTCTTTGCCAGACAGTGTGTGTGCTTGTTAACTGCCAGCCAGCTGATTATGATTAGGCTGTAGTTTTGATAGTTGTCTCCTGTCTATCAAGCCTGAACAGATGGGATGCTACTCCCAGCGCAAGCTTTGACTTTCAGAGTACTTCATGGCTCCGCCAGACAGCAGTTGTGTAGTCAGTGCATGTGAAGCTTCTTGAGGGGATCTTTGCAAAGAGAGAGGAGTAACTGTGTCCTCTAAGGACCCGGCAAAGCTAGTAACCACTTCATAGGAGTACTAGGGTTGTTTTGTTTGTTCGATGCAGTCCTCCAAACTACAGTTCTGTAGGGCAAAGATGTGATAAAGGGTTTGCTCCCTGGGTTTCCAGATCTCCTCTTTCCTGGAACAGTTTTCAGTTCTACCATATCAGATTTCCATGTCTCTCCGTGTTGGACCTGCTCAGTTAAGTGGATCTCTAGCTCTGGTACAGGGTGACATGACTGGGCTCCCTCTGACCCTGCCATATGTGGGGCTCACGTCAGTGACAGGAGCCCTTGTGCCCTCCTGGCTGAGGATCCTGAGGAGGTCGGGAGGGTCTAGGGGTGACAAAACTGTGAGGAAGGGACTCCCGCTTGACACTTCAGCAGACTTGGGAAGCATCCTGACAGCTTTGTGGAGCCTTGTGGAGATCCTTAAAATAAAAGATCATCAAACACAGCTGCTGTCTACCAAGAAAATAACATCTCTCCAGCCCCGAGTTCTGTAAGAAAACAGCTCCTTCTTATAAAATAATAAGCTTTCATCTCTTCCTTTATTGTGTTGCATGAGAACAGCCTGCTCATGTGAGCCAATTTATTAACTAAATCTCATTTACTAACTGGGAACAAGTTCTTTGTTCTTGTAGCTGCTGAATACAAATGAGGCTGGGCTTCACAGATGCCCAGGTGCCAGGCAGCTTCCTTGGCCCATTTATGCCTGTGTCAGTGGTCTGTCAGTGACAGACCTTGTGTCTGGTGGGCCCCGCTAGACCTGGCCCAGCCTAAGGAGTGGTCACACAAGTAAAACTAGACTCCTTGGGAGACCTCTGTCTGCGTGCTGAGTCGGGAGCAGTCTGTTCCCGCTTGGGGGAACACGTACCAGCCCTGGCAATCATTTCTTCCAAGCTGTGTGCCCAGCCCAAGTAGCAGAGAGAGAAGGGCCAGCCATGCCCATGGTGTCCTGAGGGTCAGCCCTTCCCTGTGCCCCTGGGTGGAGGTGTCTCCATCCTTGGCAGGTTTAGATAGGGCACCCAGACCACTCACTGTCCTGCAGTCCCTCTGCTGGCTCTCCCATTGGTAATTTTCACTGGGCAGCATCCTCTTAGCTCAGTGTTTCTGGCTGCTCCGGGAGACATCAGCTTTGACATGTGCTCCTCTGTAATGTCCTTTGCCTACACACAATCCCCTGCCTTTGGAAGTCCTCACTCACTAAGAGCAGTTGGTGTGCCAGTGCTCAAGCTCTGCCAAGAGCAGTTGCTGTGCAGTGCACAGTGGTGCCTCAGAGTGACAGTGGTGCCTCAGTGGTGACAGAGGCTTTGTTAGGGGGTGGGCAAGTAGGCGTGTTTGGGTTTGGAATCTCCAGACCAGGCCAGTCTGCTGACAGCATTTGCTTCCTCTCCATACCTGCCTCCAGGTTTAACAGTTTCTCCCAAGCAGGAAAAATAACAATAAAGATAATTCTTTTAAAACTGGTTATCTGAGAGTACAGATTGTCAAGCTTTATGGTGTTGGATAAATCAAACTAAGTGCTGAGAGTTAATTTGTCTGACCATAAAGTGGATTCAATAAGTGTAAAACAAAACTAATTGGTTCTCTTCCATACAAATTTAATCATAGTATAAAATGTGATCAATGCAAATAAAATGCATTGAGTAGGTTAAGCGTCAAGAATCTATAAAGGAAAAAATGGCATATGTGGTTTCTTGTGGGAACTGGAGATGGTAGAGGTTTCCATCTTGGTACTGATTATCCCACAATGTGGTCCCCATCCAAACATATTGAGTGGTGGTGGCTGTGCTGCGAGCTCTGTGTGTCAAAGGGAACTTGTCCCTCAGTCTTTGCAGATCCTGCCTTCTCATGGGTTGAAGCGATTGGTGGATGATGTGTGGCTTCTGTGCCTGCAGGGCTTCAGCACACAAAGCAGATGGAACCCACCAAGCGAAGCGGGTGAACTGCACCTGCAGCACGGGGGCAGCTGGCATGTCAAGGGATCTGGCATCTGGGACCCTGTCCCAGAGCTGATGCTGGGCTTTGGGGTGCCTCCAAAACCTTCTTCTGCCTGGGCTCTGCTGCACCCTGCACTTTTTCCTTCCCAACAGAAAGAGGTGGCACTGCTGGGACCCACTCTCCTCACCCACACAAGCCCCCTCCTCTAGGCTTCCCACCCATCTCTGATCCCAGAACAACTATCTGCTGGTGATTCCTTCAGAAGGTCTGACTCCACCGCCTGTGCCAGGCCTCCTCAGGGCACTGATGTGCTTCCCAGAGCTTCTTGCATACAGCCCAAAGCTTCTGCTGAGGATGGGAAGGAGCACTGTGCCATCTCCTGGGGCTCTCCTGGTGTGCACCCTGTGTGTGCAGCCTCTTCAGCTGATGAGCCAAGGAAGCCATCTGGTGAAGTGCGAAGAGGTTGTCAGGACCAGGGCTGCAGCACTGCCACAGCTCCTGACAGGTGCTCAGGACAAATTAGGTGCAATCAGCCAAACTGAGACCTTTTAAATGAATGTGTTGAAAGACCTGCAGTGAGAGGCTGATATAGGCTGTAGTTATGGTGATGGCTGGAGCATGGCTGGGGTTGCTGCAGTTGCTGCCCAGGTGAGGAGCTGCCAGATCCCTCAAATATCCAGGCTGCTGAGAGCTGACACCTTCTCTAAACAGCATCTCCTCAGTTCCCCCATGTGGATGTCCAGCTGGGACAAGATGTGGAGAAAGGCACCTAATACTCAGCAGAAAGGAGAGATGGAGAGGGAGGGAGGGAGAGAGAAGGAGCAACTTGAGACATCTGGGAGATGGAAGGATGTGGCTTCCAGTGCACAGGATTCCTGTTGTGTGACTTAGACTTGGGAAAGGAGAGAAATGCAGAAGCTGGGGATGTGGAAGTGGAGCAGTTGCAGCATTCCTCCCAGCCCAGGCCTCTTCACTACCCTTTCTCTGGTACTTTGGAAGCTCTCGGGCAACCCCTGCACACAGCCTCCCTCCCCACTTTGGTTCCCATGTCATGAGTGCTGGAGCACCCTACAGGAATGCCAGGGTGATCAGAGGGTGGTGAACCCTCGTGGTGCCTGCACTGTCTCTGTGCTTGGAGATTTAATGACCCTGGACCCTGCTTCTGCCCCACAGGTCACGGCTATGGGCAGGACCCACGGAGGAAATGCTTGGCTTGCAGTGAGCTTTGAGGTGCCTCTGCACCTCCCCAATGGAGCTCTTTAACATACCAGGAGAGATGGGGGACAGGAGGACTGGGGCCAGTGTGGGGGTGTGTCTTCTCCAGCCCCGAGCCAGGGACAGCACAGGAGGAGTGGAGGAGCCCTGCAGAATCATGTTCAGTGACCTTAGTCTGGAGTGGCTGTTGTGCTGGTTTGTCTGCTGCTGCCCCACCATCAGCTGCTGCCCCAGTGTTCCCAGCAGCTCAGCTGGGAGCCTCCCACTATGCCGGACAGCTGTTGAGCCTGCTTGTCTCACCTCCTTTCTCCTTCCTCCCAAAATTTTAAGGTTAAGTTCTAGTATCTCATAAACCATTGTGTCTGTATCATAATTCCAGTCTGTAGAAAGCCCTTCCCATGCAAGGGCCGGGATGCATACAAATCGTGGCTCTAAATCTCCAGCTACAATAAGGAAACTTCAGATGCTGACAGTTTGCTTGATAAATACCTAATATAGCTTAAATAATTATTTAATGCAGACAAATGGAAAAGGAGAGCATCCGTATGCTGTGCTGTAATGAATTGCAGCTTGTAACTTGCTGGGCAGCAGCAGCAGCAGCAGCTCCGATGAGCGGCTCCACCATGGCCTGGAAAGGAGGCTCGGGCTGAGGGTTCACTTCAGGAGGGCTGTGCCAGGAGCTAATGGATGTTCCATAGTGACTAATGAGAGAACTGCTGCGAGCCTAATTCATACAGTGCTGATGACCTTGGTGGAGTAAATGAGCGCTTTGTGTTCTGCCTGCCCCATGCCAGCTGTGAGGCCGAGTGCTGGGGTGGTGGGGCATGTGCAGCCCTGGGATGGGCTGGTGCTGCAGCATCACCTGGGCAGGAGCGATGGGAAGCAGAGTGGGTGCCTCTGCACAGGCTCCCTGTGAGTGCCACGTCCCAGAGCTGCTTGCTGCCTGCCGTGCAAAGCTGCATGAGTTGGAGTCAGCTGGGGTGAGCAACTCTGGGTGGTGGCAACTCTGCCCACAGGGCAGCCTGGAGGGAAGCGCAGAAGCGCACTAGTAGGCAAACGGCTCTCTATAGGCTGAAGGAGCTCCCCATGCCAAGGGCACTGCTCTAACAGCAGCAGAACCTCTGGAGGTGCTTGGGCACTGTATTCCTAGGCTAATTTTGTGGTTTTCATGAGCATAGCTCTCTGTCTTTACCTCCTTTGGGCTCTGTGGTCAATGATCACTTATGGGTTTTTGCTGTGCTTTATATGCTCAGTGGTATTTTGGAAAACACACGGCTCTGCTCCGTGAACTCCCTGACAGATTACAAAGGCTGCACTTGACTGAGCTCCCAGTGTTCCGCCATGTCAACCATACAGCAACGGAGTGCTACAGGTACACACCTTGATGTAGCAGAGGATAAGATAAGGGGCAATAAAAAGTAAAATGTGGAGTGCCTGCCCTTTAAAATATAATAGGCAGTTTATAAATAAATCTGTGTACTTTTAGGATGTATGTGGAATTGTTCAACCTGTAGCCTCTAAGGAATCTGACCTTGAAAACAAGAAATACAGCTGTGAGCAGCTTTCAAGATGTTCTGGGAATGGACAGAGAGGACAAGCATTCTCGCTTATTTTTTCAGCAGTAGGTGAGCCTGATTAGGTGGGTGTGGGGAGCTCAGACTCAGACATCCCTTCCATTGGCAGAATGCCACAGTGTGTGCTCAGAGGCAGAGAACCTGGGGGCAAAAATAAAGTGTGTCGAGTGAGATTTACAGGAAGCCTTGCTCCTGGCTTGGTGGCCTCATGTGCTGGTCCTGGACAGCCAGGTGGTGTGAAATGGAGCCAGAGCACACAGCCTGGTTCCTACCACCTCCCTCAGCCCTTGTGTGCTGTGAAGCTCCTGCCTGGCAAGCTCTGTTGCTGGGCATGTGGTGCCACCAGGCCCTCTCCCTTCGTCGCTCGACCTGGCAGAACATTCCCCTTATTGGGTGGGTGCCTGTGTCCCTCTTCAAGTCTGTGCCCTACCTGCAGCAGCAGCAGCTTGTGTGGCATGAGGTGGGCTTTCTTCTGTAACTGAAACACCTCCATTTGGTGCAGGGCACTCAGCTTTGTGGTGGGGAGCGGCAAAGACCTCATGAACAGGGGACCATGTTGGGAGTGAGGAGAGAATGGTTTTGGGGTTCATTTTGGTCAGTGCTGAGGCATCACATGCTGAGGCATCTGTACAGGTATAAGTCATGGCCCAAGCTGGTAAAGGCAGCTGCTGATTTGGGGTGCTTCTGTTTCAGGCAGACCAGAGTGAGATCCAGGTCTTGTCTTCTGCTGGAATACCTTAGGCATCCTCCCAGTCTCTGCTTTCTGGGCAGTATGAAAACCATTTGCCCTGCAGATTTGAGTACTAGGTACTGTTTGAGGATTCTAAGTGGGGACAGCAGTGAGGTGAGCTTAGGCATACAAGCCAGAGCTGCGTTGGTTTAAACTTGTTCTTAGAGAACACGCAGATGATTCCCTATGTAGACTAGTAGCTGGTAGATTGTTCCCTGCAGGTGCTGACGCAGGGAGCCAGAATCTCCATGTGCTCTGGGCTCTGGCTAGGAAAATGTAAACAAACTCCCATTTTATATCTGACCAAGGAGATGTAAATCAAACACGTGTGTTGAAGCCTTTTAAATGTTTTGACATTTTCCAATCCATCAAGGCCTTTAATTGTATTTTGAGTGAGTTGTTCTATATGTAAATACCAGTTAATGTTGAAATTGTTTATAGCCAAATTGCCTGTTTATGCAAATTGTGTTCCAGGATCATAGAGCTTCTATTGCAGAATAAAAATGTCTCTTTTATTTAATGCTAGAAATGTTTCCTTTGGCTGCTGTGGCTTTCACAGGCAGCATGGCTCTTGGCGCTGTTGGCACATAGTGCATAGTACCAGCCTCTGCCAAGGGCAGCTGCAGCAGTGGGAGTGGATGTGAAGGCTGAGTTCCTTGATGCTGCTCGCCTGGCATCAGTGCTGTGTTTCTGCCCACCTTGCCTGTGGGATCCTGTGGGAAGGCTGATGGCTCACTCTGCTTGGTGCCAGCAGTGCCCAGTACATTGTAAATGCCAGCCAGGCTTCCTTCTGCCTCCCTGTCCATCATGGGCTTGGGCAGAGCTTCACCCTGGCTTGGAGCAGTGTGGCGCTGAGGGGAGGACCCAGGGGCTGGTGGATGGTGTTCCCCCATCTCTGAGATTCCTCTGTCTGGTTCACGTGTTAATTCGAGATTCTGGTGCAGAAGGCATCTGGCATTAAAATCTGTTCCTGCTGGGTGAGAGACGAGGAGAAATCACCGTCCTGCTCCTGCTTGTGCTGTACCTAAGCCACAATCAAGATCATTACCTGGAGATAAATCTCTTCCTGCCATGGCACAGAAGAAGAGGAGCAGTTACCATGGGCTTTGCCTCCAGGTTTTTAATCACAGGGGAACAACATGCAAATTAACGGCTCTCCTGCAATAAGAATCAATAGTACTGGAGAGTTTGCAAGCTGTGACTTTGACATGCGATGTGTGTGATGCGTAGGCAAGGGAGCAGAGTTCACACCAGGTGCGAGTGCTGCACGGCTGCGTGTGGAGGCGCTCCTTGAATCCAGGCGCCACTGGAGGTGGCCTCTGTCTCTGGGGCTGTGCACTCAGTCTGCTGGAGTTTGCAGTCAAACAGCACTGTTGATCTGGCCTTTGTGTTTGCTTCATGCCAGTGTTCCTCGGGGAACACTGCACAGCACCAGCCAGCTGCACAGCCTGAAGTTGGGCTACCATATTATTTCTTCATTAATATTTGTTGTTCATAAATATATATTCACTCCTATTTATCACAAGAACACCAATTACCAGCCATAAATCCTAACTGTGGGGTGTATTTCAGTCCAGTTTTATTAAGAAGTGATTTTTAAAAATGTTGCTGCGGCTTTTAGTCAGTTATGTGCTACTAAATATTTAAATCTGTATCTCTTGCTGCATGCTGAATTACAGCAAGGGGATATTTAATGCTCCCATTTCCCCAGCATCAAACTGTGAAAGATTTACTGATTGGAAAACGCAGCCATGAGCAGCCCTGATACATGCTGAGCACTCATGCTGTATGCCCAGTGGTGCCTGCCCACTGTGGGCAGTGATCCCGGGGCCCCGCAGTCATTCCGAGGGATGCCAGAGGATGCCAAGGGGTGCCGGCTGGGGAACGTGGCAGAGTTGTCACAGGCTACACAAAGCTGCTCGCCACCCTGGTCCGGCCCGTGGTGCTGCTGCTGTCAGCATTATAATTATGAATGCCTAGGGGGCTGTTACCCACCAATTAAACTGTGAGTTTTATTGTTCGACAGTAAGCCTGGTTTACGATATCAAAAGCTTTCGACAGTTAAATAGCACTAATATTAACCACTCCCGCATGGGCTCTAACAGCCTCCCCCATTAAAAGTGTGATTAAGAAATTAATTCATCTGGAAGGGATTGGCATGCGATGCTAAACAATGGAATAATGATTTTTTTTTTTATCACGGCTGAAGCCCTGGCTGCGAGGAGAGAGGAAGCCCCACAGCTCATGCAGGATGGGTATGGTGGCGGCTCAATGCGGTGGAAGGACTGAGCCCAGCGCGGTGCCAGGCTGGGACAGCAGAGGCTTTGCAGAGGCTGGCAAGGAGGACGAGTGCCTACCAAACTGAGGGCTCTCTGCCCGCTGCTCTGCAGCCGCCACTGAGACTCCACCAACCCTGCCAGGGCCCAGCTTGCCATCAGGTCTCCTCTCTACTTTGGGGCTCCATTTGATGTAACAGCTGAAGGAGCCTGCAGGGTGGTGCTGCAGCATCTGCTGTTTGCAAGGGAGGAACACCTTGCACCTCTGGGCACAGGATCTGGTGCTGCTCACTGGTGCAGCTGCACTGCAGCCTGGTGCCTTGCTGACCCCAGAGGGTGCAAGGGCAGCAGGTGCTGTGGAGCCCAGCAAGTCCTGAGTGAAGTGCTCCTGGTGCTGCAGTGACGTGCTGGAGACCTTGGCGTGCTGGAAGTGGTGATTTGGTTCTGACAGATGCGGTAAAAGCTTTACTATCCAGCAACATTGCCGGCAGGTGACACTCAGAAGCTGTCACTTACTTCTGAAAAGTGGTTGGTGATTACCCTGAAACAGCCCTCATGGGTACGAGCAGAGCACTGGGTCTGGCAGCTTCCCTTATCCCCTCCTCCTGCTGTTCGGCTCCCCTTTTCTTTTGCTCCTATTTCCTGGCCCGTGATGTTGGTGGTCTGCACTGGGTCTCCATGCTGACCTGCCTTGGGGAGCAGCCCCATTCCTACCCTGCCTGTTGTGTCCCTGGGGAGGCTCTGGCAGCCGGGTTGCGGGTGGGCAAAGGACGATGCTGTGTGTTGCTCTTTCCTTCTAAACTGGGTTTTCTGGTTGAGAAAAAGACTCGGACAACTCCCCTTCATCCCCAGGAAATGCCAAAATCAAGGCGACCAGGGAGATGGCTCTTGAGGCTGCCTTGGCGGCAGAGGTGGATCTGTAGGGCAGGGGGTGCATGGGACTTGTCCAAGGAGTGTGCGGTTTGCTCAGGACAGACCCTGCGGAAGCTTTTTCCTGTCTTGCTTCCAACTGTCTCCCATCCTGGCAAAGAGCGAGCAAAGGAGGGAGGGAGCAGCTTCCAAAGTGGAGCTGCAATGCTCTGAAGAGCAGTTTGAACACCGGCCGGAGCTGCGTGCTGCACTTGCATACAGACACTGAGAATATTCATATTGTGATTTATCCCATTCTTTTTCTCCATTGATTTTAATTAAGTTCACTCTCTCCTGCCAAGCCTGGGGAATGCAAGCAAAAATTAAAACTACTGAAAATCAGCTTGCTCTGCGCCTGAGTTTTCTGAGCCTCCCAGAGAGCAGAGGGAGAGGGGCCCCATGCCACCACGCAGGCAGTTCCGTGCTTTGCTGGTCCCCAAATAATAAACATAAAATTAAAATCCTGTTAGGAGAATCACAGAAGCTATTACGGCTCAGCAGCTGATATTGACTGATCAAATCTTTAATGTGATTTCACAGTGTTCTGGGCTGCTCACCGTGCACACCCTGATCATATTGGCTGTGGGTTTTTTTTAACCTCTACCCCACTGCAACAAAATAAAAAGAATGGCAAGGAAAACCAACCTGATCTGGTGATAAAACTTTGTGTGACACTTGTAAAATTAGCAGCAGCGCAGCTGGAGCCACAGCATCACCAGGGTTCTCCCAAGGGGTGGATGGTCTCTCCTTGCCCTGGATGTGCCGCCCTCATCCTGCACAACTGGGACCCCATCTCTGAGTATCCTTATAGCCATGGTTTGGGCAGCTGGGAGCACAGAAAGTGAAATCCGGGTAACTTTTGGCATTCTCTTTCAAATCTTTCAGACAGCAAGAAGTGTCCCCAAGACCAGTGACCTGCCTTAAATCAGAGATAGGGTTAAACCTGTGTTACACAGGTGTCTACGTGCCATTTTTTTAGTAGTTAGGCTCATTCTTCACATCAGCTAGGGTGATAAGAGGATAAAGGCACCTCTTATTCAACTGTAATTTTAATTAATGTGGTCATCAAATTGAATATGAAAAATTAGAAAGCTCAGCAAAAATTCCAGAGGGATATAAACCAGGACAATTTACTGTTTGCCAGTCTGCACTCTCCTCTTGGCACAGGCAGTCGTGATGACGCAGTTTATGATAGATGTCTGGAGACATCTGCAGCAATCTCTTTGCAAAGTTTAATGACCTTGGGTCATTTAGTTTTTGAAATATTTCAACTACTAGGGAATAAAAATGGCAGGATTGTTACAATTATGCTCCAGAAGGTCATATCCATCTCCCTTTGGCTGAAGATCTGAATTCCCTCAAAATTGCGACTATCCAGTGGAAGATGAGCCTGGTGTGTTTAACTTGTGGCACGTCTTGCTGCTGGCGACCTGCTGAAAGACTGGGGAGGATGGGATGTCTCACAGTGCTGGCTGTGGGCTGGTGGGGATCAGCTTGCCCTGAGGAGGCAGAAACCAGCCTTGCTCCATTTTCTCATGCCTGGACCCTCTGGTTGTTTCAACAGAGCAGGAATATAGTGGCTCCCAAGGACAGTGTTAAACACACAAGGAGAGTGGGGGCACAGGACACTTATGTGGCCCTGCAGCCAGAAGGATCCACTCTGTGATAGTGGGAACTTCCAGAAGTCCTGCAGCCTGTCCCTCGCTGTCCCTGCAGGGTAGCAGCTCTGCATCCTGTGCTGCTGTGCCCTGGCCTGGAGCAGCTGCTCAGGCTGTGATTTCACAGCCGCACTTGCCTTCCTGGGAGCTTCTGCTGGAACTGGAAGGTGATTTTTCTCAGCCTCTCTTCCTCTTCAGCAATATCCTTGTCTTGCTAAAGCTCACAGGATGCAGCTGGGTGCTGGCACCAGGGAAAACTTGGTCTGTGAACAGTTTCTGGCAATGGTTTCTTAAGAAGTCTGCTTGCTTCTGTCAGGGCTTGAGCATGGCAGAAAGAGGTGCACTCATCTCTTCCACGGTCAACACTGGTTTGACTGGTTGTATTTTCGACACTATGTTTCCCAGTAAGGAATCCACAGATAGTCCTCATTCAAAGGCAAATGAGCACCAGTACAAGCCCTGGAGCCACTTGTGCATTTTCTGGAGGTGATCTCTGCAGAGTCCGCTAATGCTGCACTCGGGAAATGCTGCTGCAGCTCTGGCAGCGAGCTCTGCTCCCACCGACCCTTCCTGAACTGTGGCTTCCACTGGGCACATGTGCATGTACCAGACGTGAGCAGGGGGCCTGACAAGTGTCACAGAGACGGAGGGACTGAAAAGCAGTAGGCACTGGGTCCAGCTGTGACCTGCATGCCCTGGCCCACTCACTGCAGGTGCAGCGGAGGGCACAGCCCTGCCAGGGACCTGCTCTGCTGCTCAACCCTTGCACCCTGCTGGTGCAGGGCTGGGCACACCGGGAGCTGTTGCTGTGGTCCTGCTTGCCATGCTGGGGAACATCCACAGCCAGAGAGTGTCCACAGCTGGAGGACATCCATAGCTGGAGGAGATTCACAGCTGGAGGACACCTCCAGCTGGAGGAGATGGCTCATGACATGCCTGAAACTGTGGACTAGGGGACACTTTTCTGTCAGGAAAGCCAGGAAGAGAGAGGAGTCAGCAGATTTGGGCTGGCAATAGAGCCCTGGGCGGGGTGCTGGGGGCATGGCAAGGGGCTGTTCTTCCTTGCCCACGTGCCACCCTTGGTCAGAGCCAGCCCTAGGGGCTGTGACAACCTGGCTCACCACTACAGGAATGAGACAGACCTGCTAGAGGAGTAATGCCAGTGACAGCTACCAGAGCCTGGGGTTGGTGCCAGCACCCACAGGAAAGCAGAACAGTTGTGTATGCAGCAGGCAGTCCTGTCTGTCTCTGGCAGGCTGAGGTGCCTCCAGACTCCCTGGGGCAGAGCAGATGTGAGCAAAAAGCAGGGGATGGATGGCAGCCGGCCATGTGTGCACTTGGCAGTGGTGGAGGTGAAGTGTGAGTTTGAGGTTACCTGCATTTCCTCCTGGATGTGACTTCCAAAGTGCCTGCCATGTGGCTCCTGGAGAGCTGGGACAGGAGAACTGAGGAGCAATGTGAGCCCCGGGCTGCCAGTGCCTGCAGGCGCACACTGGGCTGGCCGGGGCTGAGATGGTGATGATGGTCTGGGCAGGAGGGTTTGGTGGGGAGTGCAGGGTTGGTGGGGACGCTCTGGGGACACCAGGGAAGGTGTTGTACCCCTCACTTTGATGAGCATATCCCGTATGGCCTCTGCCTTATTGCATGAAAAATTGACTTTGGCATAAATGTCAGCTAATTCTGAGGTGGTGTGAGGCAAACACACCCCTGAGTGACAGCGAGGCTTTCTTAAGCAGATTCTTGGAGTCCTCTGGCTGGTTCTTGCACAATGTCCACAGCAATCATTGCACACACACAATTCGTGGCTCAGCCTTTGGTTTAACCCATGAAAATCAATAAATTAATCCTCACTTAATATCAGCCTTTTTATCAATTACGTTGCTCAAGAAGGTCATGATGACTCAATCTGAAACCAGTCCCTGGAGGGCAAGAGGTAATCTGGCTCCTCTTGGCAGAGGAGGAGATCCCCTGTCGCTCTGCATGAACCCTTGCAGCTCTCCTGCTGGTTCCCTCTCTGGATGTAGAGCTGGTAGGTGCTGCTGAGGAGAATTGGTCTGCTGCCCTCAGACTGCAGGATTCTGCAGGAAACCACTTCCAGGGATGCTTGCACTCTGGCAGAGGCAGCAATGTGAGCGTCCGAGTCCTTGAGAGGAGCCAGAAGGGCTGGGCTCAGGGATTTGTGCAGGAGCTGTGTACATTGAGACAGCAAAGGTTCAGAGTTGTTCAGATGAGTGTTTGCTAAATGCAAATGAATGTGTGAAATGCAGATAAGTGTGTGTGAAACCTATTGCAGCCCCCTGAGCCATGTGGAGTGCCTGGAGCCTGTTTGCTTTGCCATGGCTCCTTTAGTTGCTCAGTGCCGAGCGCTGCTAATCTCAGAGGCAGTTGTTTTGAGGACAGTCGGCCTCTTGCGCCAAGGGTGACTTGGGTTGATGGGAACCTCTTGAGAGCTGCCAGGAAAGGGAGCATGCGCTGTGCTTTGCTGTGTTTGATCCTTTCCTCTCTGGGATGACTGTTTGTTGGAGGAATATCCCTGTGGGCTTCGCACGGGCTGTTGCCTTGCTACGTGTTGTGTTTGTGTTGACTGTAAGACAACACTTCAAAATCAGGCTAAACTGAGCTGTTCTAGCTCATACCAGTGTGTTGCTGTCTCTTGTACTCTTGTCATGGATGAATGTGGTCTGAGAAGGCAGGCATCCCTGCGCTGTGACAGTCCCCCCAAACCGTGGATGCTTTTGGGGAGAATTTACTATTGCTGCTGCCCAGCACCGTGGCTGCTGCAGGGCCCAGTTATGGCACCCATGGCACAGGAGCTGGGCTGCACCGTGGCCGTGTCAGCCTGCCCTGGCACGCCTGCTGCGCTGAGCCTCCCCTGCCAGCATGGCACACTGTTGTTTGTGCTTTCAGGTACTGCTAACTCAGATAATTGGTGTCAGAAAGCTGCTGTGCTCAGCAAAAGGAGACATGTGGGGCAGCTTGCGGCACAAATATGGGCATCCCAGGCATCTCCCAGCTGTCCCGATGTGGGAACAGGGCAGGATTGTGGAGATTGGCTGCAATGCCCTTTCCTAGGAGCTCTGTTCCTCTGGAGAAGCTCGTGGTATGACTTTTGCAATATTGGGGAAGAGTTAAATTAGAAAGAGACCTCTGAGCGAAGGATGAGTAATATCTGCATACATGAAGGCACACAACTGTAGGCACAGCAATATTAGAGGATTTGTGAAGTTTAACGCTATTCTTTCACCCTGGGACTGATGCCTTAGAATGAGACACCACGATTCACCTGAGCTGCTGGTTTTTGCTGTAGCTCTGGTGCCAGGACCTCTCCTCAGCCCAGCATCTGGCACCCGAGGTGCCTGGGTGGCTTTTGGTAACCTGTGCTGCTCTCCTTGTCAGCTCTTGGGATGGGTGGAAGGGGAAATGGCAGAGAGTAGTGCCTTCAGAGGAAGAGAGACTGTCAGGTGCTGCCAGCAAGGCTGTGAGAGCAGCTTGGGGTACCTGGCTAGGGACAGAGAGTGGATGCATTGTAGGGAGTGTGCACGTTACTTTATGGCTGCATACAGGTGCCACGGCCCAGCAGCAGTGTTTCTGCAGTCCCACATTTGCGGAGAGGAACTCATCCTGCTTCCTCCAGTGCTGGCAGAAAGAGGCTTCCCATGCCCATAAGGAGCCTCAGAACTGCCCCAAACTGGGTGACTGCCTGGAAACAAGCTCCTGGGAGCTGTACTGTGCTGCACCGGGGTGCTGCTCTGGGCTGTCACGGGGAGGGACACATTTGGAGCCACTGTCCCCTGTAGGACTTGGGCTCCCAGCTGCTGGTGCCCCTGATTCCTCACCAGGAGCCAGGGGATCCACAGCCATGGTATGTTTCCCCTTCATTGTCTGGGGAACGTTGGTGTTAGTCACTGGGATTATTTTTGCTTTCCTATAGCAGGAGACCCTGATTATAGCCGCTCGCCTTCAGGAAATTGATGCTTTAATATTCAGTCTCATCCGACAAGGGCTAGATTTTATTCCTAGAATAACATTTAATTAAGTGCTCCGACTCTCTCTCTGCGATGCACCAGTGATCTGCACAGATGCACTTACCTTCATCAGCTCTTTTAAAACCAGCTGGAACTGAAGTTCAAATAAACTGTAAAATTTATGGGCTGTTCCCTCCCTTTTTAATTAGCATCGTAAGTGTGCAACGAGAGGCCTCGGGCCAGGGGAAGGAGCCATTTACTTGTTTACTGGTACCTGTCTTCCTCTGCAGCCTTGTCCAGAAGCATCCCCCCTAGATGGAGCTCTGCAAAAACATTTGCAAGCAGGAAAGCAGGAGTCTCCTGTTGCCCTGCAGCCCCCAAACAGGTCATCAGAAGAATCTTGGTTTTGTCATGGTCAGCAGGCAGGAGTGGGATGGGGCCCCCAGGCTGCTGGGGTGGGTGCTGTGGGGCGGCCACCCCATGGGTGCCAGCTCTGAGGCACCGGCTGCTGAGCAAGGCAGCCCTGCAGCTGGTGCTGCACAGTCTGCTCTGGCTGTGCCTTTCAGCCCTGGCCCAGGGGGCTCTGAGTAAATTCTTAAGTGCCAGGACTGGTTCCCTGAAGCCTGTGGTACCACACTGCTTCCTGCCTCACCTCTCCCTTCCCTTGGCTCTTAGAACGAAGAGGGGGATTTGCTTCTGATTTGCTCACGAGCAGCTCCTAGACACTAAGATCCCCCCTCATCCTTTCTGTGAGTGCTCTCCAGCTCACTAGGCTCTTTCTGCCATCAGGACCAGGGTTTCAGGGGCAAGGATATCAGAAGAAACACGGATGTTTGTTACCTTTGTGCCTGAGTGGTTTCTGCCTTGACTGTCTCTCCTGCCCTCACAGCTCTGCTGGCCTCTTGCCCTCCCCAAGGGCTCTGGGCAGTCCCACTCAGTCTGGACCCATAGCTGATGGGTGGCTGATCACTAGGTGGAAACTGAGCTCAGATGTAAAATCTGAAGTTTCACTTGTTCCAGACCATGGGGGACAGCTCTACTTCTCCACTCTGAGAGGGCAAGAGGGAGGGGTGAGAGGAAGTGGCTGCCTAGAAGGCACTGTGGCAGAAAGAGAAAGGAGAGAAAGTGCAGCTGGGTCTTTGAGTGCATCCTGGGTGTTCCAAAGCACAGCAGATGACAGAGGTGGTCAACTGAGCAAAGTGATGGGGATGTCCCTCATGATGATTCTTTCATTATCAGCTAGAAAATCTTAGACCATAATAGCAAAAATGTGTAAATGACTGGAAAAAAGTCTTCCTGTGTCATTGCCTGAAAGGGAGATGAAGAGGGATGAAGACCCAGTGTCAGCACAGCTGATAAGGCAGTGGGAGAGCAGCAGAGTGAAGGAAGAGAGGAGTGGGCCAGGCTGAGGCACCGCATTTCCATACTGCAGAGGGAAGTCCGTGTTGCATCAGCGTGGTCATTACTGGTTGCAGACAGGGAGATGGTACAAAAGACCTGAGCAGTTTTGCAGATGGTTTGGCATTACTGTGTACAAAGACAATGTATACAAAGGAGGCTGAGGACAGTGGGAAGCAGGGAACGATGCTATGGGGAGGGCTGGTGTGCCTGAGATGCTTCCCAGGGCTTCCTGGTACTGGCCTTGCCCTGGAAATAAGGAGCAGTGAGAGAGCAGAGCAGAGAAAGTGCTCTGCACTGCAGGAGAAGGAGGAGACACTCGATTCTTCTGATATCTAACTTGGAGGGAATTTAAATGGGTTACTTCTTCCTCTTGTTGCCTCTTGAGACATCTCAGGTAACCACTCTGAAGATGATCGGTATGACTGTGGCAGGTAGAACTGCGTGAAGCTCCATTGGCATCACTTGCACTGCACAGGCACTGGCACAAGCAACCTTTGCTTTAATGAGTATCACACTGAGGCTGGTGGAGGTTTTCCTCAGGAGAGACCAAGCACTTCAGCCCAGCAAACAGCTGGTGTCTGCTCTGGAGAGCAGGAAGAGCAGGGCAGCTCCTTTCCTGAGTGCTGTGCAAGTGGTATCGCACATGATGCTGTGCTGCCTCATGACCACAAGTCGCTGGCCTTTCTTTCCACCTCATCCCTGGCTCTTGCCAGCACTATTGCTCCTTTGGTTTCACAAGCACTAAAGTCACTCACAAATTTTATATATATATATATATATATATATAAAAGACATACTGTCATAAAACGGGTTAGCTGAGCATTCCCCAGTGAAAATGAAATGCTGCTGCTCCTCAGAAGAAGTGCTGGCTCTGGATCATTTGTCTATTAAATATTTGGCAGTCTGACTGTGGCCCCAGTGTCCTCCTCACACTGCTCAGCACTTTCCAGGCCCTGGACACAGCCTCGTCCCTGCACCTCTGACAGCAAAGCATCTGCTCCCAGAGCTCTGTGCTGCCGCTTTGTGATTGATCTTCCTTGCCTCTTCAGCTGATCTGTTTGTATTTGTGCTGGTCATTGTGTTTGGCTTTGCAGGGGAAGAGCTGGGTGGTGTTTCTTCAAGACGGGGGGCTTGCAGAGACTGCTTGTTGTGGGGCTGGGTTCGTGGTACCCACCGGGCTGTGGGCTGCAGGTCTGCATGGCAGAGATCCCATCAACACCCCATCATTTCAACTGCAGTCCATCTTGTGATGATGCAACCCACAGAGAGCATGAATCTCCATGAGTGGGGGCTTAGGGGGATCTATAGACCCAAGGAGAATACTGTGAATTCCACTACCTGGACAGTCAGAGTGATGCTGGATTGTTCGCTGACCCCTGGGGAAGCAGCAGATGAAGGTACAGGGTGCAGAGACTCCCTGGAGGGCTGGAGTTAATGTGTTTGACTCGTGCTGCAGAAGCAAACTGTTCTACTGTCTCAAAGCAGCGCAGGAGGAGTGAGGGCAAGAGGGCAGTGTCTGGTCTGTTTAACAGGCAGGAGCAGGAACGTGGGTGTCGCTTCAGAGAACAGTGCCAACTGCTGCTGTACTCTCATAGAGCAGGGATATTTCTTCCCTGCCCACCCAGCTGTGAGCTCCCAGCATGCAGGGTTGAGCCCAGTCTCCCTGCCCTCCCTGCCCCTGCTCTTAATGGGCACGTGGCTTTGCTAATCCCCGTGCTTCCTCCATTGTGACTATCAGAGGCTCTTTTTGGGGAAGCTTGAAGCTGTGATCATTGACAGCAATCTGAGAGGCATCTGGGTGCAGCTCTTGCTCTTGGACCCCATTGCCATGGAGACAATGGAGCAGTGCAGTGGCACAGGTGCCTGATACCATTGCCCTCCTCATGGTCTGACTTCCACGTGGATGTGTCTTCAAAGATAGAAAGCTTCAATTCTACTTAAACTTATGAAGGGATGGAGCAACTCAGAGAAGAAGTTTTGGCCAAGTCTCCATAGTTGCCTCATTTCTGATGTAGGGCTGATGGTAGGAAAGTGGGATGCTGCTTGCAGTCCCAGCTCACACAGCTGTCAGCCATCTGAAGATGCACCCTGAAGCAAAACCAGGAGCCAAATGGCAGCTCAAGGATGAGGCAGAAGCACTTGACAAAAGCAGCTGCTGCCTGAGTCAGCGGTGAACCAACACTGCGAGGAACCTGGACTAGCTGAGAACAGGAGCTGGTGCCCAGCCCAGATCCATGTGACAGCTTTCCCCGGTGGGCTGTGCTGATATTGATGGGCACATAACACAGTTTGAGGCTCATTACATTCCTAGAAAGAAGGAAGCTTTGAAAGATCCCCCCGAACCAAATGCAAACTGCAGCATGGTTGACTCTTGTTGGTGTTAATGCCACTGAGCAGCCACTGGCAAGAACAAATGGGATAGGGTTTGCAAGTTTAGCTCTTGGCCTTTTTGGGGCACCTTGGCTACTGTGCGAGCATGTGGGTGGGATGTTATAGCTGAGCCTTGAACATTTTGCAGAGGCATTTCTCTTGGCAGGTTTATGATCTTTTCTGCCTCAGCTGGGAAACCAGCAGGACTGAATAAATCTCCAAGCCAACAAAAACCTGGGATGTTTTCACAATTGCCAGGATTTTATTAATTTGCAAGTCTATTATTGATTTTTTTTTCCTTCCTAACAACAGCTCTCACTGAAGTGGGGACTCCCACAGTGTGCTTGGGTGTGCGCGGGAGGTAGCACTGGTACAATTCTGCAAGGAGGTCACCCAGCAAAGAGGTGTGTGTTGGTGCCAGGGAACAGCACATATGCTGATGTGGGTTTGGTGCTTTCATTTTGTGGGTCTTGGAGTGCTTTGTAGAAGGGGGCTGCCTGCATTCCCCATGGCTTGGGAAGACCTGGCCCCTAGAGGGAAGGACCTGGCTCCATCATGGATCCTGGCCCTGGGATAGGAGCTGGCCCACGGCACCCAGCTTTCCTCAGAGCCTCCTCCCTGGGGATAAGCTGGATGATACATGCCATCACGGGAATGCTGCGGGAAGCTGGGGTGTGAGGGTCAGAGCCAGTGGTGGAGCGTGGCCATGAGATTCCACAGCCCTTTGGAGTTGTCTAAAGCTGGTGGCTTATGTGGCTGGCAGGGCCCTCCCTTCCCAGTAACAATTAACTGGAGATTTTGTCAAGTAGCTAAAAAATTTAAACAGGTTTATAGTTTCAAAAACGAGAAAAGAAGAATTAAAATGGTTTCTGTGGGTGCATTTAAAATACAGTCAATAATTTATCAGACAATTTTCATTGAACAATGAGGAATTAGGAGGCTTCAAGCCCTCCAAAATTTTATCTGCAGGGGAAGATGTTTAAATGATTGATTTTCCCTCCCATGGCTGGTGCATGGCAAGCAGCCCCACCACAGCCTCCATGCCGGCTCCTGTTCTACAGTGGCTCTGGGAGCAGGGCTGGCCAAGGTGTGGG
Source organism: Coccyzus lansbergi (assembly GCA_033558105.1). NCBI lineage: Eukaryota > Metazoa > Chordata > Aves > Cuculiformes > Coccyzidae > Coccyzus > Coccyzus lansbergi. The sequence goes on from JAUMJK010000860.1 coordinate 95,127, forward strand.
TGCTGGTGCAGGTGTAAGTGTGGATGCAGAGGGTGCTGCTGGGCTGGGCTCAGCGGGGAACCTGCCCCTCAACACCTCCTGCAAGGGCTGCAGAGACAGCAGCCTTGATCCACCTGTGGGCACCTCCCGGCCCGGGAAGGGGCTTGTCCTGAGCTCACACTGTGGCCTGGCACTGGGTTTGTGGTGGGGGCTTGGAGCAGGACTCTCTGGGAGGAAGGAGCCATTCCAGGGCACTGCGGAGCTTGGGGCAGGCTGGGCACCAACAGCAGCAAAATGGCAGGAGCCCAGCCCCAGGATGTGATTAAACCCCAGGGGAAGGAAAGAGAAGCCAGCTGGACTTCATTGTCCTCTTCATGGAAAAACCTGTGAACTGTAAATAACAGCAGGGTCGTCCGAGCTGCTGGGCAGAATCCTCTGTCATCTGTGGGAAAGCGCCTGGTCTTACAGAAAAAACAAATATAGTGAATTGGAAATAAATGGCACTATTAGCAGAGAGGGAGTCCCTAATTAACCAGATATAGTCCATTACTGTAGCCTCCAATTCATTAAATTGCGTAATTACATAAAAACACTGCTGATGTACTATTCAGTATATCTGGTATTGTCTTCCCAATAATTAGCTCCATAATTGTCAGTTTGACAGGGTAATTAAAAATGTTTAAAGATGTTGTGTCAGCCTTTTCTCCTTTGCTGAGCTCAGTCGGATGTCTCTGCAAGATGATTTTCTACCTGACTCGACCATGGTTTGGGGTTTGATTTATACCCCTGTGTTACAGGAATGACCAGACTCATGGATTACTTTGATGTTCCTGCTAGGCTGATTTTTAAAAGTAGGAGAAAAATAACTCCTGATGTCATTTTCATTTACTTTTAGGGGATCTGTGGTGCTGTGCCCCATCTCACGGTGACGTGACTTTCTTCCCAGCAGTTTTACGGATGGAGCGTTGTGAAATCTGGCATTTGTAGCCTTAAATCTTGGTTCTGTTTGCTGTGTAAAACCTTTCATTCTACCTGTATGCTTTATGAATGGATTGAAAAATGAAAGGAGCACAACCCGCAGCTCCCTGTCACATGGCTGTGTTCGAGCAGGATGGCTCAGCCCCAGGAGCCACCAGGGCCCTGACACATGCGGCTGCTCCACTGTGGTTTCCCAGTTCATGGGGCTGGGTGTGGGCGTGGAGCTGGGAAGATGCTGCAGAGAAGCATTGGAGGATGTAAGTGGTACTGGGCATGGTGGAGGGGAGCAGGATGGGAGCCTGGACCTGCTGGGGAGCCCGGGATGGACCAACTGGTGAGAGCCTGAGAACATGCGTATCCAGGGCTGTGTTGGGAACGTGCTGGAAGGAGGCGGTTTCTGGAGCTCTTCATGGTGATTGCTCTCAGTTCAGTGGTTTTAGGGCGGTGATTGCCACTTGGCATGGTCGAAACCCTGACTTATTTTCCTTTTTCAATAAAACAAACCCAAATATTCACTGCTGAGAAGCGATAAATAAATCTGTGCTCACGCCCAGGAGCTTTGCCAGCTCAGTTTTGGCTGGATGGGAGCCTGTTTGCAAAAGCTTTCAAGGATTTTTGAAAACACTCTCTTTTGAATCATTAAACAAACGAAGTGATCTGGTCTCTGGAATAAACAGCGATCACATGGAAATGAAGTCTGAACTTCCTTCTTGGCAAAACAGTTCCCAACTTCTCTCTCTTCTTTTTACATTTGTGTTTGTATTTATATTTATTTTTGTTCTTGGACCCTGTTTATTGCACCACAGCTTTTCCGCTACAGCGGGCTCTGTGAAGAGTGCACACTTATCCAAGCACTCGTAGCATTCAGCTGAGGAGTCCCCTCCCCACAGTCCTGCCCCTCGTAGCCAGAAGCGTCTCCGCGTCCAGATGGCCCCGTTCCACCACTCTCTAGCCATTAGTTTGCATTCAGTATTCATAATTGCTTCGCTAACTGAGAAACTTTACAATCTGTTGTGGGCCATTATATGCAAAACCATGCCCAAATAATTGATCCCCTGCCATCCAAATTGCAGAAGTGCTCAAGCGTTTTGTAATCTTACAGAAAGGGTTTGTATTCTGAGTATTTCAAATATATCTTAAAATAAAATTGACAATGAGATAACAAGGCACAATTTTACAGCAGCTCTGTCGTTAAGCCATCAGGCACCCGTACCTGTGCACTGAGGTGGCGTCCTGCTGCGAGTGCTGTCTCTCTGATCCACAAGCTGGAGCTGAACTGATGCAATTTACTCCTCTGAGGCTCCACATTTGCCAGCCCCATCTTGCCACTGCCACGGCATGCTTGCCTCATTGCCATGGAGTGAGGAGAATCTTGAATGGTGCAGTGAGAGAAGGGACCTGCAGCTCCCCAGAGCCAGCACATGAGCCCCAGCACCACTGGTTTCAGCTCTCTGGAGCCAGAGTGGGAAGCCAATTCCATCGTGCCCTGTGGTGCTCTTGCTGTCTCTCAGTTGTTTGAGTGCTGTGGCTGTGAGTGCCTGGAAGGCTGGCCCCAGTGGTACTGGGGCGCTGATACCTGGGTTCAGAACACCTTGCTTACAATGTGAGGTTCATGTAGAATGAATCTGTAGGGCAAGAAGGCAGAGAATGTTTCATGAAGCCTTATAAAGGTTTCCAAACAGAACCAGCAAGGTGTCCTGAAGATGATAGATCTCTCCTTAAGTCATAGGAGGAAAGGCTCCCACAAAGAGTAATAAATTCATAAATTCTGCTAGTCACCAGGGTTATTTCCCACAAAAGAATTTATTGCATGGCATACATTTCACTGCTCACAATGAGATCTGGGCCCCAACATGTGACATTTATGACTGGCAGTATTAAAGAAAAAAGACAAGATGTACAGTCTTTGAGGAAAATACAGGGGACAGATCTCCAGTTGCCATATATGGGACACCCACACTCTAGAACAGGGCAGGATGGGCTGGGTTTCAGCCAGAGAACTAGAATTATTTTTGTGAATGCTTTCCGGGGGAGACGAGCTGCAGCAGGAGCACCGATCCCAGATGCTCTCCAGTCTGTTGTGGCCTCTGCCACCACCTGAGGTTTCAGAGCTCAGCCATTTGCCAGCTGCCCTGCAGATTGTATGTGTAGATGCTCAGTCCCCTGTGCTGGATGCACATCCTCTGGGCCACCCCCAGATGCTGGGCTACACATCCTTCCTTCAGAGTGGTGCAGATGCTGCCGAACTCTGATTGGAACCAGGGGCAGAGACTGTGGTTGCCTCCCTGTTCCAGCACTCCTATCTTGATCCCTGCATCCCAGCAGCCCTCCAAGGGGCTGACTCTCAGAGCTCCTGCAGAAGGACAGGGCAGACTGGCAGCTCAGTGTGGGGAGGCACAAGGCATGTCTGACTTCTTCCAGGCCAGCAGTACAGCAGACCTGGTAAGGAGGGCTTTAAATCTCTGACATGCTGAGACTGTGACCCAGTGCTCTTCTGGTGCTGCAGGAGAAGCCCCTTGTGCTCTGCACTCCAGAGCTCCCCATGCATCTCCCTGACATCCCATGGAAGGACACATTGAGCTGCTCTTTGCCTAATGGGGTAGTTTGGATGTTACAGCCTAAAATTAAAGAGCTCATTAATTACTAAGCTGAAAGCCAGGCTCTCTTCTAGCCTGTTCTTTATCATGATTAATGAGGCAGCACCAGCACCAACTCCTTCCCTCTTTATGCAATCTTCTGTCCTGCCAGAGTGGATCCACAGTGCTGCCTCTCGCTGCTCCTTCCTTCCTGCTTGGCAGTAATGGCATGAGCAGAGTTCAGCACTGTCCCGAACTTGGCACTGCTCTCACTTTGGGAGCTTGAGTTCCTCCTTGCTCATGCCAGTGCCCTTTGATCCTCCCAGCTGGTATTTGCTTCCTGCTAGAAAATACCTTTGCAGTTCGCTCTGGCCAGGGCAGGGGGAGCGTTCCCACCCCGCAGCGCTGATGGGGCCACCAGGCAGCCCTCAGGTTCCTGCTGGCCCCCATGCCTGGGCGGGGGTTGGAGCAGGTCTCAGCCTCCTGCTGCTGACATATATTCTTGGTTTCATCCCATCTGGGGCTCATGTGCCACTCATTTCCCTGAGGCAGGGGAGTTGTACTCGCCTTGCTGTAGGCGATGCTCCTGCACTCCGCAAGCGTGGCGCTGGCATGGAGGTGGGCTGTGCCTGCAGCCTGCCACGGCGCTGGAATCCCTCGCCTGAATCCCTCTCCTGCTGTCATGTTTCCTCTTCCTGAGGCTTCCCAATGGTGCAGGAGAGGCGGTGGCTGGAGATGTGCCTGCCTGTCTGCAGGATGGTCACTTACTGCCTGGGAGTTTCCAGTTTGATTTATCTGCAGAAAGAAACCAAAGACATTACTGCGCAGCAGGACTCGTTATGCAGCTCAGACCTTGGGTAGCGTTTTTGCAATAAAGTAGATGAAAACAATATCGGTGGCAGCAGCACGCACAGCACATCGCAGCGGCAGGAGCCCAGGATGGATTATGCAGATGTGTCTGTCGGGAAAGAAACCAGCCTACCTTTGTGTCTCATAACAAAACTTTACACTTGCTCAGTGCATATTAATTAACTCTCTGCCCCTCCTGCCTGTGGGAGGCATCCAAACCCTCTGTGTGTTGCTCGCAGGCTCTTGGCTCTCCACAGCCCACAGCAGCTGCGTACAGTGCTTTCTAGCCTGTGTGGGACACATGCCTGCCCGAACCCCTCTCTGCTGGAGAAGGGGCTGTCCAGCTGCAGGGCTGCCCGTGTAGCAAACGGACCAGAAGAGCATCCCCTCCTCAGCAAGGAGCTGCCGAACTGCCCTTTGTGAGCAGGATGCTGTGGGAAAGATCATGCAGGGACAACCTTCTTTGTGGGAGAAGATTAAATTTTGACCCCTGAGCTGTTTGAGGGGGTCACAGGATGCGACTGTGAGGTGGAGGATGTGACTGTTTCTGGGCTGAGGGAAGGGAAACAAGAGGCTTGGAGAGCACATGGTTTCCCTAATGTGGGATACAGGCTGCCCTCTCGCAACACCCACCGTGTGCAAAAGGAGTGACCCTTCTTGATCCAGTGTGTATGTGCAGAGAGGCTCATCCCATGGGATGCTCCGAAACTGCACACATCATTGTCAGTTTATTAATCTTTTAAGTTTATGCACCCTGGTTATATGGGCCTTGGTAATGTCAGGAAAAAAAACCTGGGAATTATCCTGCGAAGTTGTTTACAGGATAAATGCACCTGATAGTACAGGATTTATAAAACGCAGTGATAGAATTCAGTGTGATGGAGCCTCTCCAGAGTGGAGGTAATGCCTCTCTGGGGAGCTCTGCATGCTCTGCTTGCCTTCAGAAGGGCTGTGTTCTTGTGTGTTAATCCTCTGACGGCAAGGCTGTCAATAATTGATACTGCATGTGTAGCTTTCATACAAAGCTAGAGGTGTTCTGGAAGCCTTGAGATTAGCAGAATGATTGAATAATTGATATTACATGATTTATATGATTTTGAAAAATTCACAGTATATGTTGTTTGAGGAGGAGTCCAATTAAGGTTGCAATTCAGCCAACCCACCTCCCTCCTTGTTCTCCACCTCCTAAATCTGGGAGGCAGGCAGGTGCAGAGGGAACACACATCATTTGCATTGCACAAAGAGCGAACTTAATGACAACACTTCATTTGCATTTTTACTGAGCAAGCAGAGGTAGGGAGAGACACAAGGTAAACATCCCCACGGGAGCCCGAGGACATCTTCTGTACTTTCACCTGCATGCCAGGTAACCTGGCCAGAGCAGTACGGGGAGGGGATTCCTGGAGCAGGACCCCTTATGCACTGCCAGGGATCCTGCTGTGAGGATGGTGTGAGGCTGCGCTCCAGACCAGGCTACGTGCAAGCAGAGCTTTGAGGATGGGATCACTAACTGAACCAGGCTTTTAATGGACGAGAGTGCAGACAGAGGGCTGTATCTCTACCCCAACTCTGGAAGGAAGTCTGTGACACCTGCACCAGCTGCTGCAGTGCTGGGCATGTCGGAGGGGAGCCCACAGGTCAGCTGGCAGCGACCTGAGTGTCTGATACTGGCAATGCACATCACTTTCCTTCTTTTGGCACTTCTGATCCTGATATCAGTTGTTCAGTCCTTTAGTTCAGCTCGGCAAATGAGATATGTGTGGCTTACTCTTCACTTTTCCCTTGTGATGCGCACATTTCTCTGAGCACCTATGCCGGAGCTGGCACTGATTGGGGTGTATGGGGCACTCACACTGCACCTGCCAGCCATGCTCCTCTGCAGCTCGGGGTCTGAGGTTGAGGCTCCTGGGTGCTTTGAGCTGTTGCCAAAAGCCATGTGTGCCTGAGGAAATTCTCCTTGCAGGACCATGCTGGATCCCCTTTTTTGCAGGAGGGCCCCATCAAAACTCCGTGGGTGGGCAGTATGGCCCCTCTCCTGGGGGATTCTCTGTCCTAAGGTGCTGGGGCAGAGCACTAGCAACGTGGGAACATTTTCTCTGTGGTCAGGGAGGCTGGAGCTGCCTGGTGTCTGCAGAGTCTCTGTGCCAGGGCCCAGAGGTGGCAGCCAGCAGCGTGGGATGATGCCAGTGGGGCAGAAGGGGAGGCTGCTCTGAGTGACCTGCAATGTGATCTGCAGCATCTGCCCCTAGAACCCCCCAGCCCTGGGCATCGCTGCGTCACCTTTGAAGAGGGAAGCCCGGAGCATGGTTTCTATAGTTACTGCAGGGCTGAGGGTAACGGCAGAGAGCGATTTAAAAATTGATTGTTCTAGCAACAGCTCATCCATGTTTGCCAACATCAGGCACATGATGTCAGGTTGCTGCGCTGTGGCCCTGCAGCCTCTGATAATGCCTTGTCTGAGCAGTGCTGGTTTACAGATAGCGCCTGGCTCCTTGGGGATGCATGCAGCTCAAAGCTGGGGGCATGCTGGAGGTTGCTGTTAGGGCTGAGCTGGTGGGAGCCCCTTGCTGCAGCTCTGAGCCTGCTGCAGAGACCATAACTGGCACCTGATGCCCTGAGGAAAGGGCTTTTTGATCCTCTCTTAATGTGTCGCCTGTACCAAGTCTTAAAGGATGCTCCAGCAGTGCTCACAGTTTCGCAAGGCAGCTGCCTCCTGCACTTGAGGCCTTGTGCTTTTCTTCATCCTGTGGGGCCCTGGCTGGAAGAGGAGAGCAGGGAGCTAGAGTGTTGGGTGGGGTGGAGAGGCTGGAGCTCTCTGGATCTGCTCCCCCAACCAAGACCCATCCTGGACCCTCTGTACTCAGCACTGGTGAGACTACTCCTTGAATACTGTGTGCAGTTCTGGGCCCCTCACCACAAGAAGGATGTTGAGGGTCTGGAGTAAGTCCAGAGAAGAGCAACGAAGCTGGTGAAGGGTCTGGAGAACAGGTCTAATGAGGAACAGCTGAGAGAGCTGGGGGTGTTTAGCCTGGAGAACAGGAGGCCCAGAGGAGACCTCATTGCTCTCTACAACTACCTGAGAGGAGGTTGTGAGGAGGAGGGAGCTGGGCTCTTCTCCCAAGTGACAGGGGACAGGATGAGAGGGAATGGCCTCAAGCTCTGTCAGGGGAGGTTGGAAATGAGGAAAAAAAATTTCAAGGAAAGGGTCATTGGGCACTGGCAGAGGCTGCCCAGGGAGGTGGTTGAGTCACCTTCCCTGGAGGTGTTTAAGGGATGAGTAGACGAGGTGCTGAGGGACATGATTTAGTGTTTGATAGGAATGGTTGGACTCGATGATTTGATGGTTCTTTTCCAACCTGATGATTCTATGATTCTATGGAGACACAGAATGGGAGACATGTGCAGCTGGCAGGAGCCCCTGTCCAGCTCCTCTCGTGCAGGCGACATGCTGCCTCACTGGGCCCCATGGAGCCAGCAGCGCCCGTATCCACCTGGTTATGGCTCTGTGGTGTCCAGGGCAGTGTGCTGGCTGGGATGTGCAGTCGTGGCTGTCACACGCAGGAGGTGGATGCTGCTGTATGGCCCCAGGAGCGCGGCACCTCGTGTGTGGCCTCCCCAACCCCTGCCCACCCGGTCAGGGTCCAGCAGGCCCCTCTACTTAAATGTCCCCACAGAAGGGATACTTCAGCAGCCAGAAGTAGTTTAGCAGCACAAGGAATGTTTAAGAGCACTCCATAACTGTTTCTAGGGCAGGAAAATCCTGGTTGAAAGAACAACAAATGCTGGATCAGTTCTGTGTAGAGAAAATGGCTGCCACAGTGTCAGGACATTGTGTAGAAAGTATTTTTATTCCTTGTAAATGAGCCCCAGGGCTTCTCCTCCTGCATGTCCTGCAGCTCAGGGCTTGCTCTGTTTGTGGTGCTGAGTGCTGTTGCTAGGTGCCAGAGGGAAGCACAGGTGGTTTGTGTGTTTTCCAGACACCAAAACTGAGAGCAGGCTGTGTTGGCTGACCTCTGGGTAGATGTCACCTGGAAATAAATAGCTTTCACTATGCAGATTCAGAGTTAATTTCTCCACATTGTGTGGCAGTGTTGATGCCTTTGACTAGGATGAAAAAACTAAATCCTGTTTCTGTCTTTCTCTCTCTTCCCCAGTGGCTCTCCTTGGGACCATCAGCCATTCCATGCAAAAGGACAGAATTCCAAGGGAAAGCAAAGCAGCAACAGCCAGCAAGAGTCTTTGGGATAGCTGGAGAAGCAAGGCTCACAGTAACCTCAGAAAGAATCATCCCAAAGGGTAGCTTTATTCAAAGCTCAAAGGCAAAAGGCAGATGTGTTTTGTCCCCCAGCAAACCCTGCTGGCAGCAAGGTGTAGGTAGCACCTGTCGACAGGGCACATGCTTGTCCCCCTGCACGGGGCTCTGCCCTGGAGCAGCTCTTGGGGTTCACCTGCCTTGTGCTCATCCTGCAGGCTCCACTGGGGCAGGTGGTGCTATTGTGGGCCTCATCGCTGGCCTCACTGTTGTGCTTTCCCCACCCCTCTTATGACCAAAGACCAACTGTTTCTGAGGGGTTGTGGGTTTTTCTTTTCTTCACCACCCCTTCCTTCCCTAAGAAGAATTAAAAAGGAGGGCAGGAGAGGACAGTCTCAGGTGGTGATGGTGATCAACCGGTGCATGTGGAGAGGAGGTGAGTGCAAGAAGACTGTCCTGCTAGAGCCAGATGATACGGAAACATGCCACAGCAGGGATGGACCAGCCACTGCTCCTCTCAGACATGAGTCACAGAGCCTTGGAGAAGCGAAATGCTTTGATCATTTGCATTTGATTCATGAGGAGGTTAATTACAATGATGGTAAAGATAGTCTATTGGCATGACAATTTGATTAGAGGGGAACTTTGGTTCCCCAAGAGATCTAGCTGGGGGCAATGTCTCTCTGAAGCAGCAGTTCCTTATCCCAAGGGCTGTGCTAGTCTCTTTTTGGGGGACTGGGGACAGCTTCGTTGTGATTTCATGCACCAGTTGGAATATCTTCATCTGAGTCACTGCTTGTGCTTATAGATGTCTGACTGTGAGCAGGGGTGATAAGATCTTGAGGCATTCTTGTCTATGCAGTAAGGCATTGGAAAGATACATTAACAAAGTTATTTAATTGCTATGCATCATTGCCAGGAGCTTCAGTAATAAACAAGAAGATTCAGAATTGCTCATTTATGAGAGCTGATTTGAACTATTTGTTGTTGCTGAGACCTGCTAGGAAAGTTAACTGGAAAGTTAACATTGGAAAACTGGTAGCTGATAACTGGAAAACGACTGGGCTGTACCTCTCTGTGAGAGATCAGGGCTCAGAGGTGGTGGGGGGTCAAGACCCATCATAAGCAGACCTTCTGCTGCTGACAGCTCAGCAGTGAGTGGTCTCCGATGTGTGGTGATGGATGTGCTGGTAGACACAGAAGGAGGGGGGATGGTAGCGGGCGCCTGCTGTGAAAAACAGAACTCATGATAGAGCAGGAGGATCAGCTCCATGTGAATCCACAGAAAGAGGGAGAGAAGATCAAGTTTGCATGGGATGCTTTGCTTGGAGTGCTGTGTGCTGGAGGTCCTGTGCTACCAGAACTAAAGTGGCCTTTACATTCCCTAAAACTATACACAATAGTTCCCTGACTCAGAAGCTGTGTCCAGGAATTCTGGACAGGGACTCATCACTGGACTAAACCTTCGAGGCAGCTTTGATGCAAGAGAAATGTGACTCAGCTACGTTTCTTATATATGAACACAATAAAATCCAGGTCCATATACAGACGTACACTTGGAGTTTTAAAAGGGCTAATTTAAAAAAGTTGAAAATAATTACAAAGCACATCATTTGGGAGCAAGGATTTGAAAAGAAAGATGTAAATGAGTTAAAGAAAATGAAAGCAAATGTGAAGAGAATGTAAATGAGAAGACAAGCTTTACAGAATGCTGATAAAGGGAGGGGAAAGCTTTGCTGGGAACTGGTGACCCTGGAAGGGAGGAAGGGACACTGTCAGCTGGGCTGGAAGGGCTGACTCTTTTCATGGATGCAGTAGAGAACAGGTAGAAGTCAGAGAACAGGTAGAAGTTGGAGGTTTTCTCCTAGCAATGTGGCTGGAGCAACATGCCCAGTTCTGGTAGCTGGGCTAAGGTGGGAGCTGGAGTCTAAGAGAAGAGTTAGGAAGAACTGTGAGGTGATTATAGAGAATAAAATTCTGCTGTAAGGTGAGAGCCTGCAGGAGAGATCTCTTCTATCAGAAACAGGCTGCGGAAGGAACTCACTCCTGCCCATAAGTACTGACGTGGGCCACGGAGCTCTGATAGCAGACAGCTCTGTTGTCTGGCAGACAAAGGTCTGCCTAACTAGGTGCGGCTGAAGACAGACAAGTTCAGATTAGAAAGAAGCTACACAATGGGAACTCTGAGTGTAATTAAGCATTGGAGCAATGCACCTAGGTTCTCTTCCTCGCTAGAAATCACTGCAGTGAAGATCAAATGCCTTCCTTCGGAAAAAGGTAGTTGTTCAAGCTGGAATTAATCCAGGGCAGTCTGGTGGCCTGTGCTTGGCATGAGGTCAGGCTGGGTGATCATCAGGTCCCTCCTGGCCTTATTACCTGCCAATGTGTATGCAGATAGGACACAGATGGTTCTCTAAAAACTTGGCCAGGCCTGAGCACAGGGAAAGCTCTGCATCAGCAGCTGGAGTCAGGCTGTGTCAGAACAAAACAGCTTAGGAATCACAGCAGAGAGCAGGTCCAGTACTAGGGATGCACTTGGCAGGAATGGAGGGGTCCTGGGGAAGCAGGGAGGGCAGAGGAGAGTGCAAGGTCAGAGATGGATGTGAGGGTCCTTAAGCAGTGCAAAGGAGGGCAGAGCAGTGGGCTCTGCCTGTGCTGTGGGCATGCGCTGGGATGATGCATGGGGCAGCTCGTCAGGCTGCTGGGAAGGTAGCTCTTCCTTGGGAAAAACCTGCCCTAGAAGAGCTCCTCTCTGAAAAGACTCTAACTTTGCTTCTGATGGTGTCCTTGCTGATTTCATTTTATCTCTGGCAACTCGTTTTTAAGGAGAGAAACTGAAGTGTCATCAACCTGACCTATTCTTGAGCCCTAGACCTGTGCAGGTGAAACATCTTTTCCTTTGCTCCAGAGTGCCCAGCAGGACTTTACTCACCTGTCTCCAGGGCCGGCTGCTGCATTTCACTTTGCAGTTAAGTATTGTTATCTGTGTTTGTCATGCCCATGGCAGCCTCCCCCAGTTTTTAGTAGCTGTCAGTTTAAGTTATGGCTGCCTAGAATGGATTATGTAGAGCCTTATTTGCATAGAAAAAATATTTGAATACATCAACACGGCTTGAATGCTTAAGATTTAAACAATGCAAGTATGGAGGTTCAGTGTATGGGGATAGGGAGGAAAGGAAGCCGTGTTATCGCCGCTCTTTCAGTTATGTTCATCAGAGTCGGGCCTCAGGGACTTATAAACAGAAGGCTCCCATGTGTGCTCCGCTGCCTTTTGACTCTTTCCCGCTGCCCAGGACTGCTGAAGCTTTGAGTGTGCTGTTGGCTGCTCTGGCCTTGGAAGGTCCCAGCAGATGAAACAAGGGTTTTCTCTAACCCAGCTGAAAGCAGAATCCAGGTTTGCAAGGAATAGGCTGCTAGAGCAGGGCTGTCCTGCCAACATCTGGGCTGCTCAGGTGGCTTGTCACTGGCATGCATCACGTCTTGCTCCCCCAAAGCCCTGCGGGCTCCTGCTCTCTCTCTCCTGGAGGTTCCTTAATGCATAGGAAGGATGATCCAGGATGAGTCTTTCAGTGTTGGTGCTAACTTTTGGGAAGCAGTTCTTTCCTGCTCCTGTGGCACTTCTGCTCCCTGTGGTCGTGTATACTGCATAACTGGTTAGAGCTCAGGCTCTGTGGGAAGGAGACACCCCGGGAGCGACTTGGGGAGCAGACTGTAAATGTGGGCTCTGTGGCTGGCCAGGATGATGTGCAGGGACTTCTGCTCATGGGGCTCCTTGCAAGGACTTGAGTTTGATCCTTCAGAAATACTTCTCTCCATCACTGATCCTGCACATCACCCTGCTGCTCAGCTGGTAGCTGAGGAGAGAAGCTTGTGGAGCAGTGGGATTCTTCTGCAGTCTGTATGAAGTAATATCTGGAGGGTTTTGAGTTTGTGTTGTCATTAGGACTTATATGAAAAAACCTTGCGACTGTAACTGGGAGGTGAAAGCTAACAGCTTGTCTCAGCTATTATTATACATGCCAGAAGCAGTAATGATTAAAAGGACTGCTCTGTGAGGTAAAGAGATGCCATCCTGGAACCAGATGACTGGGTGATACAATTAAGATAAAGAAACCACGTATTGTTGGCAATAGGGAAGCAGAAGTGATGAAATGTGTGATTGGGAAGTGTGGGAACAAGATGAAATTAAAGAAAAATCACAATAAGGAGCAGAAAATGAGCTGGACTTGGAACAAGAGATGCAGTTGTTGAGAAGATAAGAGAAGCAGAAATAAATTGAGAGCAAACATCCTTGGAGTAGAAGTGAAGATGTACAAAAAAATCTTTCCAAACTCTATTAAAAATAAGTTGCTGTGCTAAAAAGAGAGCATTCACAATATAAAAGAAATGACAGTGTTAAACCATTGGACTGTATAGTCAGTGCTGAGGGAAAGGCAGGACGAAAACACTTCTAGGCTGAGCTGTGCCTGTGTGAGACCATGCAGGGACCCAAACATGTGTGATTATTGCACCTTTAGGAGTGGAGCACTTGGGGTTTGTTAGAAGGGATATGACTGTGACTCACCCTCCAGTAAGGGCTCAGCAGCCACAAACAAACCAAAGCCAAAAGCATTTCATGGAAATGAATGTGGAGCTTCCAGTGCCAGAGAGGAGACCAGGGCTAAGAGCACCGTCTGGCATTCAAGTGAGGTGTGTCTGTGTGTGGATCCACACTGTGGGCAGTGCCCACACTCACAGGAGGATGGGGTCATCGGAGGTTTGAGGAGGAAGCTTAGGGGAGGTGGGTTGGGGCACTCCTGAGCTGTACTGGATGGGGCTGATGCCTGCTGATAGAACAGTGCCTGGTGTGTGCTCTGGGAGAATGGTTGGTGTTCTAGCTCTGCAAAAGCTGGGGAAGGCTCCACCTGCCTCTGCAGACAAACGTGCCATCAGCATTCCTGCTTCTACTCCAGCTGATGGTGAGTGGTGTAGCCACATAGTCTTGTAGCACCAGGAAAGGACTGACCAGTGCCGTGGAGTGTCCAAAAGTAGACTGAAAACCTAAAAGGGTGAAGGTGGCTGGGAGTGAAGTGCCCATCCCTGCTGGTAGAGCTGCTCCTCCACACTGCTCCTCTGGGGCTCCCCCTTGATGCTCAGAGACAGCAGTGGCCCAGCTTGCTGACAACTCAGCACTGCATGTCCCCAGGCACAGCAGCACTGATGCAGCCAGTGGGACTCTGCTGCACACTGGGGTCAGAGCTGTCGATGGACTGGAGTCAGGGCTGCACTCAAGTAGATGCAAAATATCCTGGGCACAATTTCTCCACAGCAAGACATACTTGCATAGCCTCAGGAAGATCTGCACAAGAGGAAGAAAACGTATAAGGCCTTGTGATTGCTATTTCTGACTCCTAGGAGTCTCTGGGACACACTGATGACGAGGCTGCATAAGCAGGTTGGTAATGCCAAAATGGGTGAAAGGAATTCTGTCCTTGTGCTGAGTACAAGATGTCTGCGCTGAGCTGCAGCTCTGAAACCTGTCACAGCCGACAGGAAAATTGGCTGTCTCCAGAATGCAGAAGGGAGCTGCTGCTGGTAACTGCTTCCAGGGTGTGACTGAGCATAGAAAGGCTCTCGCTTTCCAAGAGCTGCCTGGCCCCAAGCCACTCTGGTGCAGGGCAGGAGGAGGCCAGCAGGCAGTTGTGGCTGCAGGGAGAGGGGACTCCGCGGGCACACAGCACCTGCTTGTTTGCTTTGAGGAAATTCTGTTCATACACACAGACAGTCCCGTGCAGGGAGAAAGCTTTATTTCATTACTGAAATTAAAACTTTTGAGATTGGTAAATCTCCGAGGTGGACGAGAAGTGAATTTGAGTTTATTTACAGCTCCCAGAAATCTTAACTGCAACCTATTGCTCCGTTCACACAGCAAATTGATGTCCCTGGGTGCTGGACAGTGCAGGGAGTGCTCCTGGAGCAGCTCTGCAGCCCAGCTCAGCTCCCTGGCTACCTCTGCCAGGACATCCTCCAGCCTGGGCATCACAGAGAGAGGGCAGATCCCACCACAGCTCTGTACAGGCCACCTGTAGGGCTAGTGGGAGCCTTGAGCTGCCGCAGGGCTGAGTATGCCTTGGACCTCATTACTGGGATGGTCTGTTTGGATGATGAAGTGGAGCTTTCTCCATAATGTTGAACAGGTTTCAGAGGGAGTGCTATCAGCCTGGCAGTCGGAAAGCTGTGCCACCCGCTCCCATCCTGGCAGGCTCTGCTTGCTGTTCACATCCTGTGCCATCAATCCAGCCTGTGAGCCCTGTTCTTCTCTTGCTGTCTGCAGTAACGTGCTTTGGAAATGAATCTTCTCAAACCTCCAGTTGGAGATTCCAAGATACATTTTTCCACCTGTCATTTTCTCCTTGACCTCTGCAGAGTTATGGGATAGAAGTGAAATTCAAATCAGGCAACTGCTTTATCTGCTCACCCTGTTTTCTTCCTCTCCAAACTGAAAATGAGAAAGTACTGCGACACCTGTGCAGATGGATTGAGTCAGGGTGAAAATTTTAAAATTTATTCAAAAAAGAGTCGGAGCTTACCAGGAAAATATTATTTTATCTCTTTAAAACATGTGCTCTGAGTGGCTCAGGGCCTCCCAGCGATAGATCTTCCCTGAGATTCACAGGCATTTTCCATTGCACCTCACAGAAGGAGCAGCAACAACGTCTCTTCTGTCCCATCTTGAGCCACGCAGGCACAGCAATAGCGATCTGCAGCACTGGGTGCTGGATGTATGGGCCAAGTTGGCTCCATGGCCTCTTGCTCTGAACCTTTTGCTTCTAATAGGCAGGAATGTGTAAGGATGGAAGTGTCCCAGGTGGGATGGGTGTAATCTTTTTTTCATTTAATGATCTCCAGGAGTTTCTCTGGTGATGGACGTTTTGTGTAGTGCACAGAGACCATACTTGTAGCTCCATGCAACTGAATTAATTTCAAATTCATCAACAAGAATAGCCTCTTGCGTATTAGGATCTAAGCTTGGCTGTGGTCAAAAAGCTGTTTCTTTTTCTGTGATGGGCAGGGCTGTCCCTGGGGACATAGGAATCCCATGTCATCATCCTGTGCATTCTGCTCCCACAAAAGGCAGATGAGTACACTATTAATGGTACAACTGCAGACACACAGGGCTTGTCTCATTCTCCTTTTTCCTTATTTAGTTGTGGATTAGCACATTTTCTGGCACTATTTTTTGGGATCTCTCCTTATCTCAGAGGTGACCACATGTTGTTAGTTCTCATTACCTGAACTTTGAAGCTATTCTTTGGGACAGCAGTGAAGTCTGTCAAGCTGTGGGGAGTGGACCGTCTCTCGAGGGTGATGCATTTAAACTGGGAAATTCTTAGCAATGCTGAGTGAGGAAATGAAAACACCAGAGAAAGGAATTCCACGTCTCTGGGGTTTTGGTGTAGCATGAGCCCAGCAAAGTCAGGTGTGACTGAGCCTCCTTCTTGTGATGTTGTCCTGCCAATACCCCAGGTTCAGATCATTACAATCAGAGAGCTGCTGCCAGAGTGTAATTTTAGTTTTTTGGTAGTGTCTGAATGACTAAGCAATCTTCTGTGGGTCACATGGCCGCAGGTTTGACCCAGGCTGAGGGAAAGAATGACTTTTGTCAGAGTCCCCGAGCTTATGAAGGCATCTCCAGAGCCCTGCAAGGAGCTACAGCCCTTTGGAAACCTAAGTAAGGAGAGCCTTTCCTCCCCCTGTGATTCCACATGCAGATGGTCTTGGATCTGTATGTCTTGGTACATGAGTCTCACTGCTGCTGATATGGGGCAATCTGGTATAGGGGACTTGTCACCAGTACTCAACATCTCAGCATGCAGCATGATGGGCAGAGCAGGTGCAGTGCCATGTGAGGCTCTGGGAGGCAGGAGCGATGCAGCCCCCCGCAGAGAGGTGCTTTCCTGGGCAGAGGGGTTGGGGTTCCTGGGGGCAGCTCACCCACAGCTACCTGGCATCCGTCCCCTTGTTCCCCCATACCCAGGGCTGTTTCCTTTGCTGTCCTTTCTAAGCCTTTCTGCAGGTTTTGTGGCTGCTGTTCTCTGAAATCAGCACTGAGTTTTCCTTTTGGAATAATGGAATTTAATGGAATTGAATTCCTGCTGGGCTAATTTCTGTGCAGTAAAAATCACTGCAGCGATGATGCATGTAATGCATGTCCACTGCCACTTTTGTAAGGGGAAATGTGACTTAGTGGTGGCAGAAACAAGGGACATGGTGGCAATTTTTGTCTCATCTTGGTCCTTCAACTCTGCAGAAGTGCTCATGAGTCCAATTTCTGCTGGGAAAAAAAGCCCTGGTGTGACTGCCTGGGGTGTGGAGCTGTGGGCTGTGCAGCTGGAGCAGCCCTGTCTCTGCTTCCTCTGGGTCTTTCCCAGCCTGCTTTGGTCCTTCCACAGCCTGGCTGATTCAGAGGTGCTAAACCAGAGTGGAAGGTGGGTGGGGGCTGTAGCGAGGAGGCTTGTGGATGCTGTTATGAGTGTTGCTACATGGAACATTTCCCCACGTCTCCCACCAGGCAGGGGGTGTCCCATGGCCCTTGGCTCTGCAGCAGCGAAATGAATCATAGAATCATAGAGTCATAGAATCATAGAGTCATAGAATCACCAGGTTGGAAGAGACCCACTGGATCATTGAGTCCAACCATTACCATGAAACACTAAACCATAACCCTTAGCACCTCGTCCACACGTCTCTTAAACACCTCCAGGGAAGGTGAATCAACCACCAACCTGGGCAGCCTCTGCCAGTGCCCAATGACCCTTTCTGTGAAAAATTTTTCCTAATGTCCAGCCTGAATCTCCCCTGGCGGAGCTTGAGGCCATTCCCTCTCATCCTGTCCCCTGTCACTTGGGAGAAGAGTCCCACTCCCTCCTCTTCACAACCTCCTTTCAGGTAGTTATAGGGAGCAATGAGGTCTCCCCTCAGCCTTCTGTTCTCCAGGCTAAACAATCCTAGCTCTCTAAGCCTTTCATGAAGTTGTGCTTGCTCAGTTAATGCCACTTCTGCTCCATATGGTGGGCTGCTTCACATGAGTAGAGATGAGACAAAGATAAGAAAAGCAAATTATTGGAAAATTGGTCTGTTTCATCCAGGAAAATGGGGGGAATCTACCAAACATTGATGTGGATGCGGGCAGAGCCTGTGTGCTTATAAATCTCATGACTGTATCTGGTTTGCATCAGAAATGGTGTGACCAGTAGGTACAGGGAAGTGATTCTCCCCCTGTACTCTGCACTGGTGAGGCTGCTCCTTGAATACTGTGTTCAGTTCTGGGCCCCTCACCACAAGAAGGATGTTGAGGCTCTGGAATGAGTCCAGAGAAGAACAACGAGGCTGGTGAGGGGTCTGGAGAACAGGCCTTATGAGGAGCATCTGAGAGAGCTGGGGTTGCTTAACCTAGAGAAGAGGAAGCTGAGAGGAGACCTCATTGCTCTCTAGAACTACCTGAAAGGCGGTTGTAGAGAGGAGGGAGCTGGGCTCTTCTCCCAAGTGACAGGGGACAGGACAAGAGGGAATGGCCTGAAACTCCACCAGGGGAGATTTAGGCTAGAGATTAGGAGGAAGTTTTTCACGGAAAGGGTCATTGGGCATTGGAATAGGCTACCCAGGGAGGTGGTTGATTCACCTTCCCTGGAAGTATTTAAGGCACGGGTAGATGAAGTCCTAAGGGACATGGTTTAGTGTTTGATAGGAATGGTTGGACTCGATGATCCAAGGGGTCTTCCAACCTGGTGATTCTATGATTCTATGAACTCTGGGCCCTGCCTTGGCAGCCCCCAGGGCACAGTGAGGATCAGAAGGTGGTGGTGGGGGGGTGTCTCTACCAGCAGAAAGTCAATAAAGCAAATTCCAAATTCTGTACAGGTAGGAGAAATCAAAAGCAGAAATGCGTATATGTGTGTGTGTACATATAAATATATATGAAATACTTGGCAAGGCAACGCTTTTGCAAGAAAGGATGTGGGTGTGATAATGCCCTGCCACTGCCAAAAAGCAAAGCATTATCGCTTTAGGATGCATTAACATGATTGCTGCCTGCATGGGCCTGGATATAATTGTTCCCCTTTATGTCATGTCAGGGAATAAAAATATTTTATCTTTAAAAAGAATAAATATACATTTCTTCTAAGAAAAATACAGAGAAATTGGTGACACACTGGAGGGTTTTGAGAGAAATTGGAGAGACAAAAAGATGTGGCTCACACGGAAAGGCAGAAAGAATTGAGTCTTGTCGGTGTGAAAGGGGACAACCAGAGTGGGGAACGTGACAACCTTCAAACCCAGGTCAGGTTATTACAGGAAGGAAAACAATTGTCTGTCTTCTGTCCTTTACAGTCTTAAATTTCTGTGATTTTGAAAAACTGGGCTACTGTAGTCTTGCAAATGAGATTATAGAGTAGGGCAAACGATAATATTTTTTTAAGGTTGCTGTGGGAGAAGCCCATTGGCTCTGTGGGCGTTTGTTAGGACATGAGAAACGAGGGGCTATGGGCAGAGTGATGTTGCACAGTTTTGGGAAGGGCTGAGGTGACTCCAAGCAGACTCTGTTCCAAGTGCCTGAGAAGCCAGACACACAGGTAGGGTTGATGTTGGCATGTTCTGGGGTTCTGTCCACACTGGTAAGCATCTGTGCCTGGTGGCAAGGGATCAGCAGGTTCAGTGGCTGCTGAAGCCCCTGTACCTTCTAACTATGCAGCCTGGAGCCTTCTCTTGGGCCAAGATTTAGTCTGACGTTATGTTTCTCTAAGAGCAGGATCTGCCCTGTGGTGCAGAACAGACGTCTGCCAAGGGCAGGGTGGCTGAGCCCTTGCAGTGGGGCCTGGGGGGGTACTGGGTCCTCGCTGCCCAGCATTGTCAAAATGGGGAATCACTGCACCTCCACTTGTATGTAAAGAATCCATGGGAACCCGACTTGTGGTAAGGATGGTTGGTGAAGGACTCGCTCCAGCCCCAGGAGGTGCATGGGATGTGACAGGGCTGTAAGCCTGCTAATACAGAAAGTGCTTGGAAGCTTCCTTGTGGCAGCTCAATGAGATCTGGATCCAATTAAAGATGATTTTGGCTGGTCTACTTCTCCATGCAGGCGATTCTCACAGCTGTAGTGGACTGCTCCATGTGGCTTTGACTGCTGCTGGAAATATTTAATATACTCTGGAATATGAATCACTATCAAGGACCCTGAACATTAATTTTAGTCACAGTTGGCCACACTGTATCACCCTATAAACACCTCTCCAGTTTCAATTAACATTTCTCTATCTCCTGTCTCACTGAATATTATATTTAACTAATTTAAGAGGATTGGTAAAGATAGTTTTCACACTTCACAGGAAAGCATAATGAAATAATTATACCTGTACCTACAAAAAGCATGAGGATATTGCGTAAAGAGCTTTAAAGTCATCTGAAGCAAAAACTTCTACAGGAGACTTTCATTCCAGCTGTGGCTGCGGAGGTGACTGTAGTGGCGTCTGCCACCCTCTGCTTGGTGTCTGCTTCTGGACATCTGTGCCGTAGCAGCTGCTGCTGGCAGCTTTCCTGGCAGAACAGGGACCATCACCAGCCATGAGTATCTCTCTGCTCCTCCCCACTGGGCCATCGGCAGTGGTGCTCTGCATCCCTCCAGGGTAGATGCCCCTTTACAGGACTGTGGGGGCCTTACTCTGAGATAAGTTGATCTCCTGTGACACGTCTGTGGCTCTGTGGCTGTGGGAGCAGATGTTTCTTGAGATGATGAGCTGAGGGATCTCCTGGTCCAGGCTCTAGCACATGACACCATGGATGAGCAGACAGGGTTTTGGAGGCTCCTAGCTTCTGGCTGCACCTCTGCTCTGAGGCT
This sequence comes from Coccyzus lansbergi, assembly GCA_033558105.1. Classification (NCBI taxonomy): domain Eukaryota; kingdom Metazoa; phylum Chordata; class Aves; order Cuculiformes; family Coccyzidae; genus Coccyzus; species Coccyzus lansbergi. The sequence goes on from JAUMJK010000860.1 coordinate 115,636, forward strand.
GAGATGCCCACACCTCTCTACCTCCTGTCACCTCCTCTTGGTCATGTTTTGGAACTTGTTGATAGTAGCACATTTTGATCTCCTCTGTCACTGCTTCCCACACCTTCTGTCTCAGGACAAACCCTGGACTGTGCAGCACGAGTCAGTGTCTTTCACCAGCAACATATACATTACCCTAGAAAAAGCACTTAAAAAGCAGAGAAACAAAGTCATAGCCCTGAACATCCAAAGTCATAGCCCTAAGAATCCACACGCAATGAAAACATTCACCTATTGTCCACACAGCACTACGACTTCTGGAAACAGCACACGTGTGGCACTCAGTATGTGCATGGCCACGCACCTTGTCTGTGGATGTGTCCCATTCTTTTAGAGTAATTGGGGACACTTTAACTGAAGGATGTCCCTTTCTTTTCACTCAAGTCTCTGTTGCTGTCACCCATCTGTCTCTCAACAGCAGAAATTGGACTGTCCTGACATTTAGTCATCAGACAGCCTGTGCTAGCCTGGAGATATCATCTCTCTAATTCACTGCTGCGGCCACTCGGAGTTACACACGCTGCGTGGAAAGGAAGAGGAAATGCAACTTAGCAGCTGATGAGCGACAATGATACATCACGGGCGACAGGCTCAGCATTTCTGCAAATCTTCTGCTTGCCTAAGGCACCAGAAAACATTTTAAACTATTGAATACTGCAGCCAATAAGATGCTGTAGTAATTTATTGATGTCCCCAGCTTGCCTTATTCCTTTCATCTATCTTTATGCCTGCCCTGGAAGGCTGAAATAGCTAATGTTCCTATTTTTTTAATGAAGTTAGGTGAGCTGTTCACCTTTCACTAGAGGAACCTGAGCTCTTTTTTTAGGGTCCTGACAGCAGTGAAGGTCGAGAAGCAACCTTCCTTTGCTGTTCCTGGGTGTGTGGTGCGGCACAGATACATGTCTTTGCTGGAGGGAGCACGGTGTCCAGTGCTGGTGGACTGACCAGCCTACAGAGCTACGGCTGCAGCAGTTGCTCAGTGGTGCATTGCTATTGGCTTCTGTTATACATGCTGCTAAAAATCCCTCCCTGTCCTAGAAAGCCCAGCTGCCTTGGAGATGCCCACCTTCTGTGGGAGCTGGACTTCTCCACTCTGAAATATTGCAAATGTTCAGTGTGTGTCTTTTCGCCTTTGGCAGAAGACTTCAGGGCACAATCTCATTGCCTTTTCAGTTCGGTCCACACTGACTTCTGTTTCCAGCAAATGCCATTTCACACAACTACTGGAAACCGATAAAATGATTCTGCATAATCCCATTGGCAGCTTGTTAAACTGATCGTGCATCCCATTGCCATGGAGAGCACCGACTGCCATTGAAGGAGAGTGTACTAAAGAAGAAATCCATTACCCATACAACACCATCACAGCTGACACTGAACAAACTCTTGTTAGATCAATGCTCTTCTGTGAACGAGTAACTGGCAGCAGCTGCCAGGGCATGAAAGATTGTTGCTATTTGTGCTGGTTTTCCATCTTCGAAACAGAGTGCCACTGTGCCACTTGCACAGCTTGAACCGTCTGGTGTTTGGTTCTTGGATTTTGGAACGTCCTCTTTGTGTAGGGCTAGTTCATTTGCTTAAAAGCAGTGGAATGAGTTATCCTTTTTGTCACTCCAGTAAATCTGGAAGTCTGTGGCAGAGAGAGGGATCATGAGCTTGATGTGCCAGGGATTCCTGTCCTTCCAAAGTCACAGCCACAGAATAAGAGTTTACCTCCTTGGGGAAGGGCAGCACCCTGGGTCTTTGACAATGTGGATGCAATGGGATTGTTTTTTCTTTCATTAAGCATTTAAATTATCTGATTTTGAATTATTTTGTTACTAATACTATGACAGTGAGCATTGACAGAAGGACCCATCAGCAATCCTTGAATTCCAAAGCACTGGTCACTCCCTGGACTATTAGTGTATCACTAATGATAGTCTGCAGAAACGGGTAACTACTTTCGGTGGTTTTTGAACCTGGAAATCCTAACATGAGTTGCTGCCTGGTTCCAGGAGTCTCAGGAAGAACAGAATGTCTCTGCTGCCTTGCAGACAGAATGAGTGGGGATCCCCCAAAGTTTATCGAAAGAACTATCTGCAAGAAGCCTTAACTATCTGCAAGAAGCATTAAATGCTGTGCTGAATGGCATTTGCTCATCATAGCGTCTTCTGAGTTCTTTGCATTAATGCACTGGTGGCAGAAGAGAAGAATCCCTTCATTACAGCACAGTGTTCTGGCACATGAAATATTCTTGCCTCTCCTGTCTTTGCAAGTGAAGATCACAGTCTTGGTGCAAAAGGAAGCAGTCATGACTTTTTCTGTAAGAGGTTAAAAAAATAATCAAGTCCTTCAGCACACAGAGAAAATTCTCACCAGATAAATTAATTTTCAAGCTTTCATGGCAGAACAAACAGCAACTTTGGATTTTCAATATTGCTGCTTTTCTCTTAGAAAACTCTTGTCGTTCAATAGGTTGAGAGTTGGATGAATTTGTTTTGTCTGGAAAAGTGTTTCAGAGCAGGAATGAAATGTCATTTTCCCTCTGGAGGATACATCAGTAAAACAGCTATGTTGTTACTTTGATCACTGTGTTACTGCCCTTAAATTTCTGGACCCCATATCTTCGTTCTTAAACCGTGTCTCTTCCTGAAGTCCTTGTTCCTCTCCAGTCCCACAGCTCATCCTGTGCCATGAAAGTCTGAAGGACTGGTGTGATCACTACTGGCAGCTCAGCTGAGCTTCTGCCTTTGCGAGGACCTACCATGAACACATGTAGGACATAGGCTGGAGAGCCAGGGTCTCTATATCTGGAGGACAAAGAGTGGCTGGAACTGGGGGCAATAAGGGGGGTCCTCCCGCCTGGGAGTTGTGACCAGGTACTGCATTAAGGATGCAGAGGGACAGGCATGTTTGGGCTGCTTACAGTTGTTCAGTTAGCCTGTTCACAACAAATTCCCATAGATCTTTACAGTTCTGAACTCTGACTGCATAATCACTTTCTTTCTGTCTTTCAGTGTTTTATAGACAATCAATTTTAAGGATAAAGCATCAAGGCTTTGCTTTGGTTACAAGACAAACTACTGAAAGGATAACTGTGCAAATTTGTGCAAATGGGTCTGACTGTTTCACAGCAGAGATTGGGAGACCTTTAAACTGCTTCCTGGAGAAGTGGTAGGCTGAATCTGAGCAGTGCCTTATGAATCAAGGTCAACTGGCATAAGCCGTGCAAATGTTCCAGGCCTCTGGAGCTTAGGAAGGAATTTAGGAGGCTTTGAAGTGCTCTTGATCTTCAGAAGGACATCTGCAGCTAATGGTCTGTACCAGCACGGCAGGAGCTGTAAGGTTACATTGCTACTGTCTTGAGCCTTCCCAGTCCCAATAGGTTTCCAGGGCCTTTTAATGCAAGTTCAGAGAAAAGCAAGTTGTAAAAAATGCACTCGCCGACCAACAGCTGATAATCTAGTGCTGGTTAAGTCAGGTGTAAAATGTCATATGGGGGGTTTAACTGTGGTGATTTAAACGCATGATAAAGTACAGCACACAGTATTAGAAGGATTTAAATGAAAAGTCAAGTATGCAGATAGTCTGGACTCTTCACTATGTGCCCAAAGGTTTGTTTAGTAATTGCATCCAGATAGAGAAATACCTGTTTATTAGATATGCAAAGCAGCACAAAAGTTGGCCAGATTGTTTTGGTTCCAACCCTAATACGCAGGAAGCAAAGGTTTTCTGTCAATTCAGGATTGATCCGCTTTTCAGGAATAGCTTTTTTCATCTGGCTCCCTTCTCTCATTAGCTGACAGTGCCAGGAAGTTCTTTGCTAATGAATGGCTGCAAAGTTCTGCGAGGCCTTCAGATGAAAACACCTGCAGAAGCACAGCACAGGGTAAAGTCACCTCTCAAAGCACACTGTGTGATATGAGCTCAAATGTAAAGGCTTTCTTTGTTGGATTTGGCTCAGATCTGGAGCTGTGATCATCTCCTGGGGATAGGGGGAGGTTCTGCCTTCCAGACTGGGTAGTAGCTTCATCAGGTGCTAGACCTGGATGTCTACACTGAGGTCTTGGACGTGGTGTCTGGAACACAGACCAGTCTACGTGATACAAACACCACCTTCACACTCCATCATAGCACTGGGACAGGAGGAGAAAACTCTGATTAGGTGTAATGCTCTTGAAGTCCCCATTTGCTGTACATCTCTTCTGCTGAGACTGTCACTGGAGCTGGTCCATGTCCCCATTACCTCTCTCCATCCATGCGACCAGCATTGTTTGCTATGCTTGTGTTTCCCAGGCGAGACTTACCCACAAACCCTCCTGTTTGTAGCTCAGAGTGAAACAAAAGGTATTGAAACCAAGCTGGGCACTGTCTGTCTCCAGACCTTCTAGGCTGCCCAGGAGGTGATGGAGATCATGGTCAGCTCTGGCTGAGACAGAGAAGGTGCCTTTGTGTTAGGCCTCATGAGGTCTTTTGAGCAGGCTGGAGGATGTTTTTTGCATGGAGAGTACAGTCAAGGCTCTGGCTACTATGTTCCTGTCCCACAGGGTGGCTCCAGCATGGTTCCAGAGCATGGTGGGATGTGCTGGGTGCCAAGGAGGGAGACGTATTGAGACAGAGACAACTCCTCCCCCCCCCGCCCCAAATTCCAAAGTGGTGCTTTATTAACTAATGAGAGTGTTAAAAATGCACAGTCACTGGGCTAAGCATCAGGACCCATGGCAGAAAGACAAATTAGACAACTAATAGCTTATGTGAATGGCAAACTTTGGTGACAGGCTGACAGCGGGACACAGCAGGCTTGGAGCAAACAGATTACTCAGTGGTTCCTGAAAGGTCACACTGTCAGTGTCCCTGTCAGCAGGTGAGTGGCCGTTCATTGCTGCCAAATAGGAAGTTGCAAGGGGCTTTGCTGCCTTGGATGATGATGATGGGCTCTCTAACATACTCTGAGCATGCATGAGCTTTAGAGTTTCTTGGTGGTTTCCAAAGAGTTGCTGGCCAATCCAAGCTGTGCTGAGTGTCCCCATGCTGGTGTGAGGAGAGGACTGCTGGGTTCCAGGCATGTGCTTGCTACCTGTATGGGATGAGGAAGCTTCAGGAGAAAAGGAAGGATTTCTGCAAGCAGTGGTGAATATCACATCCTTGCACCTCATCTTCAGCTACTGCTTTCTGCCGGAGATACCAGCAAGCTGCTGCTCTTTATTTGGGCTGCATTACTGGACATGGGCAGCAGGGCAGGAGCCTGAGGGCCTGGCTGGCTGCAGGTCTCCATGCAGGGGCCACCTCGTCTCTGCCAGGCACCCAGCACAATATGCAGATTCTTGCCTCTGCCCCAAAAAGCTCTCATGCACCATTCACCTCAAACCCTGAGCCTCTGTCTGGTTGTCACTCACCACGTCCAGGTTGCTGGTGTTTGGCTGTGACCCTGTATCGTGGAGGGAACAGATGATGGACGAGGGAGCAGGAGGCAGAGAGGATTTTGTGTTGTTGTTGGCAGAGCAGCAGGAGCCAGGGGAGGCTGTTTGGTTGGAAATAAGAATGGTTTGTGAAGAATAAGGTGCTGGAGGCCAGCATTTGGAATGTGGCCTTGATCCTACAGAAAGACAGATGGAACGCCTCGGATATCTGGCCCTTTGTGGCTGATTTTGGCAGGGAACTGTAAGTGTGGACAGCAACAACCCAGGCACTCTAAGGAAACAGTTCAACTACAGCTAGGGAAGGGGATGATTTCCTCTAGGCTGAGTGCAGTTGCACTAATAGCAGACTTTTGGGATACCAGCTAGGGGTGTCCCAAGCATCTGTGGGTGGTGCTTGGGTCTCTGGGATGCACTGCATCTGGGGGAGCCTTGCCCCATGGCCCTGCACTGCACAAGAAGCAGTGCCCAGAATCACTGTTTGCTTTGAGTCATCAAAGTTTTAAAGTGGTTGTCTGTGATCTGTCTGTAAATGCTCATTTCTGTCTCATGTGTCCTGCTTGTCTTGCTGGCAAACTGGCTTTCTCTTGGCAGGGCCCAGTGCTGTGGTAGCCCCAGGCTGTCACCAACTGTGACTTGAGTCAGTGTGATTTTCCCTGGCATCTTGGAGAACCACACTTTCCTCTGTCCAGGGGAGGAGAAGTCAGCTTGGTGGCCTCACATCTGAGGTCCATCCTGAGAATGGCTCAGCGGGGCATCCAGGCTGTCTCTGTCTCTGCACTGCAGCACCACCCTGGGCATGCTTGTGCTGAGACAGGCACCAGGGCACAGAGAGCCAGGTCCTTCTGGGGAGTGAAGCCACCTTTGTTTCCCCAGATAGGGCAAGCACCTGGCTTTCTTGTTATTTGAATGCTATGAGTGAGGACAATCTTTCTTTGAGCCATTGTCCAATGAACGTGGGGTGTGCAGCTGTGTGCGAGCACCAGACGGAGTGCACCAAGAACGACCTGGCTGGGCATGAGCCTCTAGACTCTTAATTTTTTGTCAAATGGTCACTGGAGGGTTAATGTAATTTTGGTTTTAATTACATTGCTGAAGGGCATACTTACCCAAGGGAAAAGACATAATTATCCAGACATTTTATTAAGATATTATTTAATTTTATTGATGTGTCACAAGCAAAGGCACAGGAACATTCAAATCAATGTATACTTACATCAATGTTTAATCTACTTTCAGCATTTTTGCCTGTTCTATTTATGCAGTTACTACTTGATATATTAACTTACTGGGAATATGCAGAAAATTAATGAATTTCCAGCAAAATCACACCCTGTGTATTTATTTCAGTAGAAAACCAGAATTTGAGCAGGCTTTCATCTTCTTTTGACAGAATTTTCCGGCCCCTCTTCCCTGCAGTTTGCTGTTACCAGCACATGTGTGCTCCATTTTTAACTTCATCATCTTTTTCAGAGCAGGTTTTTAGACCTTACAGGTCAGCAGCTCCTATGTGGAGACAGATGGGGCTAGGCAGCTTGTCCATGATCCATGGCATCAGCGAGAGCCCTGCCCCAAGGGTGGGAAGCACACACCAGCTAGGCTGGTGGCTGTCTTCAGCAATGCTGTAAAATAAATATAGTTCTGGATGTTTTGTAGGGCACTTGGGACTGCACTTTGCTGATAGGAAAGAGGCTTTTATGGGATCACAGAATCATGGAATGGTTTGGGTTGGAAGGGACATCAAAGCTCATCCAGTTCCACCCCCTGCCATGGGCAAAGACACTTCCCACTGGACCAGGTTGCTCAAAGCCCCATCCAACCTCGTCCTGAACTCCTCCAGGGATGAATCTGAAGATAGAACTCCATTCGGCACATTCCAGGAGGCAAAATCTGTGGATATCTTGTAGATATTACTGCAACCAGTGTATGGAAGTGTGGCACAGGACCTGGCTCCTGAGCATCTCCTGGTCTTGTCTCCATAGCGAGAGTGGCAGGAACATGAAGCTAAGCAACCTGGCAGTGACAGAGAAGCAGGACAAGGTTCAGAAGGAAAAGGAAGCTCATGGACAGCTTATGGACCGTGGTGCAATACAGAGTCCTGTTTGCTGTGTTCTTGATGCTGAGGCAAGGTTACTTTCAGATACAGACAAATTCAAGTTCATGATGGATTACAGAGCAGTAGAATAAGAGCTTATTTTCATCCCATGTTTGCACCTAGGAGAAGAGTAAAAATAATCAGAGTGGTCAGAGAGATGTAGTCAAAAAGAAATGGATGTCTTCCTCCCTGTGTGGGTCCTGGTCTTTTTCTCCAGCGTTTCATTACTTTTTGCTGCTTAAGGCTGTCTTCTCCAGTGCCGGAGCACTGCCAGCCCAAAGACAGGACTCAGTGTGCTGGTCTGTTTGCCTTTTCACTCCTTGAAAAGGTACTTGCTTTGCCATCTCTCCAGTCTGCTGGGTCCTCACTCGTGGTTCCTTGGGGCTGCACTTCTCTTGTGCGTGGCACCTGTCACATCTGAATTCTTCCTCATATTTCCACCCACTGCCACTTGCATCCAGTGCCTTGGGGTTAGAAATCTGTGATGTAATCGCTGATCCAGCCAGCTGCTGAATTTCCCTGACTCCAAACAATTTGTCACCAATGGAAAGATTGATGTTGGGAAGCGCTTTTTGAGATGTCTTTTATCTTCCCACGTGCGCAATGCTGCAGCACAATTCCTCCGTTGTCTTCATCTATCAGCTGCCCCCAGTATATACATTATCTACCGGTTCAGATGTTCCCACTCCCTGCATGAGAGCTCCTCACTACCTAAGACACGATGATGGTGCTCACAGCAGCAGACTCGGTTTCAGCTTCACGTGCATGGGTGGCTGGGTGCTACCAGGGCTGATTTTCATTAATGCTTCCCAGATGCTGCTGTGGATGGTCAGTTTTGCAGGAATCCTGGCTCTTCCCTGCTGAATTGAGCCATCTTTTCTCTCAGGCAGCAGCTGCCATCCGCACCAGAAGGTTAATTTGTTCCTCTTCCCTGTAAGTGCATTTATCACATGGAAGTGGCTGTTGTGGAAAATATTGATCGAACGCTGGCTGGTCCCTGGCTGGACTGAAACAGAGTTGCAGTTATTCAGTTGCTTGGTGTTTTGCTTTGTGTGCAGGCAGCTGTGGGGAGCGTGTATGCCTGTGCCCATGTGTGCACGTGTGCCTGTATGTGCGTGACTTGTGTGGAGGAGGCAGCGGCCGCTGCAGTCTCAGTTTCACCCTCCAGTGTTCCCAGTAGTGATTTCCCGGACCTGCTGGTGGGGCTGATTACTTCATGAGGAGCAGGTTTTCCTTGCAACCAGCCCCAGCTCCTCTGCCGGTGGTGGCTGCGCCTGCTGAGCTCCAAGCGTGGCCGAGAGGGAGATACACATAAGTTTGGAGGAAGTGGGGCCTGGTGTCCAGGAGCAGAGAGCTGGGGTATCTGTAACTCAGCACTGCACCTCACTGTGTTAGGAGCAGTGCATTTCCAAAGGCACGCAGATCTGTGTCCTGGCCAGCAGGAAAGCTCTGGATTGCTCTTCTTGAGACCTGAAATTTGGCCCTTTGCTCCTGTCTAGCACCTGTGGCAGCCCTAGGCCATCTTTCTCCCTGAGCTGCTCCTGCTTCCCAGCACTGCTGCTGCCGATTGCTACCGCCCTGTGTACCCGAGCACACTTGTCTCTCTATTAAAGAAAAATACAATAATAACAACTCCTTGTGGCAGCTGCACAAATACATGCTGTTTTGACAGCACCTTATTTCAGTACAGTGCTCTGGAAGGCTTGCGTGAACATTTCTTGCAGGCAGCTTCACAGTGGGAGGCTGCGGCACAATGGAAACCTGTGAGTCACTCGTTTAAAAGCCACAGTGCTTTTAGCACCAGGGCCTGTCTCTGCTTCTGTCCATCTGTCACAGACTGATCTTGATAGGATGCTTTTCAGGCATTGGTTTGCCAAGGAAATAGTGGCTGTGGACCCCTAACCTCTGGGCGCCCTCAGTGATGCGCAGGAGGTCCCAGCCGCTCTCTTGCTGTGCAGTGGTGGCACCACGGGCTGCACCCAGGCAGGGACTGCGCGTGGCTCCTGGTGCCCTCACATCATAAGATGGCAAGGGCTGGAGCTGTGGCAGAAATAAAAAGCAGCATCAGGAGCAGTGAGCGTGCCTGCTGGGCTCCTTGTTTGTGTTCCAGTGCGCGGAGCAGCAGAGCAGGCACCAGGAGAGGCAGGGGCAGGATTTCTAGGGAGGCTGAGCCCAGTGTAGGGCCCTGGCCTGGCAAAGCAGGAGCTGCAAGGGACCGTTCTCGTGCTGTGGGTTGTGGTGGAGAGAGGCCATTAGCTGCATGGCGTGAGGAGAGCAACTTCCTGGCTGGGTCCAGGACACTGTGGACTGGTGCACGGTGTTAAACTCTCCCTGGAGCAGGGTCAGCTCTTTTGCTAGTTGTCTGCCTGTTAAAAACAGGCAGAGGAGCCCTCCACAAAAAAGAACAGCGCAATCAAGAAGAGAAAGCTACTTAGTTTCAGATGCTCTCTGTTACCAAGTAATGGAGAATAATAACAAACTTTGATGCAAAAGTGTGGCAGACCAGTGCCCTGATAAACATCAGCAGGTCCCTGGCTCCATCTCATTTATTCTTCAGATCTGCTCAGGAAAGCATTGTCCACTGTGCCACCAGAGCCGCAGTTTCCTCCAGTGTCACAGCACTTCTGTCTTTTCTCCTGATTACACTTCTGCAGTGGAGAGAGTCAAACTCCCTGTGTGGTGCATCCGCATATGGAAGCTTATGGCAGCTCTGGGAAGCCGTCACCGTGACTGCTGCTCCCCACAATACTGCACCGCAGGACCCTGTCACACCAGCTGGGAGTGGGCGCCAGTGGCCATGGGCAGCTCGAGCTTGCTCTTTCTCTCACTACCTGGCATACTGTCCAGAATGGATCCACAAGAAGAGCTGTGCTCTGCCTGTATATTGATATTTAATTATGCTTCTTGCTTCCAAGCCTCCAGGCTGAAGAAAGCCAGAATGTCTTTTGGTTTCTTAATGGGATGGCTGTTCCCTCCAATAGGCTGTAAATGGTTTTAATGGCATTAGGTAAAGCCTGCCTTCTGTTTTACAGTTGTGTAATTGCCAGTGTGCCCAGTTCATCTCTGTGTTGCCTCCTGGTGCACCTGGCTGTGCTGGGAAGGAGTGGCTGGGTGGACATGGAGGATGGGCTGCTGAATCTCCTCCTTCTCCTGGGGTCACTGGGAGACACTGGTTGATGGGGAGGAGCTCATGGCAGTACCAGTTCTAGGGGCTTTCAAACCTGCTCCACTTTATGAGGGTCTGCAAAGGAGATGCTCAGGCTTTAAGCTGAGAGAGGGGAGGAAACCCCCTTCTCCCCTTTGTGGCACCTCTTCTTGCTAGCACAGTGCTCCCCTCCCTGAGCTCTCATTGTGGGAGCCCCAGATGTTAATATTTGCTTTTCCTCTGATAATTATTTCTTCACTCTTTATGCTGTGGCGGGAGCTCATGGCTTCAGCAGGCACAGGTTTTCTATCCTCGCTGCTGTGTACTCTGCCCACACTAAATGAGATACTGTCCCTTCCTCAGAAAGCTCCAAGTCTAAAATAGATGATAAAACAAAATAAGAGCCTGCTGTGATGTGGAGAGCATGGGCTTGCCAGGGTCACAGCTGAAACCATCCTGTGCTACAGGTCAGAAAGAGAGCTGCAGCTGCCGGTTCTGCCCCTCGAGAGCTGAGCTCTGCCACCACATCTCCTTACCTGGAGAGCTGTTTGTAAATTCTGAGCATTGATTCTGCAAATACAGTTCTTCCTTGTAATTTGCAGAAATGAGGAGATTCTTGAGCACTGGGAAAGCTCTCAGTTATTTTAAACCCTTTCAGCTTAAAATATTAAAAATGAAGCATTTTTTACACATCTTGGTGTCCCTTTGGGTGAGGACGAAGGCAGATTGTGCAAGGCTTTTGCAGGGAAATCCATGGGAGATTTTATATATATAAATATATATATAATGGGAAACTCATTAAAACCACATTTCTAGTATCAAAGGGTTTTCCTTAATCACTCTGTGGCAACCTGCTCCTTCAAACAGCGTTTCTAGCCTCTCAGCTGGCTTGTCCACTTCTGAGACGTCCTCTGCCTCTTGTTCTTCTACCTCTTTCTGGTCTTTTGCATCTGGAGCTGAAATGCAGAAGTAGACATGGAGCAAAAGGCTGACTTTGAGCAGTGGGGAGCTGTTGCCACAGCTGCACAAGACCAGTGACACCTCTGTGTGAGAATACGCCTTCTGTTCTGCAAGCTCTGTTTTCTACAGGCTGTCTGCTGTAGGTAATCCATCTGTCTGTCTGCTGCACCTGTTGCAGGCTGTCCATCTGTCTGCCCATGCTGCCAGGCCACCTCGCAGGAGCAGCCAGCAGCCCCATGCTTGGCTGGGCAGCTGCAGTGAAGGCTGCTCTCCTCCAAGGTTCCTCCACGGTGGGACGCTTGGTCTCCTCCAGCACAAGCTGACACCTCAGGGCCCTGCTTTCCCTTGGAATGACTAAGATCTGGCTCAATCCTGTGTGATTCCCTGTGCTGTGCCACTAGCCTGAAAGAGACAGCAGCATTTAGTGTCATACAGGTCCCTTCCTTCCAATGGGGACAGGGTTACAGCAAGGCTCTCACAAACTTTAGGAGACTGGAAGAAGAAGAACCACCTCAAGCCCAGCCTGGGGTCCTGCACCCCAACAACAAAGGAAACAATCCAGAGGTGTTTGGTGCAGCCAGTAGCAGCTGCTGGTTCCTTTCCTTCACTTTGTGTTTTCCATCACCTCGCAGCTCTCTTGACAACCATGCTGGGCAGAAAAGTGCCTTGAGCTTTGTGATGGCCAATGAAATTGCACTGGTCTGGGACTGTGCAGAGTTGCACCTGCAGAGAGAGAGAGGAGCTGGCATGTTGCAGATTGGCAGCTAGAAAATTGGCACCGTTTTATTCCTTCACTGTAATGCAGAAAATAATCTGACCTCAGGGTGGCTGGTGCACACAGGGAGATTGGCCAGCGAGGGGAGCTGGGAGGCAAGTGCTGCTCATCATTCTGAGCACTGGCAGGACCGCTCTGAAGCGGCCACACTCCCTGGACAATGGCATCTGCTCCTGAACCTTTGTTCAGCTTTGAATTTGCCCACATGGAGCATCTGGAAAAGCTTGTGATCACTACTTGGCTCTGACTAATCCTGGGCTCCCAAGGCTGTGCAGGTTGCTGTTGAGATCTCACTCATTGCATCTGTTCCTGAGACTTCAGGAGCCTCCCCCAGCTCTTACCGTCAACAGTTCAGACACTTGTCACTTTAAGAAATGTCTTCATTATTTTAAAATGAGGTTTTTTGAGAGAAGCTGTTGTTATTTATAGATTTCTATCTGCTATCAAAGCACTTATCACTGTCATATCTTGGAGCCTCCTAGTAAATTCTGCATTGATGGCCACTTTGGCAATGCAGCTAGACAGGAGGGTGCTGGCTGTGCCCCCTACTCCCGGGCTGCAGCCCCCACTAGGGCTGGTTGGCAACACCCTGAGCTTCGGAGCTGCTTGCAGGGAGACAGGGATGCAGTCCTGGGGCTGAGTGAATTCTGGGGGAGGCATCGTTGCCATATCAGTGGTGGTCGCATCTGGGAGCACCTCTGTGATGTGGTGCAGGATGCATGTGCAGTGCAGGGTGCAGGTGGCTGTGTTGGCGGTTGGTGCTGCTGGGTGGGTGGCTGCAGGCACTGGGGATGCTGGTGGGGACCCATGTGCCTGTATTCTTGCCCAGTGCCCAGAGCCAGGTCCAGATGCTAGCAGGACAGTTCAGGCAGATTGGATGAACCCTGGGCCTGAGCTGAAGCCTGGGAGCCTGCAGGGTGCTGTGATCCAGCAGCTGTTTTTCATCCAGGGATAATCAATTCTCCTCATGGAACAGCCTGTTAGTCACTCAGCTCTGACTGGCTCTGAAATTAACTGCCATGAGAGCAGCTCGGAGGGGTGTGCCTCCTTAGAGTGGAGCCTTTGGCTACATCTCATGGCTAAATTCCCCCAGGAGTCATCGTCTGACCATCTTGGCCCCGTATGAAGTGTTAACATGTAATTAGGAGCAATAAGCATCCACCTGCTATTATTTTCCATTTGCATGGTCAGCTGGAACAGACAGCAGCTTGGAGTAGGGTTTGATATGCCTGTATTGATTTTCTTTATAGATTGGAGTGATTCAAGCAGTTATGAGGTTAATTTCAGATGATTAACTTCACCGTATTGTAATATTTGATTTAGATTGGCTTTCAAACACTTTCTACTTATTGATTTTCAATATTGTACTTTTAGCACTGCAGTCGAATGTCATTTAAATAAAAAGTTGATGGCATAGAAAGCATTCACAACATACTGGAAAATTCCGCCGCTCAGCAGCCTGGCCCTGCCCCACCACAGACCAAGAAGAACCCAGTGCAGAGTGAGTCGAGCCCAAGCCTGGCTTCGGCTGAGCTCTCACTGGGCTGTGGCCCCTGAGCGAGGGGGTTCTGGCTGATGAGTCCTCTCCAAGCAGATGGGTCCCTCTCACTCCTTGCCAGCCCCAGGGCTGCCCATCCCTCCCCAGCATGGTCACTGCCTCTGTGTCCCCTCTCAGATGAGCTGTGGGGACCACAGTGTCACTGTTATCCACAGGGTGTTTGCTGTTTGGTTTTTTTTTTTTTTTTTTCTTTTTGTGGCATTGAAACTCCATCTTGATAGAAATCAAACCATGAAATTGTTGGATATGAGGAGAAGTTTGACCTACTACTTTCTCCTGCCTTCAGTTAATCCTCCCAGCCTGGGGGAGGTGCCAGGGTTTGCTCAATGATGAGGTTTTATTTGCATCAGCTGGAAGTGGCTGGGGATTTGGAGAGTGTAGAAAATGTCAGGTATGTGACTTCATTATGAGCTTCCTCCTAAAATATGCAAATGAGGCATTAACATCTTCTCTTATCCAGGGATCCTCACTTCCTCACAAGCCTCGCAGCCCAAAAGGGGTTCACAGAGTTAATGTTTCTCATAAAGGCACCAGAGATGTGAAATCTGAACAAGTTGGACCTCATGCCAGCACCCCTGTTTGGCAGAGATTTCTGCAGTCTCTAGGGGCTGTGGGCTGCTGCAGGGCTGGTCCCTTCTCCCTGTAGAGAGTGTGTGCCAGCTGTCACCCCACAGGACCAGTGGAACTATGGTCTGCCTGGCTGCAGCTGCCCCTCAAGATGCTCACTTTGTCTGATAATCTCACGATCCTGCAGTTCCATGGTGGCAGTGGCCACCTTACCAGAGGTCCCACTTGTCCCACTAGCCACGGACTGCACCACCACAATCCAACACTCACAACAGGTTGCCCTTTTTGCCATGGCTACGTTCATCATCCTCTGCATTTACAGGTCTTCCAGCCACTCTTGTTAAACAAAGATGGTTTTTGATGGGAAACCTCATCCCTCTGTGTTGAAGGATCTTCATTGTCCCATTCTTACTAAGTTGTGTTGTTGCTCCAGGTGTGGTTGTGGGGATGAGGTGGGAAAGGTGCCCGTCCCAGCTGTCTGGGGTGACGATATCCATTCTGTCATCATGTAGAGGAAAAGCTTTGTGGTTCTTCACTGTTGAGTGTGATGTGGTGCCCTTGACATTCCATGAGACCAGACCATAAAAATAAGAGAAACCTGACGTTTCAGCTATTGGAGACAAAGGCTGGGTTTATTTGTATGAGATTGGTTTGAGCTGAAATTCACAAAGGAAAAAAGAACTCATCCCAAATATGCTGCTTTTTGCCTGTTTTACATTTTGGTATGAGCACATCTCAGATTATATTAACGTTTCCAAACACTGATGAGTCCAAAACCAATACGAGCTGAATGCAGCAGCTCAGAGGGTGTGGTAGGGATGGAGGATTGAGGCACTGGAAGTCAGAATACAGGCAGGGAGCTGTTTGCTTTTTTCCTGGCTCGTGTCTCCTCCTGTCTCTCATACTTTTATTTTCAGGGGCTATTTTCTTCTTCACAGTTTGGTGATGTACTGAATACAGATGAGATGCAATGCACACTGAACTCACTGGCTGGCACAGGCTCATGTTGTAGGTTTGGGAAAACCCCAGCCCTGGCTGTGTTTGCCTGGCACTGAAAGAGGTGCAAAAGACCTGGTAGCCCTTGCGTGGTGGAACCCCTGGGGCTGCCTGCAGTGCCCTGGGCAGGGAGGAGTCGGAGGCACTTGCTGGGCCTGTGGGAGTGGCAGAGGGAACTGCATCCATGCACATTCGGCCGTCCCAGACTGGCTGCTTGTGCTCCTGTCCCTCGGCCTGGGGCTGCCCCTGCTCCCCTAGCCTTCTGGGATCCTTCTAGTCTGAAATACGGGTGATCTGATCACTTCCCTCTATGCTTGCATGTCCTGAGATGAAGTGATATTTCTTTCCATAAATTTCAGGGACTTCCATACATTATGGGCGCTCTCATTATGGAGTGCCCGGCTGGCCACTGGCTTGGGCAGAGCTGATCAAATACTAATTTGTCAAACAAACTGTCTGATTAATTTTGTCATTTCAAATGATTTATTTATAAGTCATCTGCAATAACAAATATTTATATTGCTTCCTGACCAGCTATTATTTGCCATTCCCAATTATACAGTACTGTATGTCTCCAGCAGCTGATGCTAATGGCCTGAACCCTGGAACAATAACCCAGGCACGGGAAGGAGCACTCTGTGATCCCTCAGCAGCCTGCGGAACACTTCTATTATCTTCAGCTCTTCCAGAATTCTTCCACACACACTTTTTGACAAAAGAAGACTGCACAAACCCCACAAAGGTCAAAGCTATTAAAAATCTTTTCAGTGAGCAGTGCTGCAGATCTCCAAACACTCACAGCTCTCTAGGGAAAACCTCAACTTGCATTTTTCACCTCAAGCTGTTCCAGCCCTGTCCAGCACCCACCAAAAGAAACCAGTGTGAGAAATAATGTTCTGAAGGACCTGGGTCCATCAAACCAGGCTTCATAAAACTACTCTTGTATTGTACCTGTTGAACCTAGAGAGGTGAATACCTCTGTTCAAGTTATTTATGTGACTGGAAAAATACAGGGCATGCTGAATACAAGGCATTTTGAAATACAACGGAACGTTTGTTCTGTGTTTTTGCAGGTATCTGTAGAATCTGTATCGGTAAAGAAAACTGTGTGGCTCGAACAGACCTTGCAGTAGTTGCTCTGAGGCTGCACATACGTGGTAAGGCTTTGTTGCTCGCTGTTTACCTGCTTTCACCTTGCAGTGTGAAAGCATTGGAAGCTCCCTTCAGGAATTCTGGATCTGAATGATGGAAATAGTGGTGTCATCTGTGTGCTGTGCTGAATTCTCATTCTACCTGCTGTCTCGCTTGTCGGCATGTCTGTTAAACAAAAGCAGTTTCTGTACAAGCCAGGATGGCACCCCACTAATAGCCTTTGTCCTACAAACATCCATGCTTTCTATCTGCTCTCTGTTCCTGCTGCTTGGTCCCAGCTGGGGTGGATCTGTTGGGATGCTGCAGAGCTTCTCGGCATGTGACCAATAAAGTCACCCTCATGCCTGCAATGTTTCTGAGAGATGATTTGAGAATGACATCGCCTGCAGCCTCTCTGTCTGAGCCAATTAAACAAAGAAATTAAACAATGTCTGAGTCAATTAAAAAGAGAAATTAAACAATGTGACAAACAGAAGACAATGGAGACAAAACTCACAGCTGAAGTGCATCTGAGGAAGGACACGAAGTGCGTGGGCAGCAGCCAGTGCCCAGCTGCAGCACTACGGTGCTTTCTCCACGTTTCTGTGATTACCTCACTGGAGAGAGGGGATTGTCCATCAGTGGGGCTGGCAGCTACCATTGCTCTGAACCCATTTCTCAGGAGATATTGCCCCCTTGGTCTGGTCTCTCCTCCTGGTGCCAGCTTTTCCGTGCTGGCAGCGTATCCAGCAGAGCCTCTTCCTTCTGGGGCACCCAAATGGATGGGTTTGGCCTCACAGGCTGGGTGCTCAGTGAGGAGTGTGAGGACTGTGAGGGATTTGGCTTCATTAAGACCAGCAACCCTCACACTCACAGTGGGGCGTAGCCTCAGCCACAAGCTCAGCGATGGTACCGATCATCTCTGCAATACAGATCCACTGCTCATGGGCACAACGTGGCATCCAGCCTGCCCAGAATCAATGAGTACAATGAGCTTGTACTTTTGGTCAGGCTTCAGCATTTCTCTCTGAAAAACGCTGATCCAAGACTGAAAACTTAAAAAAATGAACCCTGTTCCTCACTGCTGTCCTCATGCTGCTGGTGAAGAGGGGCTCTCTGTAGAGCAGGACAGGCCCCCTTAGAGGCTGGCAAGCTGCATCTGGAATGTATCTCCTCAGTAACTTTAGGGAATATTGTAAATCAGCACCATAAATTCAGGCATACTTGGCTAAGTCAGCCCTAAGCAGCTCGTCTGGGTGCTTGGTGAGATGCTAGCTAGAAAGCGGCTGTATTTCAAAATCTGCGACACTTCCTCCACCTTGGGAAGTGGAGATTAGAGCATCGTGAGCTCGGGCCTTGTCACTGGTGTCACCAGTCCTGGGCATGGGTGGATGTGAGCCTGGGAAGCCTCTCTCCTGCCAGTGCAGCTGGTGACACGCTGCCACTGTGTGCAGGAGCAGCACAAGCCAATGGGCAGGCAATGGGCAGGGGCAGCTTCCCCAGTTCCTGGCAGAGGTTGGGTTCCTGCTTCAGGCTCTCTGGGGCTCTCAGGACCTGCTTGAGGGCACTTTGGGTCTCCAAAACCACACAGGCAATGGGACTCAAGTGGCTCATTTCAGCACAGCTCAAAGTGTCGAGAGTGCAATAGGCACAGGGAAGTGTTTGGCACCCTTGGGAAGCGACAGTCATTGTACAGATCACCAAAACTTTGCTGTCTACACTAAAGCCATTAGGCTTACTTGACTTTTCCCTACAGTCTATTGAGTGAATTCTCTCTTCCAGAGCTGCTAATAGAGCAGCTAAACCAGACTATGCCTTTGCTGTGTCTAACTGGCACATTCAGCTGTAAGTGATGTGCTAATCATTTTGATCTCTGGCCAGTTCTTTGATCTGGCCGTTGTTCTCAGGTGCATGTAGTGACAGCACAATTAATTAATTGCAAGTTTATAATTCTGCAGCTGAAGAATGTTCTAATTCACGCTTGGAGTTTTGCTAGTTGAGTTGCCAGGGTTTGTCATTCACTCTGGCAAACAAGAGTGATCCCAAATACCATGCCTTGACCTTTTACATTTCCCTAAGACTGCAAGCACAGAATTTGCATCAGGGATGAGCTCCAGCTTCCCGCAAAGGTCCCCATGGCAGTGGTGCTGCAGCACTTGGCACCTGGACCTGGCTGGGGAACAAAGGGCCCAGCTGTGGGTCGGGATCTCCTTAAGCTGTTTGATTATTTATTGGTAAGTGCTGTGTGAAACATACGATCAAGCTTCCAGAAAAAGAGGAGAGAGCAGGAGAGTGCTTAAGGGAATAACCCAAAGACCTTTGCTAGCATTAACTATTCTGTATCCTTCAGTTTGAAAAGGAATTAATTAAACTTCCTGCTGCAGAGTTTTATCAGTCGCTGCTTCAGGACGTAGACCTAGCAAAGGAACAGGGTAGCCTCTGTTGTACTCTCTTTTCCTGAAAAGGCTGGCAGGAAAGTACAGCAGATGCATCGCAAATGGGATTTGTGTTGTTCCTTTTGCTTGTCTGTTTTCCACACCAAAGAGGTGATGTTGCTCTTTGAACTCGGCACCAGAGCGGTTGGTGTGACTTTGTGTTGTGGGCACAGATCGACATGGTACCTGTGGATGAGGTAGGTCGCATTGTGGGAAAGGGCTTGTTTGCTAGCACTGGTGGCTGAGGGAGCTGCAAAGAGCGAGCCTCAGCCCTTTGGACACCACATGAGCTCCTGCCAGAGCCAGCTCTGTCACTGTTCTGTGCTCTGGGACTCATTCAGCTTTGATAGGCTCGTGTTCCGTGAACTGTCACATCTCTTTGCCAGGAGAGCCAGTGGACAAAAGAGCCTCATCTATATATTTTGTTTCCCTTAGAACAAGGCAAATATTTCAGTATCTGTTGAAGAGTATTTGCATTTTTATGGATAAATTCAAGAAAAAAGGCACCACGCAATCCCAATTTGCATCCCTTATTTCCATAGAAACTACAGGAGCCTTGATTGCTTTCATGTGCTTTTGATGAAAATTGAGTGGGGTATCTTTATCCTGCCATAAGGTGGGTAGAAAAATTTGCATTCATAATAATATCTAATGGTTCAAAGGATACTTTTGCAAAACAACTTGCTGCAATTTATTAAATAACTTGGTGTTTTTCAAATAAATGGGAAAAAAGTTTCTGGAAAACTTGTTGCAAGGCTTTGCTAAGCTGAGCAGATTGGAGTCTGCTGGTGGGGAATGAGGGCTGGTGCATGGCTGCTGCTGTGGAATTGAGGCTTTTCTGCTCTAGATTGAGTTGCAGATACTATCAGGGAACCATACAGATTTCGGATAATATAATCTGTACAAGTGCTGTTAGACAGGGTGGAGTAGGGAGGAAGGCAGTGAACAATGGAGCTGCACAAGCAGCAGCTTTGCTGTAGGAGTGGAGGTAACGGGAGGGTTGGGTTGGCCTGTGCTATGCCCTTGTTGCTGGCCGCCTCCTCTATGGCTCACTGCTGCCATTGATAAATGCCGATAGGGCTTTGAAAACCACCCCTTTCCTCTTTTTGCCTCCCTCTCCTGTGAGCCAAGGCTGATCCTTCTTGCACCTTCAGGCACTGCCAGTGTGGAGCTGGGGCCAGGGATGCAGGGAACAAGGGCTGCTTGCACACGGCTCAATCCCATTATCCTGTCCTGCGTGGGAACTTCTTGGAGGTACTTTGGTGCCTGATCTCATTAAGGTGGTGAGAGGCTGCTCTGCAGCCTCTGTCTCTTGGAGCAGGTTGGATTTGCTGTGCCTATGCTGTTCATCCTGACACAAGGCCATTTATATTTGATGGTGTTTGGATGAATTATGCACATAGCTGCTAAGAGAAATTTAATGATGGGTTTCGTCTTCTTTTTTATAGATTTCAGCCTTTGAATTAAGCACCAGTTCAGTCTCAGTGCTACAGGGGATAAAGGGAATATTCCAGTCCCTGCATCCATCACAGCTGCTCTGGCAAGCAAAGTTAACAAGTAAACAGTAATCGCCCACAATTATTGCCCATTACGTGCTCTCTTCACCTGAGATCACACAACAAAGCGTGCGGGTAGAGTCACAAGAGGAGCTGGGTGGCAAGGAACTGTCAAGATGAAATAACAGCAAAAAGACCTGTCAGGCAGTGGCTCTGTGAAAGACCTAAATCCTCTCCCTATGGCCCCTTGGTGCAACAGACAAGAGCTACTCCTGTGTAATTATAAATTGTCTGCAGGTCTTATCTGAGAGGTTCAGAGTTGACATTACAATAATAGGGTGGGTGAGCTTTAGTTAAGGGATAACGTTCCTGGCAGCGATGCATACATGGCAATAAATGAGTGTGGTAGGTGATTAACACCAGCACGGAGCCTGCGTGATCCCTGCTGTGTGGTCAGAGGAAAGGGAGCTGGGCAGGTCCTGGGGTGGGCAAGAGACCCCAAGGGTCTGGTGGGGCTCTGGTGCGATGGCCTGAGGGTGCTGTGGGGCTCCGTGTGGGTCTGCATATCCAGCGGTGGGGCTCTGTGTGCGACAAGGGGCTCCGTGCTGCGAGGGCTGAGGTGGGTGCATATTGGGTGGACAAGGTCCCATCAAGAGAGGTGAGAGGGAGGATCCGTGTCTCTTAGCTCTGGTTGTGCACTGGTGTCATGTCTCACATGAGCTGTGTGTCTAGGCTCCCTTTCTGGCTTGCAAAGAGAGGAAGGGCAATTTTTGGAGTGGTTTGCCCAACCTACTTTAGATGCTTACTTAAGGATTAATTGAATTATTCTCAGAATTGCCTTTTCTCTCCATTTACTATAAAAAAAATTAGAAGGTGAGGAGCTCAGATATGGACCTGTGAGTCAGGAGGGATTTATCCTGTTGGAAATAACTTACTCACTTTGGCCAGTGTTTGCTCAGTGTGTTGCTCTGGTTATACTTTAAGGATTAATTTTGTAAGAATAATTTTTTCTACAGTGTTTCCATAGAAGTGCAAGTTAGGAAGGGAAGGTGCAGGGAACAAACCTTGCATCTGTGCGTTCAGGATAATCTTTTGTTTTCTTTAGGTTCACCCTGAAGGTAAGACCTGAGCAGTGTTTGACCCCTGCCAGCCTTGGGCAAGGTGCTCTCTCCTGTTGCTCAGCTTCCCCCTGTAGAAAAGGGGCAGTAGTGCTCAGGATGGAGGGACTGCTGGGGATCCAGTCGCTCGGGGGAGGTGTCTGGGCTGCCCCACAGCACAGCAGCAGTGACTGGGACTCAGCCCATCTCACTGGATGGCTGCCAGCCCTAACTTAGAGACAGTCCCACTGCTGGCACACAGGATGCTTTGGCTTCAGAGTCAGGATCTGAACTTAGCGCTTTATATTAGGGGAAAAAGGGGGTGGAAATAGAAACTGTGGATCCATGTTCTCTGACTCAAACATGTCCAAAGCCTCCATGAGAGTTCAGTGCTTAGAGGCAGTGATGTTACTGCAACCGCACGTGGTGGGAGGGCAGCTCGTTGCTGAGCTGCTCAGGGTAGCAGCCCTACCGCTTTGTGGGACCTGTTGGGATGTGGTGAATTACAGGGATCCATGACTATTGTAAGGGGAAAGGAAATGTCCCTGCTCCTGAAGGCATCAGGCGTGTGGGGGCAGGCGGATGCCTGGAAGATGATTTCCTGCGGAGGAGGCAGACTGCCCAGCTGGACCTGTAATTGGGAAGCAGTGAAAAGGCAATGTGCCCGTTCTGTGAGCTCTGATCCCATCACCAGTCAAAGAGACTGATTTAGATCAGTGGAGCTGCCAGGCTGTTCCCGCTTGGGAGAGTTAGTGGTGACATTAACTGGAGGAACTTCTACAGAGTAAGTATTAGCCTTGTATTATGTGGAATTTTTAAGTGCTTCATTAATTTACAATTCCACTTTTTATTAAATTAATTTGCATTTTAATGAAAAAAATAAGTGGATCCAGCTCTCTTTGTGGAGTAGAAATAACAGCAGCCTCTGTGTGTGTGAGCATGGCTGAGCAGAGGGTGAGGCAGCTCTGCATTGCCAGGTCCCAGGAGCTTCCACTGGTGCCCAGGGGCTGCTGTGTTCCCTCCCCTCCAGCCCCTCTTCTCCTGTTGTCCTTGAGGAAACCTCTGAGGTCGGTCTGGCTCCTTGTGCAGGGGCACATGCAGGGAATGATAGTGCCGACCAGGGCCTCCACCAAAGCATGGGGTTAAAGGCTCAAGGAGGATGCAGGAGCAGGATGCTGTCTCACCACAGAAAATACCTTTTGCTGTGGCCAGCAGCAGCTCTGCCTTCTGGACAGAACTGGCATGCACCCCTAGTGCCAGGCTTCTCTCTTCTCTTTGCATCCTCCCCTCTGTGTGTACTGGGCAAATTGTAGAGTTTATCTGCAGGTAAAGGAAAGGATTCTTGCTGACAGGTGCCATTGGAATGTGGCCCTCGTGCTCCTCTCTGACACTGTCAGCCAGTGCCCTCCAAAGTTTGGTGCCTGCTCTGAACTGGAATGGGTACTCCTGGGGGAGACCAATGTCCTGATGCACCTCGACAGGCAGGTTTGTTCTGGAGTGAGGCAAAGCACGTTTTCTAAAGGAAATAGCAGAGATCACCCTGAAATCACTGGTGTGTAGCAGCTTGGCGATTACTTAGTGTGTGACAAAGGTGCTGTCTTTTACTGCAAGAGCTGGGTTTTTTTTTTTCTTTTCCTTTTTTTCTTCCTTGAGAGAATTTCAGGCATTGTTGTAACTAGGCAAGGCTCCCCACCCTTAGAGTGGTGAGTGACATCCGTGATGTCTCCATGGGGTCCTAAACTCTTTGCCAACACACAGGCATCTCCTCCAAGGTCCTTGTGCAGCACTTTGGACAACAATGCTGTGATGATTCTATTCTTTAGGGCTTTACTAATGTAAGAAGACTGGAAGTGAGGTGTTCTCCACCAAAACCCACCTTTCCTTTCAATCTGTGTTATCAGATTTGCTGTTCATCTCACAGGCAGCAATCCCACATGTTTCTCTTCATTTTTAGACAGGCTATTTTAATAAGCCTTTTAATGTTGAACCTAGTAGCACATGTGTGCCTCTTAAGAGAACTTTAACTCCATTACCTCGTGGCTGATGTGTGGCAATGACTTCGGTTGCTGTATGACACTGTGTGGATCCTCCTGTAACCTGTGCAGCTGGTAAAGGCCAGGAGCTGCTGAGCTCCAGGAGGCACAAACTTGAGTTCCTTGTGGCTTAGCAGAGCAACACCAGGGGCATTGTGTGTGGAGTTTTTTTTTTTTAGAAAGGAAAATTGAGCAATAAACATCCAGAGAAATGAGACATTTAAAAATTCAAAGTAATTGATACCAAGAAAAAACACATGATAGGATGAAATCTATTCCTGTATAAACTGTCCATTAGTTGGGCCATCAGCATAACCCTAATCTGAAGTTACGAGGATCCATTACAGATATAATCAAATAGAATTTTCTATATTCCATGAATCAAAAGCACCATATGTATTAAGAGCCTAGTTTGTCTTTTTGTTCCTGCCTTCTCCTGGAACAGTGTATATCTGATTTCTTGTGTTATATTGCTCTGATGTCTGCTAAGGGCACCGTGCCCTAGAAATTCACATTAAATAACTGAGAGCGAGCACTAGAAATGAAAAAAAGTGAAATACTATCTAGACAGCTGGAAGTAAAAATATGAAAAGTGTTGCACTTACAGAAGGAAAAAAAGCCTATTTTTATAACTTGAATAGACAGTTTGGTATAAAGAGAAATTCCTCACCCAAGATCAGACATACAGCTGGGCTGCAGCAGGCGGCCTGGAATGTTGTAATCTGCAGTATACCAAGGTGCAGCACAGACACTGGCTTCACAGAGCAAGCCAAGGTGGGGATAAGGGTGTAGAGGAGGCAGAAGCACAGAAGAAGACTGCTGCCAGCACAGGGCAAGCTGCAGCTTTTTGTGCATGCGTGCACCTAGCTTTTAATGGAGACACTATGCACAGGGAGTGAGTTTGTAGCCAGGCGTGATGCTCTTTTCATTCTTGGTGCCTGACTTACAGCTTGTCCATTTTTCCCTTTGTGTTTTCCACCTCTGACCAGATTGTCCTTCCTCAGCATCCACCCTCCCTCCCTGCCAGCTCTCCAAGGGACCTGTGTGTTTGTGCACATGACAGATCCCACCCTGCCCAGCTCACGGGCAAGTGCAAGGTCTGACTGAAGACTTTTCTGTCTCCCTAGCCTATCCCATTGATTTGTCTTGGCTGTTCTCCAAAGGTGCCTGTGCGTAAGAAGGGATGTTTCAGTTTATTCATCACACAGAAATTTATGCCATTCCCTCCAGCATCATGTACATAGACTCATCAGGTTGGAAAAGACCTATTGGATGGAGTCCATGCTTCCCACAGCTGCATTATTTCTCAACAAACCCTTCTGGGCAACACCCAGCAGGGAACATGCTCTCCAGAAGAGCGCTTTGACATTGGGTATTGCTGGTGCTCAGTGGATTTCCCCTGCACCATGGTTCCATCAGCCTAACGGTCTCTGGGGCTACCTGTTGGTGTCCTTGCTCCTGAGAGCTGCCACACACCTGGGGTCTTGGTTCTTGCCCTCTGAGATGCTTCCCCTCACAATGTGCTGTGGGCTCCTTGAGAGTGAGCTACCCCTGTGTGGGGATCCAGGGTGAGACCTGGGAGGGGGGTTCTTGCATGAAGCAGTCTGAGCATTGAGTCTCTTGCACCTGTGCGAGGATCAACTTTCAGGACACGTTGCTACTAGATCCTAGGGTGAGGAGAAAAAGGTTCTAGGAGAGTTATGTTCTGCTGGTAATTAGGGCACAAGATAGTGGGTTGTAATCAGCCTGAGTCAATTAATGGACATGAGATGCTGAGAGAGACCCACTACAGGGTATGGGAAGTGAAAGCCTGCTGAGAGTGTCGAATGGGAGAGAGATTACATCCCTTGGCTAAGTGAGAGGAGGAGAGGCAAGAAGGAATGAAATCTGGTTTTGGATTTCTTTGCCTGAGAGCTGGGGTTCAGCCGGATAATGAGACGGCAAGTTCTGAGGGCAAAAGAGGAGCCCAGGATATGGTTAGCTGCTCATTAGCAGCCAGGGATGAACAAGCTCTCAGCACAGTTGGTAGCTCTTTGCTCTGGCCAAGCCTTTGAATGCCCCTGGAAGGAGGGCTTACGTGCTGCTCCCTGTGGCAGAGGCTCCCTGCAGCTGCCGACCACTCGTGAGCAGCAGAGGTAAAGCTAAAGGCTTGAGAAATTAATTTTGCCTGTCAGAGATTCAAATGCAAGTGTGCGAACAGAGCTTCAGCAAGGTAAGCTAACCCACCTGGCTGCGCTCCAGCTCCGGGGATGCCACTCACCGCAGGAAAGGGAAGACCAACAAGTACCTGCCTGTGTTAGCTGGTATTGTCTTCCACATAAAACATGCCCTTAATTAATAGCTAGCATGAACCTAAGCCACTATCTCTGTTATCAATTTGTGGATGTGGTTGGATTGTCTGTCTCCCAGGACAGTAATATCCCTTCATCTTATTGCAAATTGCTCACAGCATCCTTCTATTACACAGGCTTAATGCTTGAAAAATAGAGATTTAATACTCCATCGTATCAGACTAAGTGAGGTCAAAGCAATTCATATTCACGATCCCACAAAGCTCTGATAGTGTTTCCTGCAAGATATGGAGGCAGCAAAGCAGGGAGGCTTTATCCCTGCCCCCAGCTGTCCTGCCAGGGACCGCAGCAGCTCCCACGGTGGGAGCGCCTTGCTCTGTTCCCCAGGATGGTGAGTGGATGCATAGGGCTGCAGAGGGCAGGGGCTGGTGGGACCCTCTGCCAGGCTATGCCAGCCCCCCAGTCCATCTCCACGCTGCTGCAACCCCTTCCTGCATTTGGCTGATTTGCTGTGTTTTTTCTGGCCCTGGAGGGCAGCAGAACATGTATTTTCTGTGTACAGTGTGCTCAGAGTGCACTGTGCATGATCCCAGGGCGCTCACTGTTCCCTGCGCGCTGGGTGGCTGATGTGTTTGTAAGTGAGATGCGTGCCAGTTTCTTGTGTGCTGTGATTTGTCACCTTGCCTCCTGAACAGAAAGCCTAGGAGTAGCACAGCCTGTATTTACATGTTTCTTTTTGTGCTGAAATGTATACGTTTTGAGAGTAATCAATAGCTGGTGTGTGTGCCAGCCTTGAGGGTCTCCTCCCCAGCAAGGAAAGATTTATCTCCAGGGATGACACATATATTGCCAGGACACATTGCCTCTGCATTTGCTTTTATGTGTGTGCCAGGACATGGATTTCACCTGCAACTCATGAGGAAATATCTAAGCACATAAAATAAGTGGGAGGTTTAGGTTCAGAGGGATTTATGTGCAAAAATTAAACATGGGTTAGGAGAAATATCCCTTTGCCTTGCACAAACACAGTATAACAGACGTCGTTCTCCTGGTGTGGGCTGCCTGAACTTGGAGTTACCTCCTTCCTCAGCCCCAGGACAGCCCTTTGGCGGGGGTGGGAGGGTTTGTCCAGAAGCTGGGTTACAGAAACAATCTTTAATGACACAGGGTGGTCTCTGAAACGCATGAAAGCTGTCCATGACCATGCAGGGCATCCAAGTGCACGGGTTGCTCCTTGGCATTTGAATCTGAACAGTCTTCTGTGAGGGGACCTGGGTCAGAGCCCCAAGGTACCCAGCAGTGATTGCAGCAGGGCAAGTTGTGCACTGGCCAGCAAAAGAAAAGAAGTTTGTTTGCAGTTTTCCATTGCTGTCACAATCAGGACCTTCTGATAAGCAGACCCACCCCAAGGCTGTGACTGTCCACAGGATGGTGGATGCCCTGCAGCAGAGGCATTTGTGGAGGTCCTGGGTGCTGCAACCTGCCACTGGTGGTTCCACTATGGCTCATCCCTGTCCTCTGGCTGTGGTGCTGTGCTGTGATACCGGAGATGGTGCTGCCAAATCTCCCTGCATCTTTAGCTCCCTCTAAGGAAATTTGCCTCTGAACTTGGGAAAGGGGCTGTGTCGTGTATCAGTTCAGTGGGCAAAAGAGGGAAGGTTCATGTTCCCATCTTCAGGACCTGCAGGAGTCCCAAGAATCTTTTATGAGAAATAGACTGAAGATGATCTGTATCATAGATTGTATTTTACTTGGATAAAAACTACATTGTGTGTAGAAAGTCTGTGCTTTGCTTCAATGCGGGGAAAAAATGGATTTTGGAATCTTGGCGATAAGAGATAGGGCTGCACTGGAGGGCTCCTCATGAGAAGAGGAGACCTGAATGTTTGTCAGCAAGATGCAAGAGATGGGGCATGGCTGTCTCTGTTCCAGCCTCAGAGGAATATGTCCCATCGGGAAGCATCAGTGCTGCGATGGCCTTTCTGCTGGCTTCTCTGCAGATGTAACCTGGCAGCAGAGCTATCACAAAACCCACTACTGGTCACAAAAAAAAAAAAAAAGGAAGATTGTTTTCAACTTTGAAGGATTCTTAAAATGAAACTCTTGGACTAAAATTAACAGCGAGGCCTACAAAAGTACCTTGAGCACAGGAGGAGGGGTGGCTGCTGAGCACCACTGAGGTTTTTTGTGCTGGTGCCAGTCTCCCAGTGACCATGGGTTGCACTGGGATGATGCTGAGTGGCACCTTTCAGTGAACGTTTCCAGTAAGGGAGCTGTCAGGAGTGTGGGGGGTTTCCCGCGGCACTGTGGTGCGCTCTGACGAATGGCTAATTGCTCAGGGCACTCTGACATAATGGAGCAGTTCTGAGCGCACCTCAGCCGTGCAGGTCAGCAGTGATGCAGAAGGCATAATTTTTCATAGCGTGCTCCTTGTATCCTACAACTCCTTCTGTAATGGACTAGCAAATTACCACATTATTTAAAAGGTAGCAATTTATAACATTTTGATAACTGCATGCTCCCAAGGCTGTATCATCTGTGCCTGTGGAGAGAATGAATGAGAGCACTCCCCTCCCTACAGTGTGGGTGTGGGCATTGGAAACGCAAAGGCATGTATGCATCTACCACCCCTGTCAGCACAGGTCAGAGGCTCATCAGGCAGGATGAGGAATCGGATGAGAGGAAATGGACTCAAGCTGCAACAGCGGAGGCTTAGATTGGATATTAGGAACAATTTCCTCACTGGAAGAGTGGTGAAGTACTGGCAGAGGCTGCCCAGGGACGTGATGGAGTCTCCTTCCCTGGAGAGGTTAAAAAACTGTGTGGCTGTGGGACTTCAGGACATGGCTGAGTAGGCACAGTGGGGTTGCCCTGATGGTTGACTGGATGAGCTGAGAAATGTTTTCCAGCCTCAATTCTGAGATAGGATCCTGGAAAGGCCTCTCCCTCTCAGGCATGAGCTGTGCCTTTTCCCCCTCCTGCTTGTTTCAATGTGTTTCTGGTTTGAGGAAGCAGATGAGGTTCCAGTACCCAAACAGCCTTACCATTCCCAATCTCAGTTCCCTCGAATCCATGTGGACATTGTTTATCTGAGTGCACTTGGCAGCTCTCATGTCTACACTCTATCCTGTCATGAGGAATTACTTTACTACTGAAGAGCTGCTGGGGTGCTGCTCCTACAGAGGAACTGTGGTCATGGTCAAGTGGCAGAACTCACTGAACCACACTGATACATGGCCAGCAGGCAACCTTTAACATCTCTCCTTGCCTCTTGTTGGGAATTCACCCTGTGCTGCTGCCATCCTGTCTGTGTGGTGTCTGCAGATGTTGCCCGACCACTGTGCATTCACCATCTCAACACCTGCTGCCTCTCCACTGCTGCTGTGCTACACTGGTGTCTCCTTTGCTGCATGGGAGGAATCTCCCTTTGTTTTCTGCCAAGAGGAATCTGAAGAATTGAGTGCCTGAGTAATTTGCATGGAGCCTTTCATCCCTCCCAAGTAAATGAACTTTCACCCACAAGTCGTGGCAGCAGGTCAGTGCTTTCTACGCAAATTGGGCCCTGTGCAATTTCCCTCACAGAAGCCTTTGCCTCCATCAGAGCTGCCTGGCAGTGTGTCCTGGGAGGAACAGAGTGGCGGCATTGGAGCCTACTGGAGTGGGGTCTGGGCAGCTGGGAGTTCCCCATTTCACAACTGTTATTAGCAGAGCTGAGGAAAGTGCCTGTCCAGCCGCACGAGGATGCTGTTGTGCTTGGGTGGTTGAAGGGATGCTGGTTCCCTGGCTCCAGCCCGAGCAGCAAGGATTTAAGTGAGGTGGGAGCCAGGCTCTAGGAAGCCAGGAATGTTGGATGACAGTAATGGACTTGGAGGACACATCTTCTGGAGATGTCAGTGTTGCAAAATATGCAAACCTGCAGCCATTCGTTCATTCTAAGAGAAGATGAGTGTTTACTGGCCAAGTGGGCATGACTACGTGTGCGGCTACAGCCATGTGTCTGTGTTTGAGTGCATGATCTGCAGCGAGTGTGCATGTGAGGGAATGTGTTAGGTAGCAAAGTGTTCCTGTGTTAGTGCTACAGCAACATGTTTTATTAACTGTCTGCACTCCCTCTGGAGTGATGTAACTCTGCTCCATGTGGCAGAGATGGGTCCAATTAATCAGATGGATAAAAGTGGTTAATGCACCTTGGAGAAGCGTAATTTAATTGGAAATGATTATTACATGCCGCTCCTATGTAAAGACTGCGAATCAGCACTAAGGACTGTTATGAATGCGACTTTTGATTGCTGTGTGGTTCTGCGATTTAAGTCTTTCTGAGTGTGCTTTGTTTCCCAGAGATTTTGAGTGGGATGCTGGGTGTGATGACACACTGGGGATAAGCAAGGCAATCCTAGTGAGCAGAGGCTCTCTGGTCTGTTTGTGCCACATCTCAGGTGGGGCTAGAATTGCTGCTTTGCCTTTGAAACCCATCGAGATCAGCTCTGTTTGCAGTGTGCCTAGGACTCCTGGGCAGCAGCAATCCCTGCTGGTGGCATCAGCCCACACTGAGCCTCCTTGTTCACTGCTGATTCCCTGTTTGAGCTTTGCTTTCCAGCAGTTGTGCCCACTAAGGCAAAAGCTGCTCCCTTGCTACACCGCTTGCCGTATGGCTTGGCATTGCCTTTCTTGCCACATCTCTGCCGACTGAAATGCAATATCTAGGACGTTGCTGCTGTGCACAAGCTGCATTCAAGTTGCACAGGCAGGTTGTGCTGCCTGGCATGTACGCTGCAGGCAGCTCTTTGTTGTTACACCCACACAGGCTGTGGGTGCCGGGGGATTAAAGCTGGTGATACTGGAAGTTGTAACTGAGCCCCTGCATGCCCCCCCAGCTGTTCGCCTGTGGTGCTAATGAGCAGCAACTGGATGAGAGGTGGAAAATTAAGCCTGTGTAACCTGCAAAGCAGACAGTAAACTAAGGAAGGGAAACTTTCTACCCCAAAAGCTGTGGAGTGTAGCCAGCTTACAGGGTGCTTGTGGAGGCTCTTACAGCCCCTTGGGTTTTACTGCTACATAGGAATGGTGCTGGTGAAAATATGATTTTATAAAGACAAGGAAAATGTCTGTGAATAGATGAGATATCAGGCTGTCATCTGCACAAACGTATCTGTGCATTGTTTTCCAGGTTCCCAGACAAGGTGCCACTACAACCAGCAGCTGTCCTGTGCATTTTTCCTTTGTTTTTACAGGCATCTTAAACCAACACTCCCCTTTCCAGTGGGAACAAAATGCACCACTGGGTATAGGATCACAAAAAAATCAGGATTTTGAATCCATCAGGGAGAAACAGGGGGAAAAGTTTCTGTTGGATGTGAACACTGGAATGCCCACTGATGTCCCTGTGTCCCCCAGCACCCCTCCTGCCTGAGCCAGAGGGCAGAAGGCAGCACCAGAAGCAGCAGGAGTCTTATGCTGTTATGCCCCAGTTTAGGAGCACTGAATTTGTTCACAAACCTTAAAGGAAACAAAAGGTGCTCTTTTAAAGTAAAAATGCCAGTCACAAGTTCTGTGAAATGTGTTCTATTTGGACTTACTTAAAAAAGTGACCTTTAAGCATTTAGTTCACTCACTCTGTTGTTAGATACAATTTTCTCCAATAAATCTCATTTTAACTGTTGCTTTACATTAAGTAAATTTTCCATCCACAGGGCTGGTAACCAGCAACCACGTCTTCTGGAGACTATTTAGTTGTTCACTGTGTAAGTGCAACGTGCTGGTCTACAAATCTCATTCACCAGCTCTGAGCATCTCTGTACCACAGAGACTGTTGTCCTGCTGGGCTGGCTGCATTTTTCCAACTTGGACCCATCTTCCTAGGGAGCATGGTTTGCTTAGGCTCTATGGGAGGTGTTTGGCATTATCTCTACCTACGAGCAGATGTTAATCTTTAATTGATTTTAAATTGTTCAAACCCCATAATCGATAGTAGAGCTGTGGTACTTAAAACGTGGTCCCAGCGAGCAGGCAAGGCCTGTGTTCTAGATGCCTGCTGTGTTTTTTTGGAGGATGGACCTGTGGTTGCTGAAAAGACACAAAACAGCTCATGTTTCCTGTACCTAAAAAGTGAGAAATGTGGAGTAGGGAGAGACAGTGCTGTGAGATTGGTCGGAGGCACAGAGCTTGGAAAGGTCCTCAAGGGAGGATCCTGCTGCAGCGAGGTCAGAGCTGAAATGTGGGGTTTGTGCAGAAACCGGGGAGGCTGTGGCTGCCATGTGCGGAGACTGCAGGCCTAAGCTTGCCAGGTTCCTCCTCTTTACTCCACAGCCTTGTTTCTAGTCTTCCAGCAGCACCGTATCAATCGGAAGTTCGCATGTCATTCCAACTCAGGGTCTCTCCTGCAGCCCTCCAGCACTGGCATTGCCCTCTGCCCACACCTGTAGGCGACAGTATGTAAATGAGCAGTGAAGAATGAGCTGGAGATAAAGTGGAGCTGAGATGCCTGAATACCCGTTATCACCCTGCCCAGAGCAGCACTGGAGAAAGAGAGGAGGTGCCTCCTGTTCCTAGGGAAGGGCTCTCCTTATCCATCAGGGCTGCAGTGCTGGGCTTGGGGCACTCCTGCTGCCACCTGCAAGTGGTCCTTGACCCTCCGAGGCAGGGAAGTAGTATCTTCTCTGTTTCCTAGGTAGCTTGGGATACACAGAGGGGCTGGGTGGTCTGTCTGGCCATCCCAAAATGAAGTGATCTGGTACAGCAGTGCACAGGGCCCAGCCTGGGGTAACTGTGGAGACACTGAGGAGGACAAAAGCAGAAACCTCAGTGCCATCCAACAGCTAAGACTGGCCTGAGGAGTGGGTGGCACCAGTGTGACAGTCCTGCTTCTAGGTTCTAAATGTGCACATTGCAGATAATTCAGTGCAGAGGGGATGCTGGATCTGAAATGGTCTGTGGCTTTGTTTGTGACACCTCTTGGGCTGTTCCCAGACTGGCATGTTCCTACAACCACTCAAGGACCTGTCAAAGGAATTAGGAAAGACACAACCTGTAAATAACAAAACTCAAGACACTCTACGTAAACTAAGAATAAAAGGAAAAACCCATATGGGCTCACCATTTTCCTTGACAGTCTACACTTTGTGACCTGAGTCTCACAACCATTATTTTCCCCTCTAGTAGTGATGTGTAACAAAGGCAGAGCCAGCAGGCTCTTAGGGATCACAGGCAGCCCTCAAAGCAGCATCTTTGCTGTGCAGAACTTAACTCCAGCTCTTGTTATTTATTCACTGCAGAGAAAAAGGAACCCCTGAACCACTGTGAGAAGGAATGAGGGAGTGCATATGTGAGTGGAGAGGCACCCCACAGCTGCTGTCCCTGCGCTGCTGAGTGAGACCCTTGCATGTCAGTCCAAGAGCCTGTTGAGCCCACCAGCGCTAACAGGGAACCCAACAGCCCCAGGAGATCTGACTTTCTCTCCCTGTGCTGCAGCCTGAGGAGCTGATTTTTAATTTAAGCACATTTGAAATACATGCAGAAGATTCCCCAGGCCTGAGGCATCCTGGTGGGGTGGTGCTGTGGGGCACAGCCAAGGACAGCGAGGGGCTCTGCCAGAGCAGGTGAGTGTGTGCAGCTTGGTTGTTCCCTCACTGCTCCCATTCCTGCTGGGCTGACACAAATGATACTGTGACGGGCACATCCAGATTGCTCTAGGCTGTGGTGCTGCCAACACATCCCTTGCCCCTGTATTTCCATATTTTTGCTTTTGGCTGTGACTGAAGGAAGGGATTGATGAGACATGTGAAAACCAAATGAGCCAGCCAGCAAAGACACTGCAGCCTCTGCTGGAGCTTTCACTTGAGCACAGCACTTGCTCTTAACTGGGCTCTCCACCCATTACTCCAGGCTGGGCAGATTCTTGAGCTGCCCTTGGTGCAAGGGAGAGATTTGTGCTCCTTCATTGTGTGGGTGGCAGTAGTAGCGGGTGCTGCTGGCCTCTGGCTGCATTTCCACAGGCAGAGCTTTGTGGATGCCTGCTTTCCTCAGGCCTATGAGGATAGAAAGTGGGGTGAGAAGAGCCTGGTCAGTGTGATTTGATTTGTTTCCATTGAGAGGTCAAAGTGAATGTTGGTTTCCCAGATGCAAGCGCATTGATCTGCCTCCCTCGGGACCATCTGCAAATACAGGCAGGAGGCAGATGTGAAGCGTGTTTTCATTTTGTCCTCACAGCCGCTGTGGGAGAGAGGCAGTCCAGACAGGCACAGGGATGGGGAGTTTATCAAGGGACATGGCTAATTGTGTCTCCACGTCTGCCTCCTCCTCAGCAGTTGCCCAGAGCTTTCCCATGCAGGTTGTCCATCAACAGAGATAACTTTTCAAACTTGATACAGGTGCCTATGGAGGGAAGCTGTGCAAGCCCAAAGGGGGTGAGGAGAGCCTGTTCTTCACAGCTGGGGAGTCTGGGGTGCAGGCAGGACCAGAGTCTGCAGGGATCCCACCCTGCTCCTGCCTGCAGATGAGCATGGCATGCGCAATGCTGGTCCTCAAAGTGCACTTGTGAACTGAGCTTATTTAATAAACAACAGGAGCGTTTTCCCAGACCACATGCTGAGCTGTATTCAAAATACATTTGTACGAACATCAATTTTTAATGCAATTTATGCCAAATGTTGTTGCAAAAAGCAGCTGTTAACATGACATTAATTCAATCACTGGAAATACAGTACGTGTTGCTAAATGAAAACATGTTATTAGTCAATTAGATTAACTGGATGTAACTCCTCCAAATGCAATGTATTATGGTTTCTACATAGTTAATTACGTTGTACAGATTACATGGCAACAAGGCTTGGCACTGGACACACACATGCAATTAATACATAAGCAGAAAAAACAGCTTGCAATTCAAAGTTAAGCTCTGTAAAAATTATTTGAAATATAAATATCTTGCAAGCTTGCAACAGAATTTTGCTGATACTGTAATGGGAACAGGGTGATTATTAAAAGAGCCAGGGAAGCCTTTACTGTGAGATTGTGGATGTTTCTGGTTGCTTTCATAATGAGCTTTAATCTGCTTTAAAGAAGGATCATTTTAAGCTGAAAATCTACTGACCCTGGTGAAGTTCTTCCTGGTGCAGGAATCTTTCAGCACCCACACAAGCAACAACTTCTCTGCCTCCTCCTTTGTTTGTGTTTTAGGATGAATTTGTGCCCACTTGTGGGGAGTTGTGCCAGACTCTGGCACCCGGAGCAGGCATCGTGCCTAGCAGCAGCGCGACATGCTGCAGGCACCACAAACCCACAGCACAGCATATGTGCTGTGGTGAATGCTGCTGGGGTGGCCGCAGGCAGCCAGAACCAAGCTGCGCACGCAGGGAGCCTTACAGCTCTGCTGCCTCTGCCAGGCTCTAGGGCAAAGGGCCACGAGTGCCCAGCAAGAGGCTCCTAGAAAGAGAAGGCTCCTTCCTGGGAAGAATGTGATCCCAGAGGTCCCAAGAGACACCTATGCTGGCCCTGGTGTGTGGAGGAGCTACTTGGGCACTCGTGTCAGGATGGCAGCTCTGTGCTGCTGAGGTCCCAGCACGAGGTTGCTGGCATCCTTGGAAGAGCAGAGAGCTGTGGATGGGATGGGGTGCAGTGATTCATCAGTGCCCACACAGATCAGCCTGTGCCAAGAGCAGTGTTTGCACTGCGGTGCATAGCCAGGGTGGCAGGAGGTATGTGGAGAAACTGTGTCACCTTGTGGGATCCAGGACACGGGATCCAGCTCCCTGCGACACAGAGCCTGCAGTCCTCACATCCCAGCACCGGCCCTGGAAGTGGGGACTGGGCCAGGGGGCGACACCCCAGTGACCTGTGGCTCCTCTGGTGGGGGCGTGGGTGCTGCAGCCCCAGCACCTGGCGTGCCCAGGGTGCATGCTAACATTGTCAGTCTGCTGATGTTGGGCTGAGATTTAATTTGACAAAACTAGGGCTGCAGTTCGGGAGCCGAGGCAATGCAGTGGAGTGTAGCTTATTGGTTTCACTGGGAGCAGAGAATGGTTTGAGCAACCTCTGTTGCCGGTGCAGACACACACCACTGCGCTGTTGACTTAGCAGCTGTGCTGACAGAGAGAAGCGATAAAGCTCTTGGAGATATTCCTGTCTCATCTGTCTAGGGTAAATCAGAGGAAGGCTGGAGACATCAGAAGAGCAAAATGCAAAAGCAATAAAAATAAACCCCTCCTGCCTCTTGTTGAAGGCAGAAGCTCGTCCAACATGACCACTGGCAATAGAAAGATTTCCTGTGGTTGGGGGGTTGCTTACTTGAGGAATTGTTGATTATTTAGTGGCTGCTCAAGGGGCTGGATGGGGAAAAAAAAAAAAATCAAAGCTCCTGCTGTTTTTAGGCTGATGAAAGGACTGCACGCTGCCCCTCCACAGCCCTTGTTTACCACCAGCCTTACCTGCTCAGAGTAGCTGGAGAGATTTCTGGCTGCTTGCTCAGAAATAAAAGGCACCGAGAATCAATCATCTGTTTACATTGTATAACTTGTTGAAAATCAATTGGCTCCACATGTTGCAGATCTGATTGCATTTTGTTAGCGGTCACAGGGAACGGTTTTCCCCTGACGTGCCCGCTTTCGTGGTTTCTCCAATGCATCAATTGTACCAAGCTTTTAGGATAATTGTGACTGAGCAACAATCCCCTTTATAAATATTAACTCTGATATGCTTGGGAAGCTCTGCCTCTCTTGGATGAATTTTTAACTAGCTTTTTAATCTATCGCTTGTTGTTAGAACAGCAGGAGTGTTTCTTGGTGCTTGTTTCTGTCTTCCCCAGCTCCAAGAGAGCAGGTGTCCCTGCCTGAGCCCCTGCTTTGCCCTGCCAGGCTGGGATGGCCCCAGTGTCTGGGGCTGTGGGCGCTGGGAGCATCCACTTCCCAGTCCTCCACACGGCCCAGCATCACTGGGAGCTGCCGTGTGCTAGGGCAGCTGTGGGGAAGGTGGATGTGGGGGAGATGAGCGAAGAGAAGGAGCAGGTGATGGCAAGACATTGCACGTGCAGCCAGCCTGGGCTTTGGCCAGCAGCTCAGCTCCAGCTGTGGTTCTTTGGCAGTGTGGCAGAGCAGATGGATGGGCCCAGCCCTCACCTCAGCGGTCACACATCCCTGCCCATGTCCTGGCTGGCAACATGACTAAGTCTTTGTGCCTGCCTGTTGTGCTCATTTTCTGAGAAACACGCTGGTGAGAAACTGGACTAGTGGAGATGAAAACAAGGAACACAGTTCATAACGAGAAGGAAGGGCTTTGTTGCAGGAGATGCTGGTAGACCCCTTTCCCTTCTATTCCCTTCCAGTAATCCCCACTGTGCTGTGTTCCTCTGCTCACTCCTGTCTCCAGCACAATCCCTGTCCCCTGCCTCTGCCCAAGCCCCAGCACCGGTGTCCTGAGCACGGCTGGTGCTCACCATGCTAGGTGTAGCCCTGTCCCAGCACCTGGCCCAGGGGTCCCTAAAGGGGACATGGCCTTTGGGATGGGCACATGCCTGTGCCTTGCCTGCTGCCCTCCCTCCATGTGCCGCCCTCCTTTCCTGTTTCTCCCTCTCTCCTACAAGGTGATACAGACCTGCCAAGCTGCGGGCAAGAGGTAAGCAGTGAGAAGGACCCAAAACTGCACAGATGGCTTTCATGCAGGGTGGGCTCCTCCCTCTGGCTGAGACTGCAGTGTGATACCAGGACCCTCTTAGCCTTTCCTTTCCATCAGCATTTGTCTGGCTGGTTCTGTAAAAAAGCAGGTTGGAGTCCAGCAGCACTACTCTCGATTAAACTGTTTCTTTTCCCCCACAATCAGATGCTGCTTTAATATCATCTGAAAGTCTGTCAAACTGTGTATGTTCTTGTGAAACCTCTATACAGGAGGAGACAAAAGGCATTAGAGATGCTATTAGAATGAAAGCCCTACTTTACATTTCAAATACTTTAACAGATTTTTCTTTCTTTTTTTTCCTTGGATCTTTAATAAAGCTTTTAAAATACATTTTTTTTAAGACGATGATTGCTTGCCAAGGGGCACGGCTGTGAGGATTCGAGGAAGGCTTTGCAGGCAGAGGTTGCACAAGTCACTACCCCAGACTAGGCTCTGCTCGCCTGTTCCAGCTGAGTGGCTGCCTGTGTTCCACAGGGGAGTGAGGACGGATCGCTCGGAGAACTCTGGCATTGCGGCTGTGAGCATTTGCCTAACAGGCGCCTCGGAAATGCATCCCAGGAGCCATACCTCTTCCCAAGCAGCAGCTGTTTCTCTCCAGTAAGTATGTAAATCCCAACACGTTCCCAAGTGCCAGAGGTTTCTATCAGGCTCCAGAGGCTGCATGCTGCCACAGAGGCTGGGAGACCCCAGGGGCAGCTCCAGTTCATTGTGATGTGATGTGAGCAGCGTCGGGTGGAATAACTACTCTTGGGCACTTGCTTCTCTTACAGGGTAATACTTGTTTTTAAACAGTCTGCATTGTGCCATGAATATTATTAACATCTTCTACCAGTCAGGATGAGTGCAGCTTATCTGAAGAGTATGCAAACATTTATGTAGAAGAAATACAGTTAATGTTCCTGTAGACCATGCCGGGGTGTGTGGCCGTTATCCCATGCAGATGGACTCTGGCTTTGCCGTAGTCCATGCTGTCTGGGACAGGAGTGGGCAGGCACTGTGCAAAGGGCACTCACTGTGTCCCACTGTGTGCGTGGTTCCTGGTGTGGTGCTAGCTTGCTGCTGCGGTTGTGCTCCAGAGCTGACACCTGCACATTTGGGCTGGAAACTGCGGAGATGCTCCCAGCCCTCCACCTGTTACCCTGGCTGGTTGCAGGGGGGAGAGGGGCACCTCCTTTACATGAAATAAAATGAAATTCCTGATGGAATGATGACTGCAGATCTCTGTGAAACAGTCCTTGGCTTGACAATGGCCAGGCAGGCTGGGGGAGCTGCTCACTGTCTGTCGTGCCAGCCAGCCTGATCCATATTTCAGCGCTTGGGGAGGGCAGGTTATTCCTCGGCTCCTTGGCGTGGTTGCGAAATTTAGTGGAAAAGCTAAGACAAACAGATTGTGGAGTGTCACATTTTGTTAGTGCTACGCAGAGAAGGGTTGTCAAACCCACAAACAAGACATGGGAGAAATCTGGGATCGACACAGACCCTGACGTCTCTCTCCACAGAAAGAGCTCTGCTGTGAGCAGCACTGAGGCAGGGACTGGGACACCTTCGCTTGCTGCCAAATTCAGTGCTAAAGTCTGGAGCCCTAAACAAGGCTGATGGGAGTGTGTTTATTTAAATTGCCAGGATAAATTAACTTTTAAAGCCACAGTGAAAAAGTCTTAAAAAAGTCTGTGCTGCGAATCAGGGGCATGAATATTCAGGCACATGCACTCATTGAATTAGTTGGTTGCAAACATATTTGGAGGCAGCTGTTCATTTAATAATCAGGGATAATCACAGAAATAGGCAACTGGTTACTCCATCTAAATTGCATGGTGAAAATTATAATTTTATAACTCTATCTCAGCAATTAGATTTAATAGCTATGAAAATCCAGCAAAGCCCGGTTGAGGGGAAGCTGTTATTGTTTTAATGCAGGAAAGCCAAGGTCACACTGGAGCTGTCCCAACGTGGAACTGGCACATTCTCCAGTGCCTGGGTCACTTCTGGCACTGCCTGAAGTGCAGAGATGAGACTATGGGCCAGACAGTGCAATGCTAAAACCAGCCCAGGCAAGGGTTAATGTTCGTGGTATTTCCTGTCTTCATTACAATATTTGTCCCAAGAACAGATTAATTCCTCTCATTCTTCCTGCCTTTCCAGCCTTTTGTCACGGGAATGCATTTCACGGGACGGTGGTGTTTGATACTTGCTCTGAGTTATAGCTGTGCCACGCGCTGTAAAAGTTTGACTCTTTCAGTATTGTACATTTTGATTCTACCCCTGCAGGCTATAAACAACCCAAATTACCTCTTTCTTTAGCTTCCAAGAGGACTAATCCCCTGTCTAGTGCTTTATCAGTCAGTTGAGAAAGAGTGAGACCAACCTGCCAATCCAAACAGAATATATTGAAAAAATCATATTACCACGATGCAGAACCGTGCCGTAATTCACTGAGCAGCTCAGCCGGTAAAAGCCTGGTGCTGTGGCCGCTCCATTACTGTAATGAGAGCAGCAGCAGACACACCATCTATCCACCCCTGCATCCCTGATGCCCGACAGCCTCTCCCAAGGCCCTGCAGGTGGCAGGGAGGGGCTGTGGATGGCACAGGCAAGACGGGTTGCTGCTAGGACCCTTCCTAACACCCTGAACCCCACTGTGATGATGAGCACTGTGCTGACGGCAAGTTCTCACAGTCCCTCTGCCTCTGGCCAGCCAGGGCTGAGCCCACTGTGTGTGGCAGAGTGTGGGCTGGAGTAGGTGTGAGGATGCACCGCTTATGGGGTGTGAGCTCCCCAAGCCGCTTCCAGCTTGTTGCTTTGTCATGTCTCACTGAGTGGGCCTGGGGGCTTCTCCTGTGTTTCCCCTCTAATGCCTTCAAGTGCTTCTCCAGCTTGTGGGTAACCAGTGTCTGAACAGCATCACATAGTGCCTTATGAGGAATGGCTGAGAGAGCTGGGGGTGTTTAGCCTGGACAAGAGGAGGCTGAGGGGAGACCTCATTGCTCTCTACAACTACCTGAAAGGAGGTTGTGGAGAGGAGGGAGCTGGGCTCTTCTCCCAGGTGACAGGAGACAGTACGAGAGGGAACGGCCTCAAGCTCCATCAGGGGAGGTTTAGGCTGAACATTAGGAAAAACATTTTCACAGAAAGTGTCATGGGGCACTGGAACAGGCTGCCCAGGGAGGTGGTTGAGTCACCTTCCCTGGAGGTGTTGAAGGGATGAGTGGAAGAGGTGCTGAGGGGTATGGTTTAGTGTTTGATAAGAATGGTTGGACTCAATGATCCAATGGGTCTTTCCCAACCTGGTGATTCTATGATCATCACCATCCTCAGTTTTGCTCAGAGTGTTTTTACCACCTCTTCTCAGGTGAACTGCTCACCCCAGCCCCTTGCTGCACAGGGAAGGCTGACAGGAGCAGCACTGCAGGGCCTGGCACACTATTCCCTGCATTCCCACCCCAGCTGGGGTGTGGGGCTGCTGGGGACGGGCAGGATGTGACCTCTGCCTCAGAAAGGGGCTCTCCTGGAAAGAGGAGCCAGAATTCATCAGAGCTGCCATGGGATCTGCTGTGCTGCCCCACCACAGTGCCCTCCAGCCTGTGGCAGGCAGCTCCTCAGCTTGGCTCAAGCTCTTCTCCTCTCAAGCACTGAGGCCAGTGTGGGTTGCTCCAAGGTTTAACGCTTTATTAGAAAATGAGAGGTTAGAGCATGTTCCAGAGGAGAAGGAAATTTATTGTTGCCCTGGCCCTGCAGCAAAGCAAAACTCAAATAACCCAGGTGCAGGGAGGACTATAAATCCCCCACTGGCAATCACACTGCTAAAAGGATGGTGACAGCCACAGCAAAGTTTGGCCAGTTAATATTTCTCATATCTGAGTGAGAAAAATAGCAATATTTAAAATGATATCTCTACTGAATTATGCGAGGGTGGGGGGAGGGGTAAGCAAGCTGTGAGCCCTTCTCGCTGCTTGACTGCAAGAAGTGCAGGTTGACAGAGGGCTCTGTGGGAGCAGCGGGGGTCCCAGGAGTCTCCTCCTCACTGACCCCTCTGTTGTAGGGACCCCTCTGCTGCCTCCAGGCAGCCCTGGGCAGGGGGTGTGTTCTGCCCAGAACCCCTGGCATGCTTTCCTGCCTTGCGTTGGATGCAGGTGCCTCAGCAGAGTGGGATTGTTTTGAGAGCAGGATGAGGGGAGCATGTAGTCCAGCAGACACCAGATTCAAAGCACTTCAGGGGTGCCAGAAGGTGGTGTCACATTGATGTGACAGGGGCAGTGAGTGCTTGGGGTGGTGGCTGCCTGCAGCCAGCTCACCACGGGCACCGTTGTGAGGAAAGGTGTGTTTCTCCCCAGCGCTGATTCCACCTGTACTGCAGGATGGAGAAGGTTGTCATCGTCGCAACAGCTCTATTTTTCCATTTAAAGGCTTAATTATGAGAATATACTACTTTTTCATTTTCATTCCCAGGTGGTTGTTTTTTTTAAGTCATACTTGGCCACAAATTGAACGCCCTTGGCTCATGGTCCTGGAAACGGCAGGGATCATGTAGCAAAGGAAGCATTTCAGCTCAATAGACCCAATAAATTTTCAGTGTATGTTTTTGTTTTATGCTGCAAGTGGAGGGAGCAGAAGCCATCAATCCTTACTCCTGGCTGACCCTGTGCCGCAGGCAGCCCAGGCAGCATCTGGGTGGGATAACCCTGATGGGGCTGGAGGTCAGGAAGATTCTGGGCCGTTTTGATCTGATGGATTTGCGTTTAAAAATTATTTTCCATGGGCAGAAAATGCAAGGCACTGAGGGCATGTCAAGAAGGGGCATTTGAATCTTTCTGGGCTCACACCTGAAATAGCTCACTGTTAGCCTTAGGAACGCTCTGATGTAGATGTTGGCGTGGGTCTCACGGGCACAGCTGCTCACTGTGCCTACAGGCATACGATTCACAAGCTCTCACACCTCTGTCATTACCCCGTTAATCCAACACCTTGCTCCAGCCTCACACCACAGTGAGGATTTATGGTTCTTACAGACCAATTTCATTATCCCGGGGGGAAAATCAGCATCTTGTTATGGATAAAATGACAATAAATGAAACAGCCATTAATTTACGATCTTGCCACATAGTGGCACTCAAACAGATTCCCATTAATGGCTTGTTATCTTCACCTCTCATACAGGGCTAATAACAGATCATGGGGAAAACTGCGGCTGAGCCCAGGTGAGGTGCTGGCTGCTGCCATGCAGGACCCCCAGCCCTGTTCTGTGGTGGCAGGGTGACCCCAGCCCTGCTCTGCAGCCGCCAGGAGAGCCTGGGCTCCCCTCTTGCCAGTCCTGCTCAGGAGCCTGGGGACCCACTGGCTTTCTGGAGGGAGAAAAGTCTCGGCAACAGATCCAGTGCTGTCCTTCCCCATGGGGCTTTTAATTCAAAGCTGCCTTTTGCAAAGGCAAATTGAAAAGTAAGGTTGGGCCAGCTGCATGCTCTGAGGGACAATGGAAGCAGGGACACATTTGTATGGGGCTGTGCTGGGTGTGGGGACCCTGGTCCTACTCTCCGCTCCTTCTCTTTGCTCTGGGAAGAGCCCAAGACACAGAACCTACTGTTACGGAGTCCCGTTGGGCAGCAGTATGGTTTTCAATGTGTGATAATCCTACCCTTGGCAAATGGATTTGTTGACTATTGCAGACTCTGGAGGGATCCCTGTGGGGACCAATGGGGTCCCCTGATAGCCCAGCCCTGCCTGTGGGTGTCAGGGAGCTGTAGCTGAACCACAGCGGCTGCAGCGCTGGGGAGCTGCACTGGCAGAGATCGATCAGCTGGGGATGGAGGCTGCCATACAGAAAGGGGATGAAGAGCTGCCAGCTGGGAGATTGTTCAGGGGAGTGGTGTAAAAAGCTATTTTTTTCTGTTTGCTTGCAGCTCAAAAAGCCCAGAAACAGTGGCTTGACATTAAACAGTTTTTCAAAAACTTCCACAAAACGAAAAGCACTGTAAAACACAAAACAAAGGCTGACCTTTCTGCTGTGGTCCAAGTATCCAGCATGGACCAAAGTGAAGAATTTGATTTCCTCACCAAATTTGTGCTTTTTAAAGACTACTAAGAGGCATTGGATGGAAAAGCCCCAAACCTTCTGCTTAAAATACTGTTCTTTTTAAAGCCAAATAAAGTGGCAAAACCAAACTCAGTCTGTGAGAAGTTTCAGGACATCAAATTTGTTTCTTTGTCACAAAATGCTTCATTTGAACTCCTGGCTGCTTTCTCATGCCTCTGTGGCTCCATGTACTCAGAGCTTGCTGGGTACTGCATCATCTTAAGCTCTGAGGCGATGCTCCCAAGTTCAAGGTGATGCTTCCAAGCCCAGAGGCGATACTGCCAGTCATACAGCTTCCACTAGGCAACA
Organism: Coccyzus lansbergi; assembly: GCA_033558105.1. Taxonomy (NCBI): domain Eukaryota; kingdom Metazoa; phylum Chordata; class Aves; order Cuculiformes; family Coccyzidae; genus Coccyzus; species Coccyzus lansbergi. The sequence continues at coordinate 159,693 of JAUMJK010000860.1, forward strand.
CAGGTACCTCCTTGTCCACTGCCCCTGCACCCTCCAAACTCCACTACAACTCCTGCCGTTGCTGCTTGGAGGCAGGGAACGGGATAGCCCATGCAGATCTCTGGGCCTGGGACAAGGACAGAGGGGCTCTGAACCACCATGCTCCAAACACCTGAATCTACTGCTTCTGCTCTGGGTAAATGCTGTTTAATTTGTGTTTTGCTAAACACATTTTTTGCATGACAAATAAACATGCTAGGAATTGGTCTTCATAAACCCATTTTTACAGTAATAGAACAGTATAAATAAACGCTTTGGCGTATCTCCCTGTGCCACTTCTATTTACATTCGAAGTGACCTGTTATTACTGACCTCTCTGCCATAAACGCCTAATTGAGAGGAGGCCACTGAGCAAGCAGGGCCAATGTGAGAGTGCATTATGCTAAATAATTCATAATGAGCTCTGTGGTTGTTGCAGTGATATATGTAAATAGGGTATCCTTATTTTTTAACTTACAGCCTGTGTTGGTTTATGAATTTTAAAAGGAGAGTCTTCGTTCTGTAGTGTGGAACTGGAGAGGGTTTCTTTTCCCCTGCAGTCTCATCCCTAGGCAGCTTCACAGAACTGACTATGAGACAGGAAAAATCTGCTCACACACCTCTTTCTACTTTAGCACATTTTAAATTCCTGTGTTTCACCTGTGGCTTGGTGACAATCCTAGAGGGTTCCACCTGCAGACCCAGGAATGGAAACTGGGAGCACAGGATCCACCTGTCATCAGTGAAGCATCCTTCCCTGGTGTCCGGCTGCAGGAACTCAGCCCTAAAATCCAAGTTCTTCTCCAGTGCAGTAAAGATGCCTCTCCTGTGGGGAGGGAGTCGTAAGGGAGCTTGTTTGCAGCTTGGACTGAAGCCGTGCAAGGTTCCTGGTCCCTGGGAGCACAGCTGGGCTGTGCAGTGCCAAGACTCACGTGCTTGTTAACAACTTGCAGGAGAGAAGTATTTCCCCTTTATTCCACCTTTTAATTCAACATCATGTTTTCTTTTCCTTTGTTATGAGAGTGAGATGAGAGGAGCTCCCAGACTATCTCTTCAAGACCATTTATAATTTATTCTTTCTGTTTCTACCTTGTTTTTCTGTCTCTCCTACTTGAGAATCTTTGCAGTCCTTGATATTATTCTTGTCCCTCTCTAGTTCTCCTCTATTCCTACAATACCCTCTAGAGATAGGGTAATCACTCCAAGAAAATTAACTTACATTCAGTGGCAAAAAGCTTCATTAAAACCCAGTTAAGGATCCCAAAGGTACTTTCTGTTCCTTAGAAATATTCAGTAAAACTCATACTTCCAACAACACGAACTGAGGCGTTTCGGTCCCACTCAGGCGAGGCTGCAGCAATGAGTGGGCTGCTTTGCCCTCATGAGCACCAAGCTGTGCACGTGAATCACAAAATCAAGGAATCACTAGGTTGGAAAAGACCCACAGGATCATCGAATCCAACCATTCCTATCAACCACTAAACTATGCCCCTCAGCACGTCATCTGCCCATCTTTTTCCTCCAGAAGGGAAACTCTTGCACATTGAAGCACCCGCTGTAATGCACACAGGGGCAGTTTTGCTCCCCTAGAGTTTAGGGTGCTGCCTACAAGCTTGGCAACTTTACTCCAAGGCACCCACGGTGACCTCTCAGGACCTCCTCAGCCTTCCAGACCATGCAGAGGGGTGTAACCAGTCCTGCCTTCTGGCCAGAAAGGCTTTGCAGCCCTGGGTGCAGTGCTGATGGGTTGTATTGCAGTCCCACCTATGGGGCTCATGCTACCCTGCCCATGCTGTTGGCATGGTGGGGCGCAGAGGTCCCCGTGGGAGTGCTGCTGCCAGCCTGACCATTCTCCAGCAGCTGGGCATGTTCTCCCTTGCTGTGTCTTTGTGTTTGCAGTACCCACATGTGCCCCCATCCCCATGGCCGGTGCTGTTGCCCCTGAGGTGCTGCTCTGCAACTCTTTGCCTAACTCAGTGTCATTGGCACATTCTGTACACCACTGCTCTCCCTCTATTCCCTCTCCAGCTCATTAACACAGTTGTTAACAAAGAGGACCAACCGCAGAGCTTTGACACGACCGCTGCTCACATATGGCTAACATGAGCATGGTTTAGTATTTGATAAGAATGGTTGGACTCGATGATCCGATGGGTCCTTTTCAGCCTGGTGATTCTATGATTCTATGATAATAGCAGAGAAATGGGTGCTGCTGCTTCTGCAGATGCTCTGTGGCCTTTCCTGGGGTGCCTTTGGGTGGAGCAGGTGGGACGAGGCTGGCTGCCTAGCCAGCAAGAGTTACCCGGGCTGGCAGCATCCGTGGGGTGAGTGTTGCTAGTGCTTCCGCTATGGGGAAGCAGTGATGTGGAGCATCAAGTCCACAGTGGTGCAGGATGTTAGCACAGCTCTGGTGCAGGGCTTGGTGCTTTAACCCTTCAGGCTTCGCTGGTGTCCTGCAAAACAGGTGTCTCTGGGCTTGCAGCAGGTCTGCCAGGGGCAGCAGAGGGGATTTTGGCCTGAAGGAGGGAAGCCATACAGGATGTTGGTGTGTGAGGTTGTCAAGGAGGCAGCCAGGGCAGTTTGGGGCTGGTGTGGGGAGCTTCTGTGTGCCCACACCACCCCTATCTCTCAGCCTGAGGCTAATAAAGACCTGCTGTGTTGGGGAAAGGAAGGAAGATCTGGGAAAATGCATTTCCTCTCTGCTTTAGCTGTCCTTAATGGCACCTGGAAGTTTTCCTGGGGTTCAAGTAACATTCAGCCAGGTCTCCATGCAAAGCTTCCTACAATCACAGCAGAGCAATTGTGACAATCAGGATGTTCATCATTTAGATACAGCAGAAGGCTTAAAAACGTCACTAGCAACATCATCTAGCCTGGCCTCTCCTGTTCCTGCCTGGCAGCCAGTGGGGCTGGAGAGCAGTCAGAGCTCAGGTGCAGTGCTGGGGGCATCAGGGGCTGCAGCTGCTGCCCATCCAGGCTCAGGAGGGACTGCTGAGGTGCTTCTGTGGTGCTGAGGCCTTGCTCACCAGGTCAGTGCTGTCTGCATGGGCTCCTGCTGGGACGTCCCCAGAGGGATCAGAGTCTTCCAAAGGCCTCTGGGTGCCCTGGCATCCCAGGGATGTGCAGCTCCCTTGCCACATTCTTAAACAAGCAAAAGCTGAGAGTGCTTGAAGTGGTGTGAACTCTGCAAGTGGTGCTTCCCGATCCCTGTCTGAGCGGTACTTCAGGAAGAGTGAATTGTGCTTGTGTAGAAAGGCGAGGCTGGAAAATTTTCTTTAAAATAACGTCGCAAGTCAGTCTCTTTCCTCCTGCAGCAGAGGAGTAATTACAGCTTTGTAAAGCTTTTAATTTTTTTAACATTGCATATAAATACTGCTGCTCAAGAGTTCAGAGACAGGGATTTTAAATCTAATCCACAGTTAACAAGGCTATTAAAGAAAATGTTTAAGCTGCCAGAATTTAACTGATTACAATATTTAATAAATCTCACCCCAAAAAAGATGTCTTTAAAAAAAGAAAAAAAAACCAGCAAGGAGCCAAGATCACATGGCTTTTATATATGCACTACTGAGAATGCTTTAATGGGAAATGGAAACCCAAAAGATGCAATAATCCTTCCAAAAAGGCCCAAATGTATTATAAAAATGTTTAAAGCTCCATTTGAGTTTTTCTAATTAACTTGATAATGATACCAGCCTCCTCTCTCTATCAGTCTCTTGGAAGATCAGATGCCTCTCGGTTGTAAGAGTGATTTTAAGAGTAGCAGGAAAAGCAAGGTTTTTTCCCTTTCCCCTGGCTGCCAGGGCATCACTGTTGAGGTGATCCCACGGCTCTGGGGCTGTGTGTGACTGTAGCATGCCTGGAATGGTGTGAATATGTGCCCTAGAGAGGAGCATCCCTGGCATCTACAGGCCCCTGAGCACAGTGTGTGTCCTCCCATGCTCTCCTGCAGCCAGGTCTTTCTGCTGGCACTTGGAAAAAGGCAAGGGGCCAAAAGCTACTTTTTCCCAGAGCTCTCGGTGCCACTGTGCTGAGTGCTCAGGCCATTCCCCAGCTTTCTGAGAGGTTGCAGTGAGCCAAGAGCTCTGCTGGCATGTGTGTGCAAGTGCCCTCGTACTCTGTGCTAGTGGGACGGGGCAAGGAGCAGCCAGAGCACTGCACTCACTCTGTCTGGGCTGGGGGCACCTGGAGGGCTCTTTCTTGGCTATTCTCTTCCCTGGGTCATGAGAGAGGTGTTGGCACAAGTTGAGGTGCCAGTTGAGAGCATCCTGGTGCAAAGCAGCGCGTTGCCCACCCAAGCGTTTCCTTAGAGTTTTCTGACAGCTTTCCGGAGCCTGGTCCCTGGGTGCTCAGGGGTCACTCCACAGGGCTCCAGCTCCTCGCCCCCTCTTGCTCTGCAACAGCCATTATGGATCTTTAAGTTTTAAACAGCAGGAGTCTCTCAAGTCCTCTGGTAGTAGGTGGGTGAATGAGGGGAGCTGCCTGGGCTCCTGACAGATGCTCTCTCATGTTTGGGTGGGTGTCCTGCCTGTTAGAAGGGACTCCCCTGAGCTATCCTGTTGTTTTTCCCTTAGGCCACAGTCAGTTGGCAGCTCCCTGTGGGCGGCTCTGCTCTTCAGCCTTGCTGAATATCAAGCTCCTCATTTTTCCCCTTGTAGCTTTTAGCGCACTGCAAAGTTCCCAGCTCCAAGCCTGAATAGAAATGAGCAATGAGCTGGACAATTTTTCCTTCTGCCTCTTCCCGGGTTTTATTGACATGAATTTTTCAGGCATAGGACATTGAGAACTGTCAGAGACACTGTCGTCCTCTGCTGCTTGGTGACCGAGAGCACTTACCTGTGTGACCAATGGGCACCAGGGTTCCTATTGTAGAACTAAAGTACCTGTTGAATATATGTGGAGAAGGTCCGTACAAATTTACATCTGCACTGTCCCCCTAGAAACAGGATCTGTCATTGCTAAAATTTATTTTCACAGAATCATAGAATCTTCAGGTTGGAAAAGACCCACCGGATCATCGAGTCCAACCATTCCTATCAAACACTAAACCATGCCCCTTAGTACCTCGTCCACCCGTCCCTTAAACACCTCCAGGGAAGGTGACTCAACCACCTCCCTGGTCAGCCTGTTCCAGTGCCCCATGAACCTTTCTGTAAAAAAGTTTTTCCTAAAGTACAGCCTAAACCTCCCCTGGTGCAGCTTGAGGCTGTTCCCTCTCGTCCTGTCTCCTGTCAACTTCCTTTCAGGTAGTCGTAGAGAGCAATGAGGTCTCCCCTCGGCCTCTGTAATCTCCTCCTTCTTAACCTTGTTGGAGTATGCTGTGCACTTCCTGACTGCACAGGTGGCTGTTACCTTCCTCCCATCTGTGTGGGCTCTGGTGTTGCCAGTCACTCCCTCTGCTCCCCTGGGAGGCGGCAAGAGCCCTTTAACCAGAACTGTCATTTTCTGCCTCTCCAGTCACCTCCTGTCTGCTCAAGTGCAGCCAGACCCGTGCTGTGGAGGGTGAAGGGACACATGTGGGGTGCCTGGAGCAGGCGTCCTCCTGGTGCTGGCAGCAGCGCAGCACTTGGGTCTTTCAGCCATTTGCATCGTGTGCCTGCGACGGTGATGGATGTGCCTCTAATAGATGTGGGGCATGCCTGGTGCACGGTCACAGCACTCCGTTACAAGTCTGTAGTGACAAGTGTTCAGACATTCTTGTACTGTACAAATTGTCCAATGCTCGAAGCTGTCAGACACAAATTCATTAGCCAGGTACATTTTGAAGATATAATCTCCTGGACCCAGTAGTGCTGCCGGCAGTCTCTGACAGCAGCAGCAGCAGCAGCTCCTCGGGGCTCTGCTGGCTGCGATGCCATCACCCATACCCACCCGCCTGCACTCGTCACCCCTCACCCTGGTGCCGCTGCCTCGTGACAGGGTTTTCTGCCTTCTCCAGCTCAATGAAATTTGATTTGCTCTGCCATGTGTCTCTGCAGTGTTAATCTGCATTATTAAAACTGATATTTACTGCTATTTAAAGTTTTAATTCAGAAGCGTTTTCTAGGGCTATAGGGCTGTTTCCTTGCTGTGTTTCAGCACTTCATTCCCACAGCACTGGGTGCCTGACTTAGGGCTGCTGTGAGGTGACTCTGCGGTGCTGTGCTCCCATGCCTGGGCCTTGGGGTGGGTTTGGTCCTAATCAGCCTCTCCTTGCTCACTCTTCCTCAAGAGCAGGTTTGTGTCTGACAAGCAGGCTGGTTTCACTCCATGTTGGGAAGGGTCTGCTGGCCAGTTGGTGTCCACGCACTCGGTGTTTCTAACAGTGTCTTGGGGGGGCAGCTTTGCAGCATCTCTGCAGCTGTTTGACATGTGCCCCTGAGAAAGCCCAGGAAAATGGATCTAGGTCTGCAGCTTGTGTTGCTGGAGACTTTGGGTGAGGTGTGCAGGCAGTGCAGGGATAGTGCTGAACGCAGGAGAAAATGCCTGCTGTTTATGAGCGTCTGCTGGCTCTGGTCTGGGCAGCGTAAAGCAGCTCTGACAGCACGTGGCTGACTTGAGAGCCATGGAGGTGTTCACTTAATGCAGCAATTCCACAGCATCAGTGGAATTCATAAAATATACCTCAACAGATTCCCTGAATTATCGCAGGAGGGTGCATAACCCCCACAGAGGCAGGGAGCATGGGTGCTCCCCACAATAACTATTGTATTTCTGAGGCATCTTTCTTGCCATGCTGCATGGGACCAGGCAGAGACCAACTGGAAAGGCAGATCTGTCCAAGAGGATGCTCTGGCCAGGGAAGCAGGGCTGGGGACCAGTGCTGCAGGAGGGGACACCTGGCCCAGAGCAGGGCTGGATGACAGCAGCATTACAGGAGGAGGGCAGGAGCTGAGGGCAGCACAGTTCCTACAAACAGGGTGTCCCTGCCCAACACCCCCTCCCCTCCTGGACAGGTTGGTGCCCCCAGTGTGTGGGTGAGGACTGCACCTCTGTAGCAGGCTCCCCTGCTCTGGCTACTGCATCATATCAAGCAGAGAAAAGCCCTGATAACCGTTCCTCCTGGAGGAGAAATAAACCTTTGTAGAGATCTGTAAAGAGCTGTCATATTTTAAGGAGTGGATGGTGGAGCTTCTCTGTGTTGTCTCTCCCTGCAGTGGTGCCGATGCCCTGGCAGCAGCAAGTCATGGCATGAAAGGGCTTTTTTTTATTTTCTGGGGGTCAGCCCGTGGGTTGGGAAATGAACAGGCCGTGCTCCTTTCCCGGGGATATGAGAGCTCCACGGCCAATGGCTTCCCCGTCACTGCTGCGGGTTAATCATTCAGCAGAAGCACCTTGCTGCTCTGAGACAGAGGTCTGACTTGTGCTGAAAACCAATAAAAGACCAAGGGAGGAGAGCATCTTTGAGAACAGTAGGCAAGGAAAAATGCTGGCAATTTTGTGTTTAAGAAAACAAACAGTTTTATCTGAGTTCTCATATCGGTTTGTGGAAAATGGCTGTGGAAGTTGCATTTCCTTGTTCTGAATTTTACCTTGAATAAAATCAACCTATTAAAGCAGGAAGGTTAAAAACAAACAACCTCTTCTAAGAAGCAGAGTGTTTTAAACCACGATATCCCCTCCAGTGCTGCTGCTGGAGCAGTGAGGGCTGGGGTGCAGAGCCAGTGGGAGCTTAGCTCCTGCACAGGGAAGCCTTGGCTGGATGTGGGTCCTGCTCTCTCCACTATCGTACACCTGCGCCTCGGGAATGTCTGGATCTGAAGCTCCATGCCCAGATGAGCTCTGTGGACTCAGCATTGGCTGTGATGATCCTCCTGGGGTGCTCTCTTCACTGGGATGTGGTCTGCAGGCTCTCCAGCCCTATGCCTGGTGGTCCTAGACCTGGTCTGTGGCTTTCCCCACCTCAGCATTGCCTCCTGGGCATTTCAAACCATGCTTGTGTGTTGAAGAGTCTTCACATATTGTTCAGGAATAGGTATTCAGAAAAACAAGATATTGATGCAGCGTTGAGCCACTTTATTGTCTCGTTTGCCTATTAGCAGATGTGGCTCCCTTCTTGCTGTTTGTGCTCAGAGTGGATTTTTATTGCTTAATTCTCTGTAAGTGAAGTGCTAGCAAATTGTAAAATCCGGTTGCTTAACATGTAGCATTAAGTATTGAACCAGCAAAAGAATCAATTACAGGTTTGGTCACTGATTAGCTTGACTTTTTATGGAATTTAACGTCAAGTCTCATTATAATTCTACTCTCTAATTCAGGAAATAAAGAACGTGTGGGGGTATAATGACTGTGAGTGGCTCTGTTCCAGCTCTCCTGCTGGTGGGATGCTCAGCACCATGGTGCTGGGAGGACACACAGATCCACCAGAGAGCAGGCAACATCCTAACTGTTCTGCCTCTGGAGCCCGCTCCTCACCTACCTATCAGGACACAGCCAGCCCCGGGGCTTTTTTGGGGTCCCTGCAGGAGACTTGTCCAAGCCTGAGAGTCTGCTCTTGGTTTCTATGCCCTCATTTCCTTGCCTGTGAAAGGACCAGGGGCTGCTCTCAGCTTGATGCACCTCCTTCATTCATGTCCCTCCTGCTGGCTTACCTGGTGCTTCCCTGCAGGCTAGAGTGAGGCAGAGCTGCCAAGCTGGTGTTTTCCTCAGTGAGTCCTTGTGTCCAGCTTCCCAGCACAGGGCTCATCCCACTGTGCAACCTGGGGAAAAATTGCACTGTGGGTTTTGCAATCAGACTTTATTTTGTTACAACTGTAGCCTGAGTGCAAAGCTCCTTACACTTGGCATCTGAGCCTCCTGCCTTGAGGGGAACGGGGTAGGAAGTGCCTGCAAGTGATTTGTAGACCCTTGCAGCGAAGGGCTGAGCCAGAGCCACGCGGCAGAAGATTCGGGCCTTGGTCAGATCACTGGAGTCCAATGGGGACCTCAAAAAACTCTGGCTTCTTGTGAAATATCAGTGTAATGAGTTGGGGCAAGTGAAATATGAGGAGGTATCTTAGCCCAAGTTAAAAATCCTGGCAGAAGCATTTAAATCAATTCTAATCAGTGTCTGGTCTCTCCTGGAAAACCTCCAAGGAAAGAGGTGCAGGGAAAGCTGTGTTTTTCTCTGGGGAATGTGGTACTGGTGCAGTGCCTCAGAATACCCGATAGGAATTTGCTGTGGGGGCAGCATGTGTTACCCTCCCTGTATCTCCCAGTGCTGCCTGAGAAGGTGAGGAGGAATGGCTTGCCCTGGGCTACTTTCCTTCCAGTGCTCCTGCATCTCCTCTCTGGCTTGCAGCAGCGCTTCTCCTGCCCGTGGCTCTTGTCTGTCTGTGTAAAACCCCTCTGGAAAAAGGCTATGGACCATAACAGGACAAAGAGGACTTTGCACCATTCTGGGCCCCTTCCTGCCCCACTCGAGCAGGAGTCACATGGGGCTGAGCCCCCTGCCTCCCCTGCCCTAGGGCTGTAGGCAAGGATTGTCCACAGCCTCCTGGCTGTCTTTGCCGATGGACAAGTGCAATTGGATTTCCAAATTACAGCAGCTTGGATTAGATTCAATATTCTTTTTCTCTAGCCAGACAACCCTTTAATTCCTTTCTTTCGTTTACGTGGGGACCCTTCTGTGCATCTCAGACCCTTCGGCAGGAAATCTTTGCTGCGCAGGGGCTGCCATGTGCTGCTGCTGCAATAAACTGGAGACGCGGAGCTCCAGCACGGATAGCAGGAGACTGGCAAGTTTTCCCTTCCAGCACTGAGATTTCTGGAGGCTCCTTGTTGTCTGGCTGAGCTCATCCCCCTTCCAGGAGCAGATCCGCTAGCATACTAATGTGGAGCGTGCTTGAGCAGTCCCCTGCATCCTGAGTGAAGATGGCTTGGGAAATTAAAGTTTGTAGGAAATTCATCAAAAATCTGATGTCCTCAAGCAAGACATCTGTTTTTCCAGCCACTGAAAGGGAGGCTGTAAATAACGGCAGCAACTAAGGGGTCAGCAGAGAGAGGAAGAGGGGACAAGCACACTGCCTGGGCTCAGAGGGGAGGGGATGCAGTGCTTGCTTCTCTGCGAGGGGAGATTTGGTCAGTGCCCATGGTCTGTTGGCACTAGGAGCCAACCGGGAGCTGTGTGCCTGCTCTCTGCTGGGCACATTCCTGGTGCTGGCAAATAATAAATAATGATAATGATTATGAAAGCACTGTGCATGTGCCCCTCAGGCTCTGCAAAGAAACTTTTACATCAAAATCCAACCGGAACGTTTTTCCCCTTGTCTAATTCACAAAATATGCCCATAAAACCAATAATTTATCTGTACAAGGGCAATTCCCAGGGTATTTAGACAAAGATTGATAGCTGCTGACTATATCCCATCCTAGCAGAGAGTGAGACCCTGTGGAATTCCCCGGGATTTTGAGCAAATGCAGACGTGTTTGGGGTTTGCATACTCAAAAATCATTAAATGACACATTATTTCCTACTTAAGATTAAATTCTGGAACAGGTCTGGACCCAACCTGAGCTGTGATTCCTAAATTGCTGGTGGCATCTGCAGGCTCTGGGTCTGGCTCAGCTCCCGACTTTTGGGAACAGACTGAGAGCAAGTGCTTCTCCCCGTCACCAGCTTTGACTTTCATATCATGGCTTTCCAATGTACTTAAATCTGTGTGGTGTTTAAAATTCAGCTGTGTTTGTAGGAATTCAATTACCCTTGAAGATTACACAAAGATTATCAAAGTTGTAAACAGCAGAATATGCTCAGAGATCAATGAAGCGCAACAAAGACCACATTTAACAGGAGAAATAAAAGTAAGAGCATGCTGGCAAACTCTGACAGTGGCGCGTAATGTCGCATCATCGTGCTGAAGGTTGGAAAGTAATTGAAATCTATGTTATAGCACCATGTATTCCTGCACAGATTTGCAGTCTTGGAACACAATTTCAGCTCTAATATCCGAGCAATTCATTTGGTTTAAGCAGTCCCAGGCTCTGAGGTGTTCTTGGTAAACATTGGCGTGGAGCACCTGTGCAAGTTGCCAGTAGCAGTGGGTCTGAGCCCATGTGCATCCCCTGCTGGGCACCCTCTCCTGCTATCAGCAGAAACCCTTCACCAGAGAAACCCAGAGGCTTGGGGGATGGAATGATTATCCTTAATGCAAATGAAGCACCTTGCTGGTTCTGTGGTAGGGAGGCATTTTTAACTCTGCAGCCGTGCCCATGGAGCATTGCTGGGGCAGGCGCTGGTGTCAGGGGTGTGCGGGCAGCCACAGCACATGGGCACAGCTGATCCCTGCACTGGCAGCGATGCCCTGCTCTAGGACAGTGCCTGTCCTGGGGAAATATGCTGCCCTAGAGTAGCGTCCTGTCCTGTAGCTGTGCCCTGCCAAGGGTCAGTGCTCTGCCCTTGCAGAGAAGCTACTACCTGAATTGTTTGAGGTGGCTGTGGAGCAAGCCACCTTGAGAGGGGACCAAGAATGCTGAGTCCTGAACCTCAGCTGCTCCCCTGGCATGTGTCTCTCCCCTTTGCATAGAGCATGTCTGCCACGGGGCAGCGGGTTGTGCCTGGTGAGATGCTGTGCCCCTGGGATACTCTGCCTGTGGGATGCTGTTGCCCATGGGATGCTGTTGCCCCATGAGTCTCTCCCCACAAGCCCCTGGCCTGGCTACCCAAGCCATGCCCCAGCAGAGATCTCCTCCGGCTGCACCTCCGTCATGTTTTGTGGTTCTCCATTGTCATTCCAGAGGCAAAGCAGCCAGCTGATTTTTCTTTTCTGTAATATATTACCACTATAATACCAAGTCTAGCAGAACAATGAACTCTGGAGGATGGAGATACCTTCCTCCTGTTTTGCAAACTAAACATAATTTTTATTTGTGCTCAGATTTGTGGCTACTGTGGGGGACATGGGGCAGGGAGCGGGATTGGCACTGGCTAGGGGCCAATGTCCATCCCTGGGTCCTGCTCCGGGGACAGCTCTCCCACTCCTTGTCCTCAGGGTTCTCAGCAGCATTGAGATTCAGAGGAAGCCTCCTCCTTTTGTCAGACACCACGGGGTTTCAGAAGAAACCCTTCAACCCAGATTAATTACTGTTATCTGCACCCACTGGGGCCTGGTCCACCTGCCTGTCTGCTGCAGCCAGAATGTGCAGAAAGTCTCATTCCCTTTCTTCCTTTCTTTCTCTCCTTTTTTTTCCCCTTCCTTTTCCTATTTACTTCTGCTTTAATCTGCATATTATCATCAGTGCAAAGACCTCTGAAATAACATCTGACAAATGATGCCTATTAAAAAAAGACTCTGCACTGTCCTCTTTCACCGCCTTCCAATTTGGACTAGCGCTATAACTATGCATCAATAGACAAGCAATATTATGTTAAGAACATGATAAAATACCAGCAGCTTCATAATGGCAGCAGCCAAATGGTAATTTCTGCTTCAGAAATTGGTCATTTATTTTGCTGGTCTGTTCTTACGTTCAAATTAGATGAAGTTTAATATACTGTAAAATTGAATGTATTCTATCCTTTTCAACAAATATGGCATGTATGAAATGATTTATGGGTCTTACAAACCTTAAAATGTTAAATAATCTCCTTTTTCCTGTGCCTTAAGTCAGTGATGCCAAATAGTTTAAGTACAGAGAAGCAAAACTTTATTAGTTCCCATCCTGATCATCACTTTATTTTGCTGCATTTACAGAAGCAGAAGCAGTATTTAACATATTAGACTAAATTTTGGAAGCAGCCATATTAATTGGTACATTAATTTTACCCCATTAGCTGTAATCGGTAGGAAGGCGATTCTTCCCTGGTGAATGATGTAATTTGTGTTTTAAATTTTTAGTAAAGTCCTGGTGGCACTGCAGATGCCAGAGTGAGGGCTTAAACCCCAGCCACCACAGGGCTCTGCAACCACTGTGTCACGAGGCTGCCCCACAGTGTGGGGAGCATCGGCCCCCAGCTCTGCCTGCCCCACATCCTCCCTGGCCTTAGGGAAGCTGCGGGGCTGTGGCCCGTGACCTGCTGCTCATGGGTCTTTCCAAGGTGGGTGCTGTCCCAGCATCATAACTGTGCAAACTCTGGGCTCCCCCAAGGGTTGGCAGAGCTGCTTTTGTAGCACCTTCCAGGTTTGTGCACATGGGCATGCCATGCAGGCAGTGAGGTACTTGGATAGCGCCGAGGATGCGGCAGCTCTTGCAGAAATCCTGGCATTCCCCAGGACTGGGAAGCTCATCTAAGCTGAATCTGATTTCAGGTTGCTTCCAGTGCAGAGAAGGATGTCAGCTCCTAAAAGGCTTAAGGAGAAGGGCAAAAACCTGGCCCTGGTCAACATTGCCCTTCACAAGTGTCATCCTGGAGCTCCATGACAGCCCATGGGTGAAGCTGGTGTCTCTGATCCATCTTGGAGCGGGCAGCAGGAGGTCCCTCCATCCCTGTGGAGCTGAAGCAAGCAGGGCTCTGACCCTCCCAGCTGGAGTGCCTGTTGGGCCATCAGAGCAAGGATTGGTGGTCTGGATGGTTCACTAAAAATTACTGACAGCATGCAAGTCCCACCTTGACTTGGAAATAGGCATTCACGCCTGCTGAATGCAAAGGGTTTGAGTGCCTCGAGGCATCCAAAGCTTGCAGCAGTGGCTTGTGCATATTTGGCTACCAACAAGACTGGTGACAGCAGCTCCTCTGAAGTGCAGGGAGGCTGGTTTGGTGGAGGCTGCCCTCCCCACCAGGGGATCTGCTCAGCTATGGGTCAGGAAACAATTCCCCTTCCCCAGCCTTCAGCAAATCCTCTCCTAAGATCTGGTCTCAAATCGCAAGGAAATCACTAGAGTGACAGCCTTGGCTGTGGGGTGGGATGATGGATAATGTGGTATCAGCCAAGGAGCAGAGCGAGTGACTCCCTCCTGGCTTGTAGTTATTTAAAAACAGCTTGTCTCCTTGCCCTTAGCCCTTTCTCCGTTTCCTGATCCGCAGCTTGTCCCTGAGGATAAGCCTCAGAGCAGCACAATCTCCTGCAGTCCCCTGGAGCCACAGCCCTGTGCACTGGGATAGTAAAGAAGCCTTTTATTCTGTTTATTTGCTCTATATAATTTTTCCTGCTCTTGCTGACCCTTCTGGGAAGTGTTCCACCCTTCAGTCTCTCTGTTGGGTGCCAGAATTGTTGAGCTTAGCCTATATTTGCATTTTGTATCCTAGTTAAACCAACATCATCAAGGTCAGAACACATTTGAATTGGAAAAGGCTACAAGACAGCATCCCCCTTCCCAGCACAGAGGTGGTGTGGGAACCAGACCTCTGCCCCCAGGGAGCCCCATCCTTGCCCCAGCAAAGCTCTTATGCCCTGGGCACTGCCTGCCCACGTGCTGAAGCTGGAGGGGTCCAGGTAGGGGCTGCTCTCAGGCAGAGGTGGGGGCTCAGTGCTGGGTTTGCTGCTCTGACTCACAGGTTGGAGCACAGGGCCCTTGGGTCAGCCTCCTTCTCTGGACAAGGTGTCAGAGGGATGCAGGGAGGTTTAAGGAAGTGACAAACCCTCTGGCTCTCCCCCGGGCAGGGCTGGCTGCTCTAGCCATGTCCCCTCTCTCTGGGAGCTTGATTGGGTGTCTGCTTTGGGCCAGTTCCAAGCTCTGCTCAGGGCAGCACACATGCTGTGCTCCCCCCATCGCCTCCCTGCTGCTCTGCTGTCCCCTTCCCTGTCAGCTGGCTGAGCCCAGGAGGTTTCTCCTCTCTGACTGCCCTTGCTGTGACCAATCTGTCCTGCAAACCCTCAGTAGAGCAGGACCCTGGCCACAGGTGATGTGACCACCCTTAAATGCGGAGAAATAGGCAGAAAGAGAGAGAAAATTCAGGAAACATAAGTAGCCCTTCTGCTCCTGAAAGCAGCTGGAATTTATGCCCCATTTCAGAGTGTAGACTCAATGCAGAGATGCCGATGTACATCTCCATGTGTGCCAGTGTGTTCGTACAAACTGGCTTGAAAAGGCAGCAGTTATATAGAGCACAGAGCTACACAGTAATGATTTTTACATCTGTGCACACAAGCTATCTTTCCTTTCACTAAGGAGCATTTCTTATGGAAAAGTAGCTGGATTTTTGATGTGAAAAAACAATTCTGCTCAAGACTGAGAGCTGTTTAGAATAAGCACCAGACAGTGTGTGATGGAGACATTGTATGGAGACTTAATGCTGGTCACATCTCTCCTCTCTGCCAGTAAGTCAAGGATGTGTCGTTGCTATTGTGTTTGGTGACTCATCTTTCAAATAATCAGCTCTGGAGGAATTTTGTGCCAAGATGAAAAAATGCCCGGATCCCAGAAGTGTGTGTGTGTCTGTCCACGAGCACAGCCTAGGAGGTAGCTGTGGGCAGCTCTGCTCATCCTCCCCTGTGGAAGCCAGGGTGATGGGGGCACAGACGGGCCAGGACCACTTGTGGGGGCACAGAGTTGGGTGTAGGGGAGGAAATCACACATAAATTCTTTCAGGAAGTGCTGCTGCCCTGTGCTGGTCCCCGTTACTGTGATTTGGCTGGAGAGCAGGGTGAGATAGGCAGCCCCAGGGCACTGGTGCTGCCTACAGTGTGGGGCAGCCAGCAGCTCTCTCACAGCTGCATGTGCCCACCTACCTCAGGGCTGGGGACCTGACTGGTTGAGCATCCTCCCAGCACCTCATGTTTCCCTCATCCTCAGCAAAATATGCAGATTAGCTGAGTAAGTGAAGTGCTGTATGCTAATTAATTTAACAGACTTGCTGTTCCAAAACATCAAACCTACACAAGGAGGATGTGCTGGAATTAGCTTCCCCTGGAAAACATTTTTCTCATTGCTTAACAAAAAATTACACAAACTTATTAAATGCTTAACAATGTGGTGAATACCAGGGAAGCTGTAGGTGCTGTGGGGGCTAAATCTGAGCAGCTGTGCCCACAGAGAGTGCGGGATTCCTCGGTGACACTGGAAAGGCTACAGCAGCAGATGCATGCCTGGTGATGCTGAAAAGTGCCAACAGCATTTTCTTTGTAACCTGTAAGAAACCTGTTGTGTAAATGACCCAGAAACCAGAGTATCTAGGCACCAGGGGCTGGTGGCATCACCTCCATCTGTTCCTTACCTCACTGAGGTGGCAGCTGCATGCACGGTGCCATCACAATGCTTGGGGGGGTGACAGAGCTGCCCTTCTCCAGGAGGCTTTAAAAGCGAGTCCACAACCTGCTTCTCTTAAAGTATGGATCAGGGGTAAAGTACACTCTTGTGAAATGCAGCCCAGGCCTGAATCCTCTCTGCCTGGGCTGATCTGTGGTGTAGTGGGAGTAAAACAGCCCTTAATGTGAGAAGAGAAAACATTGTGTGTTTTGTTTAATACTTGCAATACACTCAAATGCAGCAATGTGCAAGCTCCATCCTGGAGCATCACTTCTCTATCACTTTCCAGCTGCATGGCTCCTCCACTCCTCCACGGCTCGGATATGGTCTGACCCAGACCATCCAGTGCTTGCTGAGTGAATCCAAGAGAATATCACCCGACAACATCGCCAAGATGACTGGCAGGGCTGAGGGTGTTTTCTGAAACACAAACCAGCAAAACCCTGCAGCAGGAGTACTTGCTGTCACCTGGGCACAGCTGGGGAGACTGGATAGAAGAGATTGATTCAAAGGCAAGGAGAAAAAGGCTTTAGCAGAAAGGATATGACATCTGCAATCAGGCCAGGAACTGAAGTAACTGAGGAAAGAGAACTCCAGTTGGGTAAAAGAGGAATGGCAGCTCCTGAGTAGCTTCTGCATGAGCATGCACTTTTAAATGCCCAGAAGCTGAGCACGGGGCTGCAAGTTTCTGGTCTGGCCTGGCTCTTTGCTTAAATATGCAAAATGCAAAAAAACCTTCCCCACCTCAAAATGGGAATCCACCTGATTGAGGTCAATGGTGCAACTCTGCATGGAGGGGTGATGGAAAGCAGTGATGTCCCAGACAGGAGGTGCAGGGGCACACGAGAGTGTTCTGAACAGCCTGTGTTCTAGCAAGGCATGGGCTTTAAGGGAAAAAAAAGGACAGTTTGGCTTGTTCACTCCACAGTGCAGGAAGTAGGGTCTTCTCTGCTGCAGACTTTCAATGGACTCTGAGTTTACCTCTCCTGCTGTGGTGCTGTGCGCTGCTTTGTACCCAGCACCCTCGGGGACACCCACCCTGCATGTGTTACAGTCCTGACTCCAGCTCTTATTACCATGTAGCTCTTGTTTTCTGTGCTTAATATAATAAAATAGATGCTGTAGGTTTTGACAGGACCAGTAGCTGTCTTTCTGGTTGAGAGCTTTGCTGCTACAAACAGAGCAAGACAGATGGACAAGCCAGTGGCATATGCCATTCCCTCTCTGAGTTGCAGGAAAAGACATTTTCCCTAATAGAATGGGGATAAAATTCACAGTTCTCGGGGCGTTAGATTATTTCTAATGTATGTCTCTGGGAACATGAGCTTGGGTTGTTTTTTTTTTTCCTTTCTGAGAGTAATTCTCATATTGTAAACCTAACAAATCTACTTTGCTACATAAGTTGTCATACCTGGAAGGAGAAACACCAGACTTACAGTTTTATTATTAAATCTTCCTAGAAGAAAATGTTACTTAAACTATTTTTCTCCCTTACACTGTGGAGATGGCCCCTGACCGAATGGATGAGATGAGTATTTAGCTGTTGTGTGTGTACTCCAGCTCAGAAGCTGCTGCTCTCCAGAAACTGCAAAGTCCCTCTCAGCAGGATCTCCTCTTCTGTGAACTCCGACAGATTGTGTGAACTGGAAAGTAGCCAAATTGCAGCCCAGATAAAGAGAGTCTTTCTGCATAGTCACTAATGAACTCTTTTTGCAGACTGTACCACACAAGGCGGAGGCAGTTGTGGTGCTAGGGTTCAGGATTAAGAAATGGCCACAGTTGGCTCAGGAGGTGCAGCAGGCTCTTAAGACAAAGCAAATTCTGAACAGTAACCCTCTGCTGGGCAGCAAACCTTTGCTAGGCAAGCAGGTCAGTCCACAAAGGGCAGCCAAAATTGTTGGTGCTCAGGCAAAACACTGTAAATTGCTCACCCCACTTCAAAGAGATCATGTGCTGAGGGCAGATTCTCTTCATCTGCCAGACCTGGTGGTTGTGTTACTCCAGCAGCACCCATTGCCTGCGTGTGCTTTCAGAGCTATAGGACAGTG
This sequence comes from Coccyzus lansbergi, assembly GCA_033558105.1. Classification (NCBI taxonomy): domain Eukaryota; kingdom Metazoa; phylum Chordata; class Aves; order Cuculiformes; family Coccyzidae; genus Coccyzus; species Coccyzus lansbergi. Next base: position 177,842 of record JAUMJK010000860.1, read on the forward strand.
TGGAGCAGGCGGTCACGGTGCTGAGAAATGAGATTAGATTGGGAGGAATCGATGATAAGACGTTTATCCCCAGGTAAATTTGGGACACTGAGGAAATGGAGCCCTTGTCCATTCTCTACCACAGTGCTTTCTGATGCAGGCAGATCATCCGGCACTCCAGAAGGCGGTGACTGCTTTGTGTCGTGGTCATACGCAGTCTCTCAGGGCTGTGCAGGAGCAAGGTGCTTCAGGGAGCTCCATGTGAGCCCTCAGCATTCTGGACGTGCACTGGGGTGGAGCGCAGCAGGAATGGAGTGGGCAGGAGTGCCAGTGCACAGCAGAGCTCCTGCTCGTCAACTGTGGATCCTGCCATGTACTGCCTGTCTCCACCACAGCCAAGGACACGAGCATTGCTTCCATGAGCACAAGATTCCCATAAGGGAGGAACTGTGGTTGGGCTCTGGCCAGTGAAACGAAAAGCCATAGGTCACAGACACAGTGAAAAACTTTAAAAATATTGCCCAGTGGAACCAATGTCCAGGGAATTGTCACATGAATGTGAAGTTTCCTTGAAAAAGCCGAATTTGTCAGAGGATTTGCACTAAGGTCCTTAATTCTTCTCAGACACGATCGTTCAAGAGGGGAGTGTGGCAACCCTTGGTGACCTCCATATTCCTCATTCCTTTTATTGACTGCAACCTATTTTACAGGTAGCTTTCGAAGAAAAAAGACAAAAATCATCCATTAGTTTTCCCTCATTAAACTAAGGCTGAGCCCCAGATGATCACATCCTCTTGGAAAGGCTGGGAGCTGCTCAGGGTTCCTGGAGAGGGGGAACAATTCCAGTCCTGGAGAAGGACACCAGAGCACGAGGTGGTGCAAATGATGCTTGGTGTGCTGATGGCTTTGGAACACCTTGTCTCCTCCTGGGAAGTGTCCTGCTGTGCCTGGTTTTGCCTCTGCTGAGGAGGGGCTGCAAGCTCTGTTGTAACTGCTACTCAGTCACCCAGCCAGAGCACCAACCCCTCACTGCACACCCCACAGGCTCTCCAGATGAGCTTTGAAGGATGCTTACACTATTAATGGGGTGTATTTATAACTGTTTATCTCTGTCAGTTGGGTGGAAAATTGCCAGATGTGTCATTTGCCTGTATTACACAGACATCTCTCATGTTGTCTGGATCAATGCTTTTAAGCAGTGTGTCACTGCCAGGGATAAGCTCATTCCTTCTGCTTGGTGCTGATGTCTCTGGGATCTGCCTTGCTGAGTATGGAGAGCAAAGCCCTGGAGGAAATCTCTGTACGGGACAGATCTGTCCTCTGCTGCTCTGGATATTAGTCTTGTGGAAGGAAAAAGGAGAAGCAGAGCTGAAAGCCTCTTGACTGGGCTCTAGAACAGCCTCAGAGTGTCCTGCCACCGGGATGGCTGCAGACTGCATCTGCGCCATGGGACCCAACTAGTTCTGGGCTAACGAGCCGGGCATGGGGAGAATGGATGAGCAGACGGCACAGAGTGGGGCTCTGACATGCTCCACTGCCATGGAGCCAGGACCTCCCGGCAGGGACCACCCTGGGGCTGTTTTGTGCTCAAACACAGGTTATAATGCCTGCTGCTGCTTAAGGTTCCAGGATTAATTATTCTTGAGAGCTATGAGGTCCAAATGGATGCACTACCTCAATACTCAAGCTTCTGTAACTGTTCCCCGCAGCTGACACCATGGGCCACCCGTTGCTGCTTTGGAGGCATCAGGATCCCACACGACAAGGCTGTTCAGCAGCTAGGAGCAGTGCCCAGGAGTGGACGAGGGACTTCCAGCCAGGCAGGGGTCCCTGAGAGCATAGACACCCCATGGGCATATGTAACTCAGAGTCACAGATATCCCTTGCAACACAGAACAAGGGAGAAAGATAAAAATGGCTTAAATAGAAAGAAATTGTCTCCAAATAAAATGTTTTTCCTTTTTCCCCATGATACAGTGAAATTTCTTCACGGGCAGATAGTCAGAGTTGAGTCCATTACACTCCACGCTTTTTGCCTTCAAACATAAATAGCTGCATATCATCTAAGTGTTTGTTATGAGGAAATGTGGATGCTAGAGAAAGTTAGACATTAAATCATTATTTCATGCAGAAAGATATTGCTAAAGGGAGAGGATTACTTACTATATTAATTCTGTCCTTCAGCGACCCGTACATCTCTCTGCACATAATGACTTTAGTCACAAAATGTATTGTTGAAATGATTCTGGTTCCTCTCAATTCCAATTTCATCAGAGACTGTGCCCGTGGTGTGTTGTCCCTCCCGGTCCATGCCTAGGCAGGGGGCAGTGGGTCAGCGGGACAGCCCACCCCCCAGGCATCTCACCCTGGGGCAGGAGGAACCAGGTTTGCAGGAGGAACCTTCCCATTCTGCCTCTAAGTACTAGGAAGGGAGAGAGGATCCAGTGAGTGTGGAAACTTTCCTTCCTCATAGAGCTTCTGGGCAGTGAGGGATGCCCACCTCCACCTGAGGGGTTCCTCAGCTGCGCTGAGAAGCTTCCCATCTAAATCAACCTCCCACCTGCCAGCACAGAAGTCAGGTACAGGCTGCGCAGCTTGTCCTGCAGCACGGTGAGTGAGCAGCAGATGCATGTCATCTTCTCGGTGGCTGTGGTCTGTCAGGTGTGTGCAGCCCCCGCTGCCCTGGCTCCTCAGCCTGGCACGAGGCAAAGCCCTGGCTATGATCCTCTCGGGCTGCCGGATCCCACAGAGCAGCTTGACTGGGGTGAGACGTGTCCTACCCAACTCGGAGCAGCACCAGAAGCTCTCTGCATTATTCTGCAAAGTCCTGGTACCCTCCTCCTCTGCCATACTAGAGCATCACTAGGTTAGAGCAGAAATTCCTGTTAATCTGTAGGTCTGTAGGTCAATCCTTCTGTGGAGAAACCTTCTGAGCTGTCAGGCTCTGTCCTTGCATATGAGCAAGTGCTCATGCCTAATGGGCTTTTGGACCTCGTATTTTCAGAATTTCCAAAATGTCCCTGCTGGTAGTATAAAATAAAAGTATAAAAGTCACTTTTATTTTATACTTAAATTATTTCTTCTGATTTCAAGTCTTTTACCTGAAATTAAAGAACTGCTTAGAAGTCATTTAGAATTTTCTAATCAGACTTTTTTTTTTTTTTTTTTTTTTTTTTGCCAGCAGGTGACCAATAGAGGGGCAGCTTCTAAGGCCAGCAGCACCAAAAAAAAACAAACCAGCCAAAGGCACCATGAGAGCTGAGGAGGTGAGAGGTCTGGTTTGTTTTGGTGTCTCTGCTTCTGACCCGAGACATTACAGCCTGGGCAAAGGGTGCAAGAGCCACCACTCTGCACTGCGCAGGGGTCAGAGGCGCCCAGTGATGTGCCAAGGAGGCAGCAGCATGGGGGCAGGCGGCTGGAACAAAGAGTTTGTGCTGACAGAGCTTTAACAGGTCATTGTGGGTTTGCAGCCTGGCCAGCTGAATAATCCCCATGCTGCTCTCCTCCCAGGCTCGGGTGTCAGAGTGAAACTTTGTTCCAGTGTGTGAAGGCTGATGGCTGAAGCGCCTGCCTGGTTCTCTGGTTTCCTGCATTTGCTGAGGTAGCTGCAGAAGGCTCTGTGCTACTCACTGGGCAGAGAAAAACAATCAGCCACAGCGTCTTATATCACCATCTCCATGTTAGTCGAAGGGCTCTGCTTGAAACCTGGCATCAGCATACACAGAACATGTTGCATCTTTGCTGGTACCTTCTCAGTCTGGTTTGCAAGACATCCTGGAGGATGTGACCTTGGAAGGCAGGCAGGATATTGAACCTGCATAATAAGAACATCTCCACATCGGTGGCAGCCTGTTGGGTACAGGGCAGTTCATAAATAATGAGAATGTCAAAGATAACTGCACAAAGTGGGAGCAGGTAACAGCTTTGGAGCCAGCTTTCTGACAGCCACCTGGCAACGTCCAATTAAGAGGCGCATTCAGCCCAGTGCAGAGTGTGTCTGGCACCAGGACCAAGGATGCCGTGGTGCTGGCACTGGGGTAGCCTGTGCTCCCAAAGCAGAGGGTGCAGTCAAATGCCAGAGCATGCAGAGCTGTGTGTGTCTTCTGGGGAGCAAATCCCTGGAGGAAGCAAAAAACGCTCGGCCACGGCTATAGAGGGACAGAACAGCAGTGCTGGCAGGAGAGATGCTCACTAGCCCAGCACGAAGGGGTGTGCACAGGGTGGTGAATCCCTGCAGGGAGCAGGGAAAGGAGACGTTGCTGGAGACAGCTCCATTACCTAAATGCGTGACTTACTTGCTGGGGCTTTGGAGAGAGGAGAACATCAGCCCTGGCCTCGCTCCACAGGTGCTGCCAGGGCAGCTCCTCAGGAGTCTGGTCCCTGCTCACACAAGTGTTTATTTCAAGGGGGTGAATTGTATTGTACCACAACACAAATTTTAGGAATGCGACTATGTTTTAGGTTTAATTGCTCTTCTGATGGCTTTTTAAACATCTGGTAAGAGGGGGCAGCTTTCCAAACTGCAAAATCTACACCAAAATGATCTTGAGTTGAATAATAAGTATTCTGTCCTTGTTTGGTAAATATACCCTGTGTTAATGGTGCTTAATGGTGCCTGTAATTGGTGTCTAAAGTTATTTAAAAGTAAATTTACTAGAAAATAATTAGCAATTTAATAGTTCACTACTTCCTAATTTTGTTGATAAAAGTTTTTTCAGTGGTTCTATCAGATGACACAATAGGGCTATGCTGTGAAATCGCTTTTGTCAAACGAGCAGGAAATTGTGCACACAAAATAAGAAAAAAAAAATCCCTTATAATTTCTTTGCCTGGCTGCCAGCCCTCTCGCTGTTTTGATTATCCCCTGATTTACCTTAATCAGCAGCAAGTGAAACGTCCCAGGCTTGGGGATTTGTTCTTTGTGACCTTGTGCAATGCACCCCAAGCTCCAAGGCCAGGGAAAAAAGCTGTCCACAACTGAAGGGACAATCCTGGTGTCCCCACCATGGGGACACATCCTGTTTTCCCCATCACAGGGACAATCCTGGTGACCCCAGCACTGAATCTGGGTCACCAGTGGCCAGTCCCTGCCTGCAGAGGACAGCAGGGGTTCCTGATGCGATCCTGTGCAGGGAATCTCTGGGGATGCCACAGGTCAGGACCTGGTTCAGGAAGTCCTGGTCCTAGTTCTGGAATGGTCCCAGCTGCGGCATGTGCCTTCCCCAGGGACTTTGGCTGGTGGCAGGGTCGTGGCCAGCATGTGCTGTGGGTCTGCCACACATGAGGAATTGGTGCTGCTGGCGGACCCAGAGAAACAGAGCAGAGAAATGCAGCTGCTACAAGGTTTTATTGTTTGGAGCTGTGGGGTCAGGTGTTCGGTTTGGAATTTTGGTTCTGCTCAGGTACAGAGTGACACCGACAACAGCAACACGTTCGGGAGGAGGTGACAGCACAGCAGTTTGGTTTCAGAAAAGACTAACTCTCCATTTCCAGCCTCTGAACCACAAAGTACCAGTTTTTCCAGAACAATGAATCACTCAGTCTGTGTATAAAATTAAATATAATTTATGCTTTGCTAATTGAAATCAAATACAAAATTCAATTTCCTGTGTATTCTAACGCTGACATTTGAATTGCTAAAAAAAAAAAAAAAAAAGTGTTATTAACCTGACTCCCTCCTGTTTGGCAGGGCCCGAGAGAACAACTCCCCTGCCAGCCCCTGCATCCGCCCTGCAGACACGCTGTGTGGTGCAGATGAATCCCACCCCCCTCCTGGAGCCCCTCTGAGTCCTTGCTGCCCCCAGCCAGGGGGTTGGTGGCCCCATGGCCCCAGCAGGAGGCAGGGGGCTTATCCTGCCATGCTGGCAGTTGCCATCCATGGGGCAGCCGCTCAGGGCTTCCTATTCTGCCAAGTACTTGGTGGCTCCATCCGAGCTGGGAGTAGCAGCCTATATAAAAAATAAACCTCTGGAGATATGGCAGAAAGGATGGGAGGGAGGGTGTGGGGCCAGGGGGACGTGGGCAGCCTGGCTTCTGTAAACCAAGTGGCTGCTTCCAGGGATTCCCTTCTCTGAAGCCCGGCTCTGGGACCTCCTCCTCTAGGAGTCCTCCCATGGGACCCCTCAAACAGGGCCGTGGGACTGAACTGCAGGAGCGACTGCTTCATCCCAGTGCAGGATGGACCCTCCTGCCCAGCAACATGCCATGACTTCCCTGATGGGTTCAATGTGTTGCAGTTCTCAGACCAAGCAGTAGTTTTGGATCTCCTGTCCCTCCAGCAGTTGGCACAAGAACATGGTGACGGTGGCTTGATGGCAGCTGGAACCCAGAAGCTCATCCTGGGAGAAGGTCTCCTGAAATGCCCGGGGAGACATGGGACAGTGCTCAGAGCAAGCCAAGGCTGGGGTGGGTAAGGAGGCGTGTTGGGTGGGCATGGGTGTTCTCAGGGGCTCTCTCAAGTTCATGGAGATGTCGCTTGAAGAAAAATTGCCCTGGTTAAGCATGGATGGGAACTGAGGGAGTCCAAGGTTTGGCCATGGAGGCAATGCATGGTGCCACATTGACGACTGTAAAAACCACAGTCACACGCAGCCACCAACCTACCGGGTCCTGGCAATCCCATGAGCTGGCATGGCATTCCCATGCAGCCAAGCCTTCTGGCAGGCAACCAGAGCCACCAATGCCACCATCTCCACTGCAGAGCTCTGTTCAGCACTGCCACAGCCAGCTTGCTGGGGCATTGGGGCTGCAGCACACTGAGAACAGGCAGAAATTCCTGGATATCCTTCCAGTAAGGAGCCTGTGTACCAGGTCCCGATGAGCCTCCTGTCCTCCAAATGAATCCACTAAGCAGCTTGCACCAAATTGTGTAACCACAGTTTTCACTTAGGAGCTGATCTGACATTTCAATAACGTGGGAAGCACTGTGAAATTATGCCTATTACATACTTCCAATTTTCATGTAATAATTTTGGGATTTGTGGTCCTGTGAATAACCACGTTATGTCAGGAGCTGTTTTTAAATCTAATCAGGCTAATAGGAATTGACGTGACATTAGTGGGGACCTAGCGGTGCCCCTCCAGCATGACCCACGCTGTAAATTTTCCAAATGGCTTTAGCTCTTTGTCATCCAATCCAAGGCACCAGCACCACGTCACGGTGTAATGAACCACAGGACAGGCCATGAAACCCAAAGCAGGTTCAGCTTGTTACCCAGCATGACAGCGATTTCACTCGGTTGGTTGGATCAGTAGGGATTTCTTGCCACCTTAATCAAATCTGAGTCTTGGTCCTCCCACAGCCGTCCTACGCTGCATCTCTGCTGCTTCCCCGAAGGGGATGAGGGGCTGGCACACAGCTCTGCTCCACCTGGGAGGCAACCTTACCACTCACTACAACAAGGAAAGCAGCCAGCAATTTTTGAGAGCCCTTAGACATTACCCACGCAAAGGGAACATTTCAGCAATGGCTGCTCTGCTTTTTTTTTCCTTTTGTTCCCTCTGTTTTGCTCTTGGTAACACAGATAGAAACAGTGCAACTGTGTCAAATGCTGCTGTCCTGTTCTCCACTGGTCCCAGAATGCAGCTCTCCTCATGTTGTTGGAGGATCCAGTTGGGATAGGGGTTTATTCCACAGTTTCTATCAGGATTTGGAGATTTGGTTGAGCGTGTGGCTTGGTCACTTTCCACTAGAAAGCACATTTCTCTAGTGTGGAGCAGTTCTCACCCTGGGAATTAATTGCTTTTTTGTAATTCTGAAGTAAAGACGAAGACTGCTTCGCCACTTTGCAAACCCAGCTGCTGACAGCAAGCAGCAGAGGTGTCATTTTCAAGGTGCAAATGAAGGGCAGTTCTGGGAGGCCTGATGCTCAGCCCTGCCCAGACCCTCGGCAGGGGCTGTCCCCCACATCTCTGCCCCTCGGTTCTCACCAGGTTCTCATCAAACTGTGCAGCAGGGCACAGCGCAGCATTGCTGGGAGGCACGACACTGGCATGCCTGGCTCCACACCACACCTGGGCAGCCTGGCCGGGCTCCTAGCTTGCTCCAAGCAGGTGCCTCAGAATGGTTTCCATTGTGGCTTCCAGCTCGCTCCAAGCAGGTGCCTCAGAATGGTTTTCATTGTGGCTTCCAGGAGGAGCAAGGGGGTCAGGCAAGGTCCCAGCTCTGATATCACTGAACATTCCAGCAAAACAGGAGCGTCTCCCTTCCAACAGTGCAGTTACACCCATCCATCAGAGGAGAATCAGGCCCAGGTGTTTTGTGGCACTTGGTAAATACTAGTTTTAGTGCAACAAGTAATTGAAACATCTGGTGCAAATGAAGTTTCTGTACATTTTGCAGCATAACTGGCTTTATTCCTTCCACACGCAAATACCAGTGTGCATGCAAATGCACGTGTCCTGAATTTACCAGATCTGATGCTGCTGTTTGGGTGAAATCAAAAGCCAGGGCAGGTGAAATCAAATCCAAAGGTTTGTCAGTGCTGCTGGGTTTTGTGAGCTGCCCTCCTGCTCTGCTGGCTCTGGCAGGAGGTGCTGGTCCCACTTACCTGGCTGTGAGGGGGATGCCAGCAGTGAAATGTTGACCTGAAGCCACCCCTCACCCTGAGAAGCCATGCTCCTTTGCCTCTTTCTCCTCCCACCTGCCCTGGCCCCTGAGCATCACAGGGCGAGAGCCCAAGCGCAGCCCAAGGTGATGTGCCACTAAGGTTTCAGAGCTGGAGACACAGATGGTTTTGGCTGCAACCCTGAGAGCGCAAGAGTCTTGCACTGGCAAGGCTGAGCCTCCAACCACCAGTGAGTTTGGGGTATCTAACAATGATTTGCATTTCAAAAGAAAAAAACCTCTTTTCCTGATTTCATGGTTCTACTTATCGCTTTCTTCCTGCTCCCACTGGAAATCTTGGCCCGTCATTTGGTAAAACATGACATTGAAGGGTTTGTAAAACTTTCGCAGTCTGTGGATGACGTCTGGATCTATTTTGGGGTGAGTTCGACCCTTGGACTTGCCCAGGCATCGAGGAGCACTGCTCTCCTCTGGCTTCTTTAGACAGGGGAACCCCTTGGTTTTATTAAAATAAAAATGTTTCTCTGTTACAATCCTCTTGAGGCCTAAGAAGTCCTGGACTTTGGCCATTTCCCCAGCTGGGTCAGTGATGAGCCTCTCGCCACTGACAAAAAGGATTTGGGAGAGGGGGAAGTACTGGAGCCAGTTCTCCAAGTGCAGAGCGTAGATCCCAATGCGGATTGCACTCCAGGAGGCATCGATCAACCCCAGGGTCCGATTCTTGAAGGCCAGCACCTCAAAGCTGGGGATCTCTGGCTTTTTGGAGAGTGTCTGAGTGTAGTCCGAGATGGCCCGAGTGACCGGGTTCCTCACCACCACAATCAGCTTCGTGTCCTTGGCCATGGAATGAATGCGCCTGGGAGCCTCGTTGGTCACAAAGTAACTGGGAGTCTTCTCCATGGTGATCTGGCCGTCCAGCGTCTTGGGCATCACGTTCCTGTGCAGAAGCAGAGGAGGGGTGGTTAGGAAGTGACCAAGCAGGGGCAGACAGATCAGTGTCCCACCTGCCTCATGCAGATACTGGTGGGACCTTCAAGAGGGACGATGCTGCCACCCCTAGGGACTAAAGGACTTCTGGCTTTGCTTCTTCTCAGACCCTGGATATGGTGGGCACCTCAAGTGTTAAATCAGGCTTGGCAACAGTCAATTTGCCATAGGCACATGTAGACAAAAGTTAATTGACAATAAACCCATACAATACCTGTCTGTTTGGCGAGCCATCTGCTTCCATTTGCTCAATTAAGCCTATTCACTTCAGAGCCTTGTACCAGAGTGGTGCAGTTAGGATTACACAAGACCTTTTTGTTATGATGACATGCTTTTAAATGTCTCAGCTAATAAAACTTAATACAGAATAAGATCCCTTGCTTCTAGTACAATAATTAAATTTATTTACTATCTTGTGTGTGAGAAAGAATGACTTTTCTTTTATCTCTAATTCACATGCTCTGTCAATAATTAATTGCTGCTGGGTTTTGAGCTTCCTGTGCAAGCACTTTTATTAGCCAAAAGGAATTTGCCTACTGGATAAATTAACACGTAGCAAGACTTTCTTGGATAGCATATTACGATATTGTAAAATGAAACTGCAGCAAGATAGCATTTATATCTAAGAAAATGAAGAGGTAAATGCTTGTCCCAGCTGCCCCCAGTTAAAGATGATCATAGCAAGCTGGAAGGTATTAAATGAGGTCCCCTGCAAGAGCATTCTAACCCTTTCAAATCTCCTGTGCAGGGCCTGTCATGCCCACAGTGCACCTCTACAAAGGCCTTACAGGTATGTATTGACCACTTTGAAGAAGTGGTTTAACAGTATTTTTATCTTAAGCCTTTCAAGTACTCTGCCTCAGCAGCTCACATCAAGCATAATTTATTTAACCTGTTGTTGGCTAATTTGCCCCAAAGGCTCAGAGCCCGACAGTGCTGCTGCCTGGGAGGCAGTAGGAGCAGTGTCACAGGTGGCCCTGACCCAGACTCCTGCAGCAGTTGTGAAGGACAGGATGCTCAGGGTCTTGCAGGATTATCCCTTCACATTGAAGCTATTTTTAGTGCAAACATATGGTGAGGAAACAATGTGAATAGGCTGGAAATGGTTCTGTAAGAGCACCTTGGGCACCAGCGACTGCAGCGATGCTGACGTCAAACCACTGAGCCCCAGGAAGCAGCTATCTCAGGATTGTGCAGCTGAAGGCTGCAAGCAGAAGTGGCTGTTGGACAAAGCCCAGCTTGATTTGCCTGTCAGTGTCACCTCCTATTTATGACTGCAACACACACCAGCTTGCTTCAAACCTCCCCATAATTTGTGTATTTAATGCTGTTGGAATCCATCCGATGGGGCTTCTTTAGCTGAGGTGCTGCTAGAGGAGGTGCCAGGCAAGAGCGAAAGTGGGTCAGGTGCTGCTTGTGCCTTCAGCACTTGTGGGACGAGGCAGGCAGGTCTTATGGCTGTCCTTCTCCTGCAATCAACATCTTTCCTGCTAAAAAAATCCCCAGCTGGCCAGGATGGTTGTAGGGGAGCAGTGTTCCAGTTCAGCTGTCTTGGGGCCAGCATGCCAGTAGCCAAACCCTGCAGGGACAAGTGTGGCTATGCAAAGTTTCCTGATTGATTTGTTTGGGTTTGTTTCGTTTTTTTTTTTTTTTTTTTTTTAATACTGCTTAACAAGCTTGGAACTGAAATGCTAGTATTTCTGCATGGAAATTAAGTCTTGGTCTTGATGTGACAGAGCAGTGACAGGAATGAAGAGAGCTAGGAGCCGGACTGGAGGAGGGTTGAGGGCTGCCATGGGCAGTACTGTTCTATGTAGCTGCTCACACAGCCCAGGTGCTGGAGAGGGAGAATGATCCTCCTCTAGTAAGGACAAGGGTTATGGGGCTTCTGGTTCCCACAAGAGCACCAGATGTTCCAGGCCCAGCCTTGTAGTTGTGACTTGCTTGTGGAATCCAGCCCCGAGTCTGTGCCAGCAGCCAGTGTTGTCTTGTAAAAGCTGTTTAGAGAAAGGGCAGTGAAAAGCAGGTCAGCGATGACCTCTGAGCAATGACTCTATTTCCCTGCTACCAGGATCTCTCTTTGGATCAGGCATTTTGATTCAAATGCTCTCAGCTTCAGGGGCTCCATCACTCCCTGCTGTCACCACCCTCTGCTGTGCTCACTCTTGCCTGGAGAGGCACAAGCAGCAGAGAGATGTTGCCAGCTGTGGTTCACCCCTCTGTGTCCCATGCAGCCCCAACCCAGCAGAACGCTCGCAGCGTTGCAGTCTCCCTCCTGCTGCTGCATCATCCGTCATTCACCCAGATGTCAGAAGGCAGTGCCACTTCTGGTTGTGCTGGCTGAGGTTGAACCACTGTAGCCATCTGCACACTGCAGCCTGTTCAGGGAGCATTACTCAGGTGTGGTGTTCCACCAGTCTCACCAGGGTCCAGGTGCCAGACCTTGAGGCAGCATCTCACACCGGAAACCACTTTGGCAATGGCTGGGAGTGGTTTCTAGCCCTGTTGGGATGAGCACTGTGCACAGGCCAAGCCAGAATCCCTGCCTCAAAGAGCTTGCAGAATAGGAGAAGGAGCCTGTGAGGAGGAGGAGCGGCCAAACTGCAGGAGCTAGTGCTTGTGTCTGTCCTTGGGGCTGTGGGATTGGCCTCAGAGAACATGTGGAGGAGTAAGGTAAAGAACTGAGGCTGGGGAAATGAAGGTACTTCCAATCCAGTGACTTTGCTTGGGGCACTCCCAGAACAGGTTTCTATTGAACCATTAATTACCAGAATCAATGTGTTACTCTTCTGTTCCTTGTTCCACAAAACAGTTATTTTATCACCATTTATAGACAGTAATCTGTAAGTGTTTCCTTTCTAAGGAATTCTGTCACAAGGGAGCTGCAGACCATGTTTCATCCTGCTGCTTGCTGTGCTGTGCCAACATCCACAGTACCGGAGCTGCCAGCCCCCAGGACAGAGGTACCACAGCCGGAGGGCAACTGGGAGGTCTCCCTGGAATGCAGTGGTCAGTAATGCCAGTAATGTGAGAGCAGTAATGGGAGCCCATGAGGAAGGACAAAGAATCTCTCAGCCATCTATGGGTTTCCTCTTCCCATGGGCTTTTCCTCCTGATTTGTATCACTGAAGATTTAATGAAGTCCTGAAGTAGGAAGTTTTACTATTGCTTCCCAGTCTCTGTTGTTAGTGGCCGCTCTAGGTATGGTTAACACGCTCAGAGGCATCCACTCCCTCCTGTGTCTTGCTAAATTTTCTGCTATGAGCTCCAATGGACTTGTCCCTCAGTGCTTGAGGCAGCGTTTGCCCTTTGTGCTGGCTCTGTATTCAGTGCTGCCCTGCTCTATGAGGACAGGAGAATGGAGCTCTCCGCCTTCTTCCTTTATCCCAACCCTAATTTTACTCTGCAATGACGCTTGAAAGGGCTGGGCCAGCTCAGCTACTCCTTTGCCAGCTCTCCACAGGAATCCTGTAGGTCTCCATTCATGGCAGGTTCTTCCCAGAGCATCCCTTTGAGGCCAGGGGCATGTTTGATCCTGAGCTGAGAGCCAGTGTGATGCTCTGGGAGGCTGACCTGAGGCTGTCGCTGCTGCTCCTGCTGCTGGAAACTTGGATCAGTGCTTTGAGACCAATGGGATTGCAGTCATCCCATGGCATGCGGTGCTATGGGGAGTGGGAAGAGGCAGCTCTTAGTTTTGAGTGAAGAGGGCATCAGCTGAGAGAGTGACAGTCTGGATAGCAGAGGAAGCAGCAGTGTGTGAAAGTCCTACCTCACAAATCATGACAGACTGCCAGGCAAGCACAAACACTGTTAGCCCTTGGTGCTGTTACCCTGACACCCACGCAGCAGCACCGCACGCTTATTTGTGCTGTTTCAGACAGGAAAAGCTGTTTTTCTATGCAATTGTCTGAGCAGAAGGAGGGACCAGCATAGGCAGAATTGGCTGGTGTACGCTCCTCTGAGTCAGCCACCCTGGCAGCGCGCAGCAGGCTGTCAAATGTCAAAATGTGGTGATTATGAGATGCTAAAAGTGCTGCTGGACTAGGAGCGATGGGCTCCCTGACAATAGAGCTTGAGGGGACCGTTGTCATCGTCTGCTCTGACCCTTTGCATGGCACAGGCCAATCTGCCTGGACCACTCAGAGCACTGCCTCTGCCAGAACATCTGCTGTGAGCAAAGCACTGTGGGGAAACGGGGGCTGGGCAGCCCTGGGGGAGCCCCCAGGATTTAGCAGCACCACTGGCTGCTGCTCAGCACCTCGGCTGTAGTATGGATTGGTCCAGGCACAGCCATTAGCTTAATGGGGTTTTGTAACACATCCTTCTGTCTGGTCATTCTCATGGCTAACAAGGCTGCTCTGAAAATAAATGCCTGCGGACTCACAAACTAAAAGCCAAGTGCAAACTAGGCTGGCTGGGTCCCCTACCCCTTGTGCCGATGCTCTGGCTGTGCAATCAGACCCGAAGCTGAAACTCACAGTGTTCATGCTGCATTTGCTCCTGCTCCCCCAGACCATCTCCCCAACAGCAGGAGGTCCCTGTAGCCCATGGGATATTTGGGCAGGTTCCCAAGGACCAAGTGCCTGTGCGAGCCTTTGTTTGCTTTGTATTACAGGTTGTCTTTGTGATTTGTGGATTTATAGAGGACAATGCTTTAAGAGCTGAGACTTAACCAGAATTCAGTGGAAACACTGCTGCTCTTCCTCACCAGTGCTGCTGCTCCTACCTGTCCTGGCCCTGGCAGGGCTGGGAGAGTGCAGGAGTCAAGTGTCGTCTCCATCCTGGCACTGCCAAGCCCCTTCACGGACAGTCTTGTGAATAAGGAATATGGTCCCCTCTGCTCTAGGGACAGATATTATCCTTACTTAGTTTTTACTTCAAATTATTGTTTTAATAAGCTGCTACGAAAACCCCAAACCTCTCAGCCTTTTCCCTGGTGGGGATGCCTCAGATTACACACTGGAACAGAGCTGTGGTGGCTGGCGCTCAGGTATAAAACAAACACCCCAGCAGGGGTTTATAAAAGAAGCATGAACAAACTATTAATTACAGCGGGCCCTTCAGATGATGTTATCACAATAAACACGAGCCAAGAAACTGCAGAGCTAATAATCTGAAAGTGTTTCCACATTTAAGGACTGTGTTTCATTCCATACACAATAAAGACAAATGAAGAGACAGGCTGGCCCTGAGGAGAGGCAGCAGGGAGGTAGCAATCAAGGAAAAGAGGAGGTAAAACAGATTCAGCTTTTGCTCCTCAGGTTTAAGGACAACACTGGGACCTGTACTGTGTCCTCGAGACACTTCTGTCCCTGCAGAGCACAGAACTACCGCAGCCCTGGGACAAACCCACAAACATTCTTTTTGCCAAACTCTACCTTATTTCAGAGTTCCTTTCTGGGTGCTGCATTTCCCATGCATGCACCCTGGCTCCCTTGCTGAGCTCCAGCTGTGAGGGAGGCTCGAGTCCACGAGCCCCAGGAGCCAGCACATCCTGCATGCATCCTGCTGCACGCAATCGCTGCTGCCAAGTGTGCAGTAGAGAACGATCCATGGCACTGCCGGCTCCTGCAGCCGAGCCTCTGGCACTGCAGGAATACTCCTCAGAGCATTTAACCTTCACAGAGCTGCTGCCATGTGCTCTACCCTAATTGCGTGTGTGCTGGTGGAATGCTAACCAGGTCCATGCACTCGGGCAGGATGCAGCACTCCAGAGCTCTTTGCCCTGCTGGGCTGGGGCTTGGCTCCTCGGGAGGACTGCATGGCCTCTTGGACTTGCTTTCGTTTGTCTTGCAGTGTTTCTTTCCCTGTTGATGCCAGGCTGGCTGATTAAGCAGCACTACAGTGGTGCTGACTGCACTTGGCATGTCTCTGCAGAGCAGCCTGGGAGGTGAAGCACTGGAACCGGACATGTGTGCTCTTGGTGTGGCCACTGGTCTCTACTCACTTCCTGCCTCTCCTTTGCCTCCTTCACTACACACCTGGAAAAGGGTGAAATGATAACAAGCCCTCTCTCTGTGGCAGAAGCTCCACCACATCCAGCATTAATGACACCTTCACTCTGTTACGGGGGTGGGCATCACTTCTTCATGCTTGTTGATAGCAACACCTCAGTGCTGCGCAGTGTCAAAATGGAACATTTGTTGCCATTCTTGGGCTTGCATCAGGGAATCACCTGGTCCTCCCAGCAGATAATTGAAGAAGTATTTCTGGGTGCTTGCTTGGCCGTTTGGTGTTTCTCTCCTTCCCCATCCATTCATTCCCCAGTGCTGCGGCTGGAGGTAAGGGGGAGCCTGCCAGCACTCATGGCTCCTGCAGCGCCTCAGTCCGATGGCATCTTTACTACCTTCGCCTCTTTGAGTTGTTTCCTCTGTGCATAAAAAGGCACCCCAGTGGCTGCACAGCAACAGGCAGGACATCTGGCTCCTGCTCCCCTCTGATTTGTGGCAAAGGCCAGCTCTAAATCCTCATTGGGAAAATGTGCTGGAGTAATTGTTCTTAACTGCCGGCTTCAGACAAGCTCTTTATTTTCAAAGGATACATTTTATAAATTTGTGAATTTGCATGTTGCCAAAATCCCCTTGTGGTTTATTTAAATCCAGATTATCTTGTTTATTCCTTCAGTCACAGCTGTCATTTATCTCTGTGTAGGCAGCTTGTTCACGATGTTGCAGGTTTCCTGCAATCCCACTCAAAAGGAGCCTTTGTTAACTGTATTTTCATGTTCTCAACAAGAGAAAAAAAGTTCACAGCAACTCCCAGGGCTGGGAGAACCACAGGGAGGGACACGGGTTTGCACCATTGCTATCCGAACAATGCGCTGGCCAGGGGCTACAGCAGTGTCCCCTGCCCGGGGAGCTCAGCTCTGCTCCCCAGCGTGGAGCAAGCATCCGCTTTTGTCTTCAAAAAAGACAAACATGAAGTAATTTTCCTTTTTATTATTAACACATTCCGGTATAATTGCTTGAGCTGTCAACTGTGACCTGCCAGTAATTCAGCAGGCGTGGGACTTTCAAGGGGAGAACGGCATTGCAACTGAAGACTGCAATATGCATTAAAAGCAGAACCTATTTGCTGTAAGCCCCCAAGTCAAATCTCTTGTTGAATTTGTTCAAACATAAATTTACAGCTGAATTTACATAGGTTTAATGTTTTATAATCTTTTTGGTCTGTGAATCTATATTCAAGACTGAGTGCATTAGCTTAGAAATATTGTGCTTAACGCTGAAAATAATTTTAATCTCTCCAAAGTCCAATCCTTTGCACATCACTAAACCTCAGAATCCAATCCCTTCTAATAAGAGACACAGAACTTGCATCTGTCGCTGCCTAATAGATTCATACTGCTCTAATTCAAATGGCTTGCACATGTCTGTTAAAACCGTTAAACAGAAATTGTAAAGCACTTTGAGAAAAGGGGGTGCCAGTTCAGACTGGGGCTAAAGCAAAACAAATCTCTCCCAGGAGACTCAGTAAGAAGTGTAATGGCTTGGAAGCTGGTGGCACTGGGAGAAGGGGGAAGAACCACCCTCCCCTGGGACTCGAGCTCTGCTCTTGAAGGACTTAATACCCCAAATTAAAGGCTACTGGGAACTGTTGATTTCCCTCTCCAAGACAAACGTCCTTCCCTTGTCCTGGAGTCTGCAAAGTCACTTGGTATCCACGCATAACACTCTCGTGAGGGGCAGCTTGATATTGCAAAGACTCTCGCTCCATGCCAGCTGCATCCTGCTGATCCTCTCCTGGGCCATGCAGGACTTGGGAGCTCAGGCAGCCCCAGCAGCAAGGACCAGCAGGGCCTGGGAGCATCTCGCTGCCCCACAGCAGGAGCAGCCCTGCTCCCTCTGCCACCGGGGCTGCAGCCAGTGATGGAGAATGGTCCTGTGTTGCCATACCAACGCAGGTGCTACCGCCGTGTTGACTAACTGTGAGCTGATCTGATCATAGAATGGAGGCATCAGGTTGCTATGGTAACCAAAATGCCAAATTGGAAATTGTGTCAATAGCAAAGTTATCCAAGAGGAGGCAAGCGTGCGCAGCGGGGCACTGGGCCTAAGGCAGCTCCACGGCAGCCGCCTGCCCAGGATGCCCAGAGCTTCTGCTCAAGGCCTGATGAGGCTCAAGGCACCACAGAGGCCCAGCTGTATCCCAGGTGCCAGCCCCAGGACCTCTGTTTCATTGGGCACAGCTTCCATGCTCCCTCCCTCCTTCCCACTCCTGCTCCTCCACCTCTGCCTTCCTCACAGACATGGTCAGAAGTGTGTGTGGTTCTCATCAACAAACCCCACAGGACAGAGCTCCCACCTGGCTGTGGTGCAGGCTCACAGGCACTGGCTGGGCACACCTAGAGGGAGGATGCTGCATATGAGTATCATTCAACCTGGTCTCCCACATACTGAGGAAAATACCTTTGGAGTATGGTCTATTTCTAATGTGATTTTTCATCATCTCACTCAGTCTAGAGTCCAACAATCACAAAGAAAGGGATTCTGTGTCTCCACAAAAATGCAAAATCTTTAACGGCTCATTGGCATGTGCTTAAGTTGGCCTGGATAAGGAGTTACTCCTGAGAGCCCACTATTGATTCTGTCAGGGATTCAGAGGCTTTATAGGCATCACTCAGGATCTCTTTAGTACTTGTACCTTCTTAATGGCTCTCATCGCCAATAGGACTGAAAACATCCCCCTGCACACTGGGAAGCAGCTGAATCTGTGCCAGGAGGCAGCACTGCTCTGCTGCTGTGGGCGTGTGGCTGTTGTCTGTGACCAACAGGGCACCCCCACCAGGCACCCTGCAGAGATGCCTCATCTGCTGCTCTTCCAGTGCATTTGAGGAGGTGGAGATCCCGGGGCCAAGAGACGTGTGAACTTCACCCAGGAAGGCTCCTCTCCTCCTACCGCTGTGCAACAAAATCAGTGGGCAGCTGGCTGAGTAGCAGACAAAAATATAAATATGCTCCGATTTCACTGGGACCATCTGGCTCATACATGATAGGCAAGTAAGAATGCTATAATCATGAAGCAGAGAACTAAGCTGATCCATTAAAGTCTTTTAGCGGAAGCAAGTATGGAACCTGTATTAATCCAGCAACGCTTTGTGAACAGTCGTCACAAGGTTAGATCCATTCAGCTGCAATTAAAAATAACCCTCGCTACTGAGGCTGTCTTGGATAGCTGTTACAGCATCATGCTCCCCAATGACTCTCGTGTGTATAGATTGTTGATGCTCACACAATGCAATCTGAAATTATGATCTTAATACTAAATCTTGCTTTCTTCTGTTCTTTCCTCAAGTGGATCTCCTCTAGGATACGGCTGTTGCCTTGTGCTGAAATCCCTCGCCTGTCTGACTGTTCAGCTCACGCACAGATTTCAGCTCAGCAATGTTAGGATTTCACTGCCTCCCTAATGCAGGGTGTCATTAACCTCCACCTCCCTTACCAGCAGCCGTGGCCAATGCATGGGGGTGGTGCCGAGTCCTGAGCTGCCGGGTCTGTCCCAGAAGCTCACCTACCAACAGCCACCAGGGCTCTGCAAGCTCCTGGCATGGCTGGAAGCACTGGGCACATCTGTACCATCTCAGATGGCACCACCGGGCTTCAACTGTGCAAAGAAATCTCAGTCCTGTGGCTGGAGATGCATATTCAGCATCACATTGCTTTTGCCAGGGATAAATCTGGCCTGTTCTCTCCAGTTTTAGTGCAGGATTTATTGTTGGTCAGCACTCAGCCATGAAACAGGTTGTGAAAAAGGCTGGAAATGCATATTTCTAACCCTACTGCAGTCAAAATTATTTTGACTAAGCCTCACTACTGTTCTCTACAGAACTACTGCAATGCTATTCACTGGGAATATCTCAGTAACATCTACCAGATTAATTACTGTATTAATCACAGTTATAGCAAACCAGCACCAGTCTGAGCGCCCTGCCTCTCTCACACGTGCTGGAGCAGGGACACATTGACAGCAGCAGGGCAAGTCCTGCCTCCTTTGACTGAGGATGTTCAGGTCAAGGGAGCGTGCTTGAGTTCACAGGGTACACATCCTGTGAGTGCTAGCACATTCATTTTCTGCTATCACAGGAGGAAGGGAAAAGACCTAGATGTCCATGACTTGATGTAGATCCTGGAGCTGAGAGCAAGCAGCCAGCCCAGAAAGAGCAAGCCCACCCTGAGGGCTACACGAAACCAAGTGAGCTCTACCCTTGAGGGAGGCTTGGTCTTGCAGAAGGCGTTCAGAGTGGCTGGAGAGCAAGCCCCAGGGGTGAAGAGCTGCTATTTAATGAGCAAATACAAGCAATAACCCCCCCCCCCCCACTGTTGGTCTTTATGATCAGCCAATATGGAAAAGATAGAGCCAAGGAAGAGAGGAACACAATCCACTTCACTTTGAATACTGACAACTCAGCTGGGCAGTTCAATCCATCCCTGATTCCCAAAGATGGATCTTTGTGAAGGAAGATTATGAAATTAGAATTTTAAAATGTAATAGTATGGAGCTATACATTGCAAGGAGTACTTTTTCATATTCTGGAAAATTTACTTCTACCAGGAGAAATCTCCTGACTATACTGGCAGCCTAACTGAAAGCACTGCTGCTGGATCATGCTAAAAGCTTTTCAGGGAAAAACAGTAAATAAATCCCACTCTGGAGATGTATCTGGGTGTTATCCTAACGCATTGTCAGAGTAATAGGTGAGCCATCCGCTGCTAAAAGGCTGGGAATTGTTAAGGAGGGACAATAGAGGAGCAGTATTTGCAGAAGATGTTGAATAACAGAATCATAGCATCATAGAATTACCAGGTTGGAAAAGACCCATTGGATCATCAAGTCCAACCATTCCTATCAAATACTAAACCAATCAAATAGTAAAATAAAAACTAATGGTACCTGACAGGAATCTTCCTGTCAGAGCATTTTTTATTTCTTGCTTATTTTCAAGGAAGGACAGGATTACCCTGCCAGAGCATTTTTATTTCTTGTTTATTTTCAAGGGTGGGCTGCTGGCCTGGTACGGATTGGAGATAAGGCCTGTCTACCCCAGACTCTGGGAGGAAGAAGAATGAAGGGGAGTTTCGGGAGACATCTCCCCTCAGGATGACCATAAATCCTTCTCCAAAGATATGAGCTAACACCATGATGTTGCTATCTGGCTTGTAAAATTCCTGTATTAATTGCATGTCTTTGAAGTCTTTGTTTAACTGTAAAAGCTTGGCTCTATAAAAACCCCTTGAATACTCATTTTGGGGTCATTCCAATTGGTCATGGGGCGACTGCTGGTCAATCAGCTATGAATTTTTATGCGCATTCATTTTTACAATTTTTAATATACATTTTTGTTGCTAGCAACTCTCTCTCATTGTCTTAGTAAAATGTTTTGGACCCTAACAGTACCCATCGGGCTGGGATCTCTTGCAGTGCTGGCAGCAGTGGTGGGGAAGGAGAGGGACTCATCCCACCGGCACAGCATGGTTTGATGTGAACCCTCCAGAAAAGGCTCTGGTAGGAGCTCCTGGTTGGGCAGAGGCAGGGCGCCAGGAGCACAGCCCTTCTTCTCTTTCATACCTGTGCAGTTCCTTGTTTGATTTCTAGACAAGATGGGTAGGTGGCAGGCAGGGAGAGTGAACAGAGGGTGGGTGGGAAGGAGGAAAGCGTTCTGCTGGGAGGCTCTGCAAGAACAGTGGATGCTGGAGGTGGTAAAGCCAGTCCCATGTCCCTCCACATAGACAACAGATCTTCCCAACTGCCTCAGCCTCTCAGCTGTCCAAAACACAATATCCCACTTTCTAATCTACAGTGGGGCAGTGCTTGCATCCAGCCTTGCAGCCCAGCACACGCTAGGGCAGACACCACTGCCCCTTCCCCCTTCACTGCCTCTTCCCTGTCGCTCCTGCTCTGCCCCCCTCAGTGCTGGAGACAAACTGGCTGCATCAGTTCCAGTTCCCAGGGCACCCGCGAGGTACTGAGAGGTGACACGGCGTCATTTCAGGCCCAGTGTCAGATGAGCCCACAGTGGCCAAGGCATCCCCCAAAGTGACTGCACCACTCTGAGCTTCCTCCACTCCCATTCAGGAGCTGCTCTTCTGCCCGAAGAGGGAGCAACGCCAGCCAGGCTGTTGCTAAGGGCACAGCTATTTGTTATTTGCTTCCGTCGATTATTTTGGGGTTTAAGTTCATTTATTATGTATGCAAAAATGGTAATACACTGGCATCTGAATGTCTTTTAGGCATACAATATCCTTATTATTCAAAATGTTTTTTCCTCCATAATTGAATGGTTTACCTTATTATTACTTTATGTTAATGACCCTGTATTTCCATTTTTTCTATAGGATGCTTAATTGTAAGGAAAGTGCAATCAGAATCAGAGATGCCATCTGTAATTGACAGCATCATAATAACAGCCAGCATCACAGGAACAAAGTACCGACATAAATGGCAGTTGGGAGAAAGCCGCCTCAAACACCTGGGAAGCTGCTCTGGGCTGGGACAGAGCCCCATCCACGCAGGATCCTGTCCCCGAGCCCTGACAGTTTGGGCATTAACACAGATAGAGTGCTATTTATATCAGTTTGTACATTTAATCAGTTTTTTTGCAGTTTTTGAGATGTGAACTATATCCCTGTCCAAGGCATTTGGTTCAAATCAGCTGAGACAGAGAATAATCAAGATTTATGATTCTCATTCTGACTCGGATCACACAGTCAGTGCAATTGGTACAGCAGAGCTTCCTCTCTCAGCCCAAGTGACATCCCTTCACTCTCCTTCGCAGAAGTGATTTAACATCCGTCACGGGGACTGTCAAGCTGCTGCTGCGGCTCCAGATAATGGTGACTTCAGGCTTCCCCCCACCCCACCAACGCATGCAGCCGCACGCTGCCTGCCCTCTCAGGCAGTGACACCAGAGCAGCACCGCAGGCGAGTTGGAGGGTGTTTGGCAGAAATCAATACAATAGCACTTTACAAAACAAAAGGGATTTCATCTTATTCTGCCTCTCAGTATGCTTGGATCAGCCAGGAGAAGGGGAAGCCTGTGGTGCCTCTGACCTTCCTTATAGAGAACATCTCTGCTGGAGGAACAACCTTGCAGGTTCTGCACGAGCCCCTGGTGTCTATGAGCCATCCCTGCCCTACTGTGAGGGGAAGGAGTGTGGGAACAGAGCGAGCACTGGGTCTGCATCAGGGAGAGCACCTGGGAATGCCTCAGCAGGCAGCTTTCAGAGGCAGAAAGGGCTGTCAGTTCTGTAGGCAGACAGCTCTATTTCCAGGGGCTCAGCGCTAGTCCAGGGAGCCAGAGCTGTGCTCTCCAAGACCTCAGCTGGGAAGCGAGTGTTTAGATAAAAATTAAATGATCCAGAAGCAACTCCATTAAAAAAGAGAGGGGTGATGGGAACACAGCAGTGGTGAGGCCATTTCCAAGCCATTTTGAAGGCAGAAACACCACACATGCAGGCTGGCCCTGGTGCACTGCCACTGGCGTCAGCTCTCGGGATGCTCCAGTGGGCTCTTCCCCAGACATCTGCTCCCATCAGCACAAGATAAACACAAGCCGAGGCCAGGCAGCTCAGTAACATCTGTGGAGGCGGCTTCTCACACAGTTGTGCCCGGGTTGAGACCCTGCAGGCTGTGTCCATATCTCCCAGCAGACCTCGGCAGGATCCCTCCTTGGGCAGGGTGGCAGAGCTAGGCTCTTGAATCACAGTCGGTAAACCTCATCTCCTTGTCTGGTTCATGAAAACAGAGCACTGCGACCCTAGCAGTAAGGGTTCAGCAGGGTCTGTGGATTCATCCAATAAACACGGTGACAGGAGCTCTGTCTTGATTGCAGCAGGCAGTGAGCTGGGAAGGGGAACATGGGCTTGTCTTCACTTATGCATCCCCTCGAAATGAAGGCAGAGCAATACGCCAGGCAGGAAGGGACAATAGATGCTGTTTGCTTGCTCTACTGAAGTCTCCATGTAGAGACTTTGTCAGTTCAGGTGCCTGATAATATTTTGTTTTCTTCACGGTTTGTTTCACCACCTTTCCCCACACACACACACTGTAGGTGATGTAGCTTAGATTTTGGCAGGACTCTTAAATTCACACATGTAGTATAAGATTCAAGTAAGTGAAAAAGCAGCCTGATTTCACTCCAGTCAATAGAGTAAACAATCCCTGGTTTGTATAAACAGAATTACTAGTGCTGACGAGCCCTGGGCAGCACTGCACTCTCCGATTAGTGTAAATGCTAAACACAAACCAATTAACACTCTCTAAGTCTGCTTATCTCATGTCACTTAGTGCTAAAATAAAGCCTAACACTAAATATACATATTGATTTAGCCATTAAATCTAGCATCACTCAAAATAGCTCATTATATTACTGAGAAACAAATAAAGTCACCTTAATTTTCAGAAACCTACTGCATTATGAACAATGAGTTAATTGCTCCATCGAGCACCAGGGAGTTAGCACTGATACTGAGAACAAACTGATACTGTTTAGAGAAGTTTAATTTTCTAACTGAAAATTAAACCTAGAAGGACTGCAAGGAGAGGCAGCAAGAGGGCATCCTGGTGTCACCGCAGGCAGAATCACTCTGGAAACACTCAGCACTCTGGTCTGATGCTGTGCTATAAACTTAAAGAGCCAGGATAGAACACTGGCCACTGTCAGGAACTATTGCTCTGCTGGTAAGGCTCAAAGGCTTCAATTGTCTCCTCTAAGGAAGGAAAAGATTTAACTCGCAATCCTGGCAAACCCCACTGGCTACTGGTGCCTTTCTTGGAGTCCAATCAGTATAACCAGCACCAACTAAACACCAAAGCACATCCCTGTTTTTCATTTGGGGTTTATAGGCTGTTAATTTAGAAACTATGAGACCGGCTGCAGGTATTCTGCCCTAACGAGCACTGGAAGAAGATAGGGATGGGACATGTGGCTGTTAGCAGGCAATGTGCGATGTTTACATTCCTAATTACAAGAGCTAATTCTTCGGTTTGGCCAGGTGTCCCTTCTGCAGACAAGGTTAATGGGATGTGAGAGGCCACAGCTGCCACAGCACCAAGTGAGGAGGACAGGCAAGGGACAGCAGCATTAATCAACCAGGAGCCATGCAAAAATGGTTATCTCAAGCTGTTTGGAGACATGGATTAAAAATAAATCTCCCTGAGTTTAATATTCTGCCAGTCAGCTCCTTTTTGTAGGTGGAATCTATTAAAAATTATCTTTCCACTAAAATGCTAAAGTATTTTTGACATTTAACAGCTTGCTTCAAGCAAAAAAAGTGCAATAAATACATGGGAGAGCTAATTGGCTCCAGTACACCCAACATCCAGTTCGTTATGAATAAGCAGTGCGGTGCCAGCTCACTGATGGCTCCAGCAGACCCCAAACACCTCTTGCAATGGTGCAACCCCTGTTCACCCAGGGAAACTGGGATGTTCCCGCCATGATCCAGTAGCAGAACAAAACCAGCTGCAAACTGAATGTTTTAGCCCGAGGATACTTGGGGCAGGAAGGCACACGCTGCAGTTTTGTCTTTCCAAAGCCTGTACTTTGCAGTCCTTGGTTTGCTGTGAGATGCAGAAGGAGCTGCTTGGCAATGTAGTCTTCTCAATAAAAATTAATGCTTTAACAAGAAGCCAAATGGCTACAGCTAATGTACTTCTGAATGAGATCTAAATTTTATTCATAAGCATCAGTGTCAGGACTAAAATAACAGTTTTATGGACACTATGAGCATAAACAGCTCCGCTGATTCAAAAACAGAAACTGCACTTCTGAATGAATCAACTCTTTCATTTGGAACAAAAGCATCATTTTAAATACATGCCTCAAATACAAGAGAAAGCTAGAGACAAGATTCTTCTTGTGAGCCTGCTTCCAAGAAATGCATTGCAGAAGAGAAGGGAGGGAAGCTCCTGGTGAGGGGATGGTGAAGGGACTGTACTGGGAATAAGGAGCAGTGATCACTTGGAAGCTGCCTGGGACATGGCATGGGATGGGGTGGGATGATTCCCAATCCCACCTCCTGAATGATCTACATGTGGAAAGAATCCCAGGGAGGAAGGAAGTGCTATGGTGCTGTGGAAACCCCTGATGGGCTCCAGCATTCATGACATGCTGGCTCTGGTGCCTGCTGAAATGGCCTTCATTTCTGTGGGATGGATTGCACCCTATTTGCATACTTTTCCAGACTCCCAAGCACTAGGTATTGGAAATCAGAAGGACATCACACACTGATGTGTGGGAGGATGCACAGAGCCTCTCAGTGTCCTTCCATGTGGATTTGCATGGATGCAAAAGCATCTGTAGGCATGGCTGTATCAACACAGCCATCATATGGGACACGTTTCCAGATGAAATTTAAGTGGTTGTGGCCCGGGAAGGGTCTCTTGCCCAAAGGACTCTCCAGGAGCTCAGTCTAGATCTTGATGAGAATATTGGTAGCACAGACACTCATCATTCGCCCAGCAAAGCCACTGCAAACAGTGATGAAACTGGAAAATGTGGAGAGCTGCAGGGCTAACAACTAACCACTAAGGGAGCTGCAACAATACATCTTGGAGAGCACTCTCATTACAGCCAGAAAAGTCAGGCAGGTCAAGAAACACTGACATAAAGAAAACTTTACAGATGCACATGGCAAGATGAGAAAATGGCAGTCTGCTGGGCTGGTGGTAGATCTTCTGCCTTGAAGCCTGAAATGAGGAGATGTGCAATGTGGCAGGTTCCACTGAGTGAGGGCGAGGGCTGCCCAGGGTACAGCTGAAGCCATGGCTTGGAGACAGGCATCTGACCGAGGACAGACAGCAACACAGGGGAGGGCTCAGCACTAAGGCAAAGCCTTGTGTCCGCTCTGCTCATGCCCACACGGTGCCTCCAATGAGTACTTTGTGCAGACGGGGCTCTTCCCTTGCCAAACCCCACCAGAGACCCTGATGGGGCACATCTCCTGGTGGTGCCTTTGCCAGGGATGCCGAGGGACCTGCCCTCCCCTGGCACACAGCGTGGCACACTGTGCAGGCCATGGCATGGCCATGCCAGCCAAAAAGACTCCAGAACATGACTGAAACTGGGTTGAAAATCAGTGTGCATTGTGACGAGTTTGTGAAGTTGTCTGGCTGCTAATGAAACCCTAACAGGCTCTGGGCAGTTTGTTTATTTTACAAGGCCAATTATGGGCTTTGCAAGAAGAAAACTGCCAGTTCCCAGCCCCCTCCACTCTCAGATGCTTTCTGCAAGTGGAAACAGGACCAAGCAGTTGCAGTCGATATTGAAACACCTTGGGCAAAGCAATCCTCATCTGTCCCTGGGCAGCTGGAGCTCCTGGCTGGGATGAGGATGAGCACAAATGCTCCTGCAGGCAGCCTCTGTTTTCTGGCAGACCCCATCAACTCGAGGTGCTCGGGGCAGCCATCCCAGCGCCGGAGCTAGGAGCGCAGGCAGCCCAGCTCTTGCCTCTGCCGCGGTTCCCATAACTGGGATAATATATCTGTGGCCACGAATGAAAGATCAATATTTATTTAACAGACACACTACCCTTTAGAGGCCCCTAATTGTAAATTAATCATCATTAACTGACAGTAATTGAACATGCTGAAAGCTACGATCGCGGTGTTCCCCCACAGCAGGCAGCCCTGGCGTTACCAGCCCTGTACGCCCAGCAGCCAGGGAGCAGGGGTGCTCTGGGATTGCTGCTGCTCGCACTGCCTCAGCTTTGTTCACAACACAGCTATCCTGCACCAGAGGGCTGGGGGACTCTCACCAGCCAGTGACAAAACAAGGGGTCGGCCCTAAGAAAAGGGCAGGTGACACTCACCCTGCTGTAGCTGTGGGTCCTCTGGCAGGACACAGTGGTACTTTAGAATGGTTGGGGTTGGAAGAGACACTAAAGTTGATCTGGTTCCACCCCCTGCCATAGGGGGAAACTTCCCACTGGATCAGGTTGTTCCAAGCCCAATCCAGCCTGGCTTTGAACATGTCCAGGGATGGGGTAGCCACCACTGCTGTGGGCAACCTGGCCAGGGCCTCCCCACCCTCACAGGAAAACATTTCTTCCCAATATCTCATCTCAATATTCCCTCTTTCACCTGAAAACCATTCTCCCTTGCCCTATCCCTGCAGTCCCTGATCAAGAGCCCATCCCCAGATTTCCTTGAGCCCCTTTCAGGACTGGAAGATGTTCTAATGTCTCCCCAGAGCCTTGTTTCTCCAAACTGAACAATCCCAACTCTCTCAGTCTGTCCTTGTACAGGAGGTGCTACAGCCCTCGGATCATCTCTGAGGCCTCCTCTGGATTCACTCCAACATCTCCAAATCCTTTCTGTGCTGAGGACTCCAGAACCAGATGCAGGGCTCCAGGTGAGGTTTCCCCAAAGTGGAGCCAAGGGGCGGAATCCCCTCCCTGGCCCTACTGGTCCCACTGCTTTGGAGGCAGCCCAGGATACGGTTGGTACCTGGGCTGCAAGTGTCCATTGCTGGCTCACATTGAGCTTCTCATCTAGCAGCACCCCCAAGTTCTTCTTCTCAGAGCTACTCTCAATGCACTCCCCGAAGAGAAGAACTGGGGGTTGGTGGTGGATGAGAAGTCCCAGTCTCAGTCCTGTGAGGAAACACATTGGCCTCCAGACGGGACAAACCCTCTGTGGCCTGTGTCCAGCACAGGGGGTTGCGAAGAGCAATGTGAGGCATGAAGGGACCATCAGACAAAAATGAGTGCATTAGCCATGCTCTGCCTACCTGCCCTTGGGTCCAGGCAGGGGGACACTGCCTCCATGCATGCTGTCTGTAGGAGGCACAGCTTGTGATGGGCTCTATGCCCCAGGGAAGCCTTTCCCTTAGGAGGGAGAAGTTGCAGTTTCCTTCTTTCCAGATTTTACAGAAACATAAACCAGAAATGTAAGCGCTAGCTCTTGGTTGGCTCCTGGGTATATCAGGTGTAAGGCTGCCTGCAGGGCAGACAGGGAAGGGCAGCTGGAGAGAGCTTGGGGAGTCGCATGATCACCAGCCGAAGCATTCTGGAGTGCGCTGCTTTTTAGACAAACTTGCACATTGGAAGGCTTTTGAGATATTGGTGTACTCTCTCTCATCGGGGTTAGAGCAGGTCTGCCCTGTGTTCCTGGTGTTACAGTGATTAAGCAACCAAATGTACCTCAGTCCTTGATGCAGAGTGCAGCTGATCGCTGGTGCCAGCAGCCTGCGCAGAGTGAGCTGGCAGAAAGGAATGCAAATTCCCTTTCTGTAAGGACGACAGTGGCATGAACACTGACTTTATTAAAATGCAGAATTATTTCAGGGCCCTTTGTTTAGCACAGAGCCTGGAGGTAATTTATGCACAAGGATGGAGCAGTGAGGGCTGTGCTCAGCTGCCTGGCGCTGCCAGCATTTCTTGGCTTCCGGTCCTGGTGTGAAGGTTTTCCAGCTCTGGAAGGAAGGTCTGGGAAGCCCATAGTCTCCCTGCTTGTTCTTGCCGAAGTTTTCCTGGCTTCACATCTCCTACACACTGCTCCTGGGGAGGGGGCTTTTAACAAAGCTGCTAATTAAGTCCTCACTTATCAAGCAAGTCTGAGCTTTTCCCTCTCAACCTGCCCTTTTCTCGCTGCCTGTAGAATGGCTGCCTGACTGCACTCATTGCCCAGAGGATGCTGCACAGGACACCCCATCCCTGAACGCATGGAATTCCCATGTGACTTCCCCACAATTCCCAGGACAGAAAGGAGTATCACCTCCCTAAAGCCCGGAAACTGAGCCATTGGAGGTGTGGGCAGTGAATCATAGAATAACCAGGTTGGAAAAGACCCACTGGATCATCAAGTCCAACCATTCCTAGCAAACACTAAATCATGCCCCTCAGCACCTTGTCCACCTGTCCCTTAAACACCTCCAGGGAAGGTGACTCAATACCCTCCCTGGGCAGCCTCTGCCAGTGCCCAATACCCTTTCTGTGAATTTTTTTTATCCTAATGTTCAGCCTAAACCTCCCCTGGAAGAGCTTAAGGCTATTCCCTCTCATCCTGTCCCCCGTCTCTTGGGAGAAGAGCCCAGCTCCCTCCTCTCCACAACCTCCTTTCAGGTAGTTGTAGAGAGCAATGAGGTCTCCCTTCAGCCTCCTCTTCTCCAGGCTGAACACCTCCAGCTCTCTCAGCAGTTCCTCATAACGCCTGTTCTCCAGCCCCTTCACAAGCTTCATCACTCTTCTCTGGACTCGGTCCAGTGCCTCAACATCCTTCTTGTGGTGAGGGGTCCACAACTGAACACAGGATTCAAGGCTCAGGGCTCAGGGTGCTAGGGGTGAAATTGTACAGCCCAGGCACACGGAGTACAGCCAGGGCAGAGCAGGGGATGGGTGCTCCTGCAACAGTACAGTGGTGAGGCTCCTAGGCATGGGGAGTGACACCAAGCTCTTCACCTCTGCCTGAACATCATCGCTAAAGCAAACAAAGGCTCCTGCAGCTTGTTGACAGGGGGGTTTATTGAGATGAAATCTGCATGAGGTTATGTGTTCCTGTTTTAAAGAGCTTAAACTATGCCCAAGATCAGGCTAGATGAAATCCTTAACTTCCAATGCTGTTCAGAAAGTCTCATCCTGGCCGATTCGCATTTTCATCTGCATTCTAATGCTGGGCTTACAATCATCAAGAAAACCTTCCCAGTTCATTGGCCCAAAGGTAAATGCCTGCAATGGAAAGCAAACAGAGTAGAAGGCTCCCACCACAGCGCTGCTCGAACTGGAGCTCCCCCCGTGCTGCACGTACAGGATTTGCTGTATCCTGACTGACAGAACATCAGGGGCTCTGCTGCCTAATCCTGAGAGCTGAACGTCTGGTGCTTGGCTGTGCGCTGCTGGGGTTGTGTTTTGAGAATATTACAGCATGTTCAACACAAAGTCTGGCTTCCCTGAGCCAGGTTTATCACCTGATAAAAGCTGCTATACCCAGACATTACAGCAGAGCAGGGGGCTGCTATTAACAGGGGAAAGAGCCGCTGCATAAATCCAGGACTTCTGCTTCCATGCAGGTGGGGTGCAGATTTAGTCAAGGGAGGAACCAAGCTGTCTGTGTGACTCTGAAATCACACCAAGGCCCTGAATCCATGGTTAGCTGGTAACAGTTTGCAAGAGGAATGGGGTTGCTGTGAGCGTGTGGAGCTGGGGCTGGAACCGGCTGAACTTCTGGAGGGAGCAAGGTGGGTATTTGGC
Organism: Coccyzus lansbergi; assembly: GCA_033558105.1. NCBI lineage: Eukaryota > Metazoa > Chordata > Aves > Cuculiformes > Coccyzidae > Coccyzus > Coccyzus lansbergi. The sequence goes on from JAUMJK010000860.1 coordinate 208,559, forward strand.
TGCAGTTCAGAGGAACTCGCCTTGTCACATTTAAATTCCTCTCCCTGTGGTGGCACGGTGACAGAAGCCTTCCCGTATGGTACTGTAGGAGGAAAAGCTTCCGCCTGCCATTGTCTGCAGCGGATACCAACCGGCACACTGGGTGCCTGCCATTGGCAGAGACTGACAGCAATGCCAGTCAGTCTCTCAGGACTACGCCGGCTGCTCAGCAGTCAGCGACAAGTCCCCTCCCTGCCTCCCCCACAGCCAAGGGAGCAAGTGCCACCCAGGTCACAGGCACCCTGGCTGCAGACCATCAGTCCCAGGCATTGAAACACCCCATTTAACCTCCCCGACCACCCTGCTTCCCTAAATCTCTTCACTTCTCTGTTGTTTCTGTGCATTTTGATCTCCTCACAACACATGCTGCCAATTACTATGCAAAATAATCATGTTAACTTCCAACTTCGTTAGCAAACAGCCAATAAAATCTCCAGCGCTTGCCAAGAGTGAGGGCCCTGCCACTGGGAGCACAAGCACAGTGTTACCTGTGGAGGGGCTGGAAAGCATGACTGGAAAAAGAGCAGGAGAAATCCCAGGATGCATGGAAGGAAAATTGCCATGGTTTCAGCAGCAAATGGGTTCTGTACCACAGAATCACTAGGTTGGAAAAGACCCCCAGGATCATCGAGTCCAACCATTCCCATCAAACACTAAACCATGTCTCTCAGCACCTCATCCACCTGTCCCTTAAACCTCTAGGGAAGGTAACTCAACCACCTCCCTGAACAGCCTCTGCCAGTGCCCAATGACCCTTTCTGTGAAAATTTTTTTCCTAACGTTCAGCGTAAACCTCATGCCTGTCCTGCTTCCCTCCTGCCAGGGACAACATCAACAGGTCTGGTCCTGAATGCATGCACTGCATTCCCGCAGACTTCCCAAGAGGAAATGCTTCTCCTGCACTTGAACTTTTCCTGAAAGTTTCCAGCAAACTGGGGTTATGGCAGGCAGAGCAGAGTTGGGGTTACAACAGAGCAGAGTTGGGGTCAGCCAGCCCTGCATCAGAGGCAGATGTGCAGCCCTGCTGTGGCACACAGAAGCACGGGAGAATTAATCACCGTGGCTAAGCTCCTTTCCTGTCACTGTGTCACAGCCGTGCCACTCTAATTGTGCTTGTTAAGTGGAGTGTCTTCCTTGTGCTTGGCTGTTCCAGATAAGACAGAGCCTGGATCAATGCTGTTTGACAGGTGATGCTCTCTCAGCCATCCTGCTCAGGAGGCTGCCGGGTGTTTGCAGTGCCCTGACCCCTGAGCAGGGAATGCAATGCGGTGTGTGCTCCAGAAAGCACTCCTGCCTAGCTAGGAGGGCATCTCCCCAGAGCAGAGTGACCCCGATGTCCTGGAGTGCTGTCGGGAGGGATATCTCCAGCACAGCAGGGCCAACACTGCTTATCTGCACTGCTCTCCCCACGCAGCTTCGACTGGGAACACACCGGCTTCCCAGGGGAGCTTGTTCACATTGCCAGGAATGATAATGCTGACATAGCCCAAGGCCTTTTGGAAAGGCCAATATTTCTTTCTGACTCCCTGCCTTCCCAGAGGCTTTGCCACAGAGGTCTCTGGCTCCTCTGCCCTTTTGTTGCTGCTTTTAGCACAGGACAAAGCCGCCAGCACGTTTAATGTGTAGGGCATCACAAGTAATCCCATTACATGTTTCTGTGTTATCTGACCGGTCACAAACACCTTGCTCTAAGGAAGAGCCAGCTCTGCTGGCTCCAAGTAGCGATGTGCAGTTCAAATCTGGCTGCTGCTGCCTGCAGGCAGGCACTCACCCAGAATTCCAGACGACAGTGGGCTCAGAAGCAGGGAGGGAGCTGGGGAGCTGTGGCTACTCTGAGCACATGTGCTGGCCAGTTGGGCCACCAGAGACCCAGTGGGGCAGGAACATTCTTCCCCAAACCCACCGAAGGAGCAGGCACTGATGGTGACTGTGTTGCTGCCTGGCTGCTGAGTGGCTTGCTGCTGCTTGACCTGTGGGATTAGTCCTGCTAACCTAAAGCTGGAGGCAGGTGCTCTCAGGTGAGGCCTCAGCTGCCCCAGGGATGGGGTGCAGCACTGGACTCGTGCACCCCTGGGGTGGTGGCTGGCCAAGGTGGGTTCCAAGAGTGGGAGAGAGGATTTGGGGAGTTGTCATGGCAACAACATCACTGGCTGTCAGCCTGGGGACAGCCTGGAAGGGAATCATAGAATCATAGAATAACCAGGTTGGAAGAGACCCACTGGATCATCAATTCCAACCATTCCTAATCCCCCTGGTGCCCCACAGAACCCCCTGGGCACCCTATGGATCCTCTGGGAACCCCACAGATCCCCTGCTACCCCAGGGATCTCCTGGTGCCCCATGGTATGTACCAGAAACAACAGGACAGGCAATTAACATTCTGGACTACAGATTCATTTTCATTACAGCTACTATGTTTTGTCCATTTAAGTTTGGTTTTGATATCTGCGATTACACAGGCTCACTTATAAGATTTTCTCCATACTCCCAAATCTACATTAGTTTCTTTTTCCCCTGTATCTTTAGAAAAGGGGAGTTTACAATGTTGTTTCCTGGTATCTCATTTGGAGCAGCCTGTGCTAAGATTTCAGCATTACAAAGTACTTCAGTTTCTATGAATCTTGGGGCTGCCAAGTTACAGAAAGCAGCAAGTCACCACCTTGCAACGTGGGGGTTGCTGCCTCTCCATGTTTACCAGAAGCCATGAAGGATGTGGGCAGGGGTAAGCACAGGGGTTAGGTGAGGCCAGGGATGGCAAAGGGTTCTGCACCACTGAGCAGCCCCACTGCACCCCCGGGTATGTGAGCAGAACTCCGCTGTGACTCTTCCCTTCTTTGGTAGTCAGACCTAGGGACAGAATGCCCCTGAATTCATTGCCTTTCCCTGGACTAGCTCAGACCATACTGTACCACCTTTGGGAACGTGCAATCTCTTTCTGCAAACCTACAAATTCTTGTTTGTTAAGCAGTGTGACCAGAAATGCTGTGCTCTGTGTGCTCATCTGCTGACAGTGCCTCTGCTTGCTATCTCCATCTCCTCTCCTGAGGGGTTAAACTGTAATCTTGAGCCTGGGAAATGGTGCATGTTAGGCAAGGTCTGAGGATCTGAGTCTGGATCCTGGGATGGCTGTGGGGATTGGGGATGCCAAAACAGGCTGTCAGACTGCAAGAGATACTTACACAGAGACGTGTCACCACAAAGGAGCAGTAAATGCTTTAGATATTGGGCTGGAGGTTTAGAATCCTCATTTTACAGCAGTGGGAAGTGTTCCTCTGTGTGTTTGCATATGTCTGTATGTCTCTGCTTCTGACAAAAGAGCAAAGAACCCAGCAGCAGCAGTTGCTGGAAGATTCACATAGTGGGTGTCCCCACAGGAGCCTCTCCCTGTGCCCCCCTTCCTACCCTCTGCTGCAGCCTCCTTCTGCTTGCACTGGTGGCAGAGTGAGAGGTGTCCCTGCCAACCCCACACAGCAGGACCTTTTGGGCACTGGGTTGCTTTCAAGCATCTGATTAATTCATCTGGCTCCAAGGTTCTCCAGAGAGCGGCTGCCCTGCTGGCCTGGGTCTGCACAGGAGTGGGGGTCCCAGGGGCCTGAGGGGTGACCCGTGTCTCTTCCCTGGACCCCATCCTTCAGCACAGCCCCAGGAAGCTCCTCAGCTCTGCTCAGTGACCCTCAGCTGGGCAGCAATGACCTGTGGCAGACACACAACCGCTGCATAGAGCAAACCTTCAGCCTGCAAAGGATCTGCTGCTCACAGCCCATTTACCAGTTATGCCTCCTACACCTCTCCTCTTTATTTGCAGACATAAATACTCAGCATACCACAGAAAAAGTTGAGCTTTGCCAGCCAGACTTGTAAACCACTTTACCGTAGCCCACGACTCTGACATAAACATTGCAACATGGCACCATTTGTGTGCTGCAGCTAAACCTGAGTCAGCAGACTCCCGACAAAACCCACCCTGTTCCAGGGCTGGGGTCACAGCCACAAGCCCTTCATAGAGTCATAGAATCACCAGGCTGGAAACGACCCATTGGATCATTGAGTCCAACCATTCCTATCAAATATTAAACCATGCCCCTCAGCACCTCATCCACCCATCCCTTATACACTTCCAGGGAAGGCCCTGACTTGGGACATGCAGTGAAGCTTCAGCTCTGCCCTGTGCTCCCAAGGGAGCTCGGGCAATGCCAGCAGGAGCAGCTGAGAGAAATTCAAGGGGCTCTTGCCCTGCCCAGGGGAGGGAAATAGCAACTTAAAAAAAGTCAATTAGCTCTCTATCAATTAGCACGCACTGAGGAAGGTAATTACCTTATCACTTGCAGCACTCCTGTACTCCCAGAGAAGTCAAACATTCCTCTTCCTTGCCTGGCACAAATGATCCCTGTGCTTCCCCACCAGCCTCACAACCTCGTTTTCGGTGCTCCTAGCCACAGGCTGACCCAGCACCTGCGTACCCCAACACATGCCACTTCTTGGCAGGTCAGGGTCTCAACACATCAAGAGGCTGAAGAGTATTGGAAACCAGAGCTTCAGAGCAACTCCCTGCTCTGCTCCTTGGCAGCAGCAGGAATCCCACTGGCTGCTGGTAAGGGGCTCGCAGCAGCTATGGACCCGGATTGTGCTGAGCTTTTTGCTCCTGCATCTAATTCTGCTCTGTGCCCATGTTTATTTCTCTCCTGCTTTTCCACAGATGCCCACAGCCTGCGGCTTAATGGTCTCCGGGTGGGAGGGATGTGCTGGGTGCTGCCAGGTCCCACAGTGATGCAGCACCTTACCCTGGTCCACAGAGCCTCCTGAGCTCTCCTTTGGTGTCTGGCAAGCAGTCTGTTCCCTGCAGCAATGGGAATCACAGAAATGTCCGCAAGTTCATGAGCTCCATCTCCAGAGGAAGGTGTTCTCCTCATGGTGTCTTGCCGTGCAACATGTACGACCATGTAGCATACCACAGGTGTGTCCAGACAGGAAATCTCCATCAAAAATCTCCATTAAAAATAAAACAAAATAAAAAGGTTCCATTGTAATCCTATTAATGCATCTCCACACAGGTTGGTATCTCCTGAAGAACACTTCCCATTAAAGAAATCAATTTAGTATTCGGCTTTCTTCCTGTGGTGCATATTGAAGTGGGATTTGACAATGATGGAAAACAGATTTGTGTTAAATACTGCCAATAATGTCTCATAGCTCAAGGTTACAGCTTCTTGTGAACGACAGACGCTCGTAATCCAACACGTTGGAAATACTGCACTCCACTATCAATTATCTGGAGTTATTAGCTTTTAAAATAAACTGCACATCCGGACTTCAGGCCACACATTTATTTTACATTTTCCTTGCAGTTGCTTCTCTCTATTCAGGGTTTGCTGAGGCTTTCTGAGGCCGTCAGCTGCCAGCCCTCTCAGTGTGCAGTGCTACTCTGTGGTGCAGCTGGCTCCAGCTCCAGACCCCCCAAGCCCATGGCCCCCAAAACCCACTTGGGGCAGAGTCTGCATCCTTGGTGTCCCTGGATTTCAGACGTGGATGGAACTCCAGACTCCAGGGAGGCTTTACAGTGGACAGGTAATTTCTTGAGCTTCTTGTGTTTGGTTAAGCACAAACTGCAGGTTTTGGATTCGCCAGTTTTGTTGGTAGTTTCAAACAACAGGTTTTTGCCTCTGGTTTCTCAGAAGTGCACAGCAAAGCCAGTTTCCTGGCTTTGAAGCCTGACAAAAGCTTTCTTTTCTTTGATAAACAGAAATGAAGCTAAACATTAATAGATCCTTTTCTTCTCACTCAAGAAGGCCAAGAAGCTTTGCAGAGAAGTCAGAAGACCTTTTGGAGCCTCTTTCTATTTTGAGGCTGTGGAAGTGCCAGCGCCTGTCCCTGTGAACTCCCTCTGCCAAGGAGATGCCCAGCTAGGGGCATGAAGTGATGCTGATCCCACAGCAGCCAGGTGCCAGCATCGCTCGTCTGCTGCCCAAGGGTGAGCAGTGATGCCTCAAGAGAAAACAGGATGATGTGGGGTAAGCACAGCAGCGTGGATTTCCACACCTGCTTGGGAATACACAGTATTTTGTGTCTCTGGAGGAGGCACTGCCAAGTGCCAGGAAGCAAAAGCAACAGCCAGAGCAGAGGAAACAGAGACATCACTGACAGGTTCATTGGAGAGGTAGGAAGTGTGAAATGTGGGCACACTTAGGGAGTGGGGCCAAGGCATCTGGATCACTCTGCACTGTCCACTAGGCATCTTCTGAGTGATTTTTTCACACTAATTTGCAAGACAATGAAGCCATGCAGGAGCCCTGTCCCATTTCTGGATGGTGTTTTTGGAACAGCTCTCCCTAGGACAAGGAGTCCTTACAGACATTGCTTTGCCCAAGGAAAAGCAGCAAAGTCACCTGCTGCGGAAGAGACTAAACAGGTGAGCAGAAGACTTGAGCCAGTCCAGTCTACCTACAAAGTGATCATAAACTGGGGCACAGCCAGGTCTTGTGCAGACACCAAAGACATTCACTGGCCCTACAAAACCCCAGGAAAACAGTGAATATTCTTGATTCCAGTCTACCAGCACTTCATTAAGCAATTACAGATCCACAGACACTTCTCTTCTATAAAGTGTTCCTGCATCAATGGCAACAGCCTGCAAATATTCTAGAGGCATAAACAGAGTAATTAATCAGGGTGCTGTAATGGCAAGAAATTAACATAAGGAAAACACAGACTGAATATCAGAGAAAGTTTTCTGGCAGCAAACCAGGGTAATCAGAGGATTGCCATCCCAGGGAAAGGGGGGAACTCCACAACATGATACAGGTCAGAGATCCTGGCACACATCCCAGAGGGAATGCACAAATGCAGGCTCAAGATGGACAGGAAGACCCAATGCATGACTTGCTTTTTCTAATATCCATCACTGAATGATTTCTAGCGATGAATCACTACTCTGGGTAAAGGCATATTCATTCACCGCTTTCCTGACAAGGCAGCAATGTACTCATAGAAGTCTCCCTGCTTTGTGAGAGCATTTGGTACCCAGGTCTCTCCATGCCTAATCTGCTGCCCTGCCACAGGCTGGGCTTTGCAGCAGGTTCTTTCTTTGCACCACACAATTCCTGTGCACATACCATCAACCTGTGCACAACTCAGTGGGCAGGAGCACCCCAGACTATGATGGACATCGTTTGTTGAACCCAAGACAAACAAGGCACTGCCAGCACTGGTTTCTGGTGGATTGGCTGTTCCCAGACTGGTCTGGAACATTGGGCTCTAGCCACCCTTTGAAAGAGCAAAAACTGCAAGGTGAAGGAATAAAATGACCCCAAGTCATAAATTCTACTTTTACAGCAACTTCCCCAGCAATTCCTGCACCAACCTCCTTCCAGGAGGCCCCTATAGACACAGTGAACCCTGTGGCTGATCTTGAAAGTTTGAAAAGATTGAAAGGCCGAGGTTGAAACCCAGGGGCCATGTCACCTGTCCAGCTCCGGCCATGCTCTGTAAAGCTCCTTGCTGCATACCACCATGTGCTTTGTGTATTTTTCAAGATGACAAAAAGCACCTGACGTTCCTTCCAGCCATTCGTTAACCACAGAGACTCTGTTGTCCTGTGCTGTGGTGCCAGAGCCCGCAGTTCCAGGTGTGCTTTGCAATTGTGGAAACCAAACCAGCTCTCCTCAGTGGTGGCAAAGGACTGGGACATATTCAGCTGCAGCTGGCTGCTCCTTCCATGCCTCCAGAAGGCTGTGCCCTACCAGTCACAATGCTGGAGTTGAAAGCAGAGAAGACGCTGGTTGATTTTTCAGCAAATTTCAGGAACTCTGTGTAGTAAGAAGTGTTGCTAACACAGTCTGGGAGCCACCTTGTGCAGCTGCAATGGATGGCAAGGTTACCTTCACCTGCCATCACAGGGGAGGCAGCTGCTTGTAGGACACGTCCCCTCGAACACTGACTGATCATTTGCTCTGAGCGTCCTGTTGCAAACAGATGTCTCTGTGCAACCGAGCACCACCCGAATGCTAAAGCAGTTCGTTCCCAGTGCTCCATGAAGATGTTATATTTGTTCCCAGAAGTTAATCTTTAAAGATTTTTAGAGCGATCGATCAGCAGTGGATGTATGCAGAGCAGTCTGGAGTGGCATCCAGAAGCACTTCCCAGCGCCACAATCAGCCGTACTGAGTCCAGTGCTGTCTGGTTGTGACTGTCACCTGCAGCTAGGGGCTGGAGGGCTCGAGGAGACCAGGACACTGAGTCCCACGGTGCTAGCGGCTCTTGGCCCTGAGCCCAGGTGCCATCGAGGGAACCTGGGAAGCACTGAGCCAGCAGTGGTGGAGCTTCCCAGGCTGTACCAAGTCCTGCTAGCACAGGACTGTAGGTGGGGGCGCACTGAACCCCAGCTGTGCCGGGGTTCCAGCATGGCTTTTGTGAGGCCCGGGCTGCTGCCAGCACACAGACATCTACAAGGAGCAAGGGGAAATTTAGCTTCAGTCTGGCAGGCAGATTAGCAGGAGTGTTGGATGCCAAGAATGTGCGAAACCACTTCATTTGCATGGGGCAAAAGGCGTGATGCTGGGCTGTGCTGCTGGCGAGGATGACGCCTGCTGAATGAACTGTGCTTGTTCCTGCAGCCCACACGGTGCATCCCAGACCTACAGTGACTGCTGCAAAACTGGGTGCCTTTGCACAGGACACAGGTAACCTCATCACCCTCACAGACCTCCCTCAGATACTTCCCGGGGGCCTGTTTCTCTACTGAAAAGGAACCAGCCCAGCCTTCCATCAGTGCCCGCTCCATCACTGGGTGCTGTTTGCGCAGGTGCTTGCCCCTGGGGCTCTTTCTGACCTGAGCTGCCCATCGCTTCGGTGGCAGAAAAAGACAGGATGTCAGTGTGAGCATTTCAGGAAAACACCCCAGGTCCCAACAAACCCGCTTCCACCCTCCGAGAAGAATTTCCATATTCATGAGTCTTATCACTCCCCTCAAGCTGCTGTGTGAGCGCAAGCAATTCAAAAAGCAGCACCACACAAAGGCAGATTTTGAAGCCGTGGGGGAATCAGTAATACAGTTTCTCAGCGACTCACTTGCCCTGCACTTGTCCTGCCTGATTTAAGCTTGTGCTCCAGCACCACTTGTCCCAAGGCGCTGACTTAGTCCCAGCAAGGCTGGCGCTGGTCTAACATCCCTCGTGGCACTCCAAGTTTAGCAGCTGGGACAGGACTAAGCTCTGCCTGCAGAATAGGACATTCCACAGGCACTGCATGCGTGAGGGCTGTCTCCTTGCGAGACAGAGGGTGGGAGCAGGGTCCTGGTGAGGTGCTGGAGGCAGCGAGTGCCAGGGTGTGCAGTGATCGAGGCAGAGCTGGAGCAAGATGGTGAGGGGGCTGGAGAACAGCTCTTATGAGGAGCGGCTGAGAGAGCTGGGGGTGTTTAGTATGGAAAAGACGAGGTTGAGGGGAGACCTCATTGCTCTCTACAACTACCTGAAAGGAGGTTGTGGAGAGGAGGGTTCTGGGCTCTTCCCCCAAGCGACAGGGGAAAGGACGAGAGGGAATGGCCTCAAGTTCCACTAGGGGAAGTTTAGGCTGAACATTAGGAAAAAAAATTTCATGGAAAGGGTCACTGAGCACTTTCAGAAGCTGCCCAGGGAGGGTATTGAGTCACCTTCCCTGGAGGTGTTTAAGGGATGGGTGGACAAGGCGCTGAGGGGCATGGTTTAGTGTTTGCTAGGAATGGTTGGACTCGATGATCCAGTAAGTCTTTTCCAACCTGGTGATTCTATGATTCTATGATTCTAAGTCTCCAGGTTGCTAGATCAATGCTGTGGCCAGCTACAAACCATTGCAATCAGCTGGCCCATAGAAACATAGAATCATAGAATCATAAAATCATAACATCATAAAATGATCAGGGACCATGGGATCAACACGTCCAGGCTGGGATGGACCTGCAGCCTTTGCTGTTGGCCTTTTCCAGCCCTGCTGGAGAGTGGCGTTTAGCATTTTATTAGGGAGAGCCATTATCATTTGAAAAAAACATTCCAGACTTTGTCAGTGCTTATCCTTGTCTGTCTCCAAAAAGCTTGTTCGGGCTTTTATCTCCTGCAGACTAGATTACAGTAATACCTTGCATCTCCCGGATTGCCAGTCCTCAGCCCTGCAGGGCAGCACTGCAGCCCAGTAGCCCCATCACCTCACCCCGGGATTGGTCCCAGGTGTTCTCCCTCTTGGAAAGGTCTCAAAAGAGGAGTGCTCCAAGCTTTCAGCTTTAATGAGCACTCTGCATAGTTTGTGCTCATAGTGCCCCCACGGCCCCAGTTGCAACCATCACTGCTTTCATCTAGAGTTCGGCCCTTGACAGGGGAGCTTTTGGTGTTTCATTGCTGCCTTTCTGCTGCACGAAGTCATTCTTAATGGCATCCACTGCAGGCAGTGATCACTGCTTGCCCCTAACGGAAGGCAGTGATCACAGCTGCGGCTGCTGCACAGCGAAACTGTTATGGCATTTGTGGGGTCAAAAACATCTCTTAATACTCCACTAAGCTGGTGTAAAACTGCCTGAGAAGTGACTGCCAGAAACTTCCTTCTCCTCCAAGGGAAGGTCCAAAATTCCACCAAAGCCTCCAGACACCAACTGCAGGCGGGATGTGCTGCCCGACCCATTCCCTGAACATACCCTTGGAGAAAGAAACGCACTGGGCACTGTGCTGCCCCATTGTGCCTGGTCTGCAGAGCCCAATGCCCCTCACAGGGCTCCCTGTCCTCCACGAACACCTGACATGCACCAGGCACTGCTGGGGAGCCAGCAGTAGCACAGCTGGAGCGGTGTTCCTGGACCATCCCCATGCACCAAATTCCACCGGGCTGACCGGGCAGTGCCAAGGAGCTGGGGAGCCGGCAGGACCTGTGCTCCCGGGCTCCTGTGCTGGCACTGCTGCCAGCTGCCCTTCCCACCTCATGCCAGCTCCTGCTCAAACAGCCATGCTGCTCTCCCTGTGCCGTTTTGCTGCAGGCTAAATTAATTATTTCTAATAAAACCATGTCTAAATTACAGAACGAGTTAGTGGCCACCCAATATGAGGGGGTTTCACTCCATTAACTGTACTGCAAAACCCTCTGACTGTACCCTTGCAACTGGCTGGGAAGGGGCTCTGCAGCCTCCCCTTTCTCTGCCACTTGGGCTTTTGTGCCAGGGGATCCCAGCCACTTCTTTGGGCTGGGGATAACCCTAAGGGGGTCACCACACACCCCATCACCCTCCTCAGCCCTGGAATACCAGGAGCAAACACTGGTCTATTCCAGTGATGGAGATGATGTCCCAGGCAACAGTGAGACAGAGACGAGCTGTAGGCCCTCTGATCAGGGCTTGCAGCTCCTGTTTTGGGGAAAGTGTACCAATAATACACCCTGAGCAAAGACAGTGAATTTATAGCCAGCGCTGCTCAAGAAGCAGGTGTTTCCAACAGGCAGCTACAGTCAGCAGATCTACAGAAATAATGCTGCTTTGCAGAAGCAGATGCTGGGACAGGGGACACACCACAGGGAAAGAGGCTGAAGCACCTGGGTAGGATTTACCCCGTGCTGCCCTGAGGTATCTCAGCTTTATCAACCTGACCCAAGGGAAGCAAAGCAGAAACACTTAGAAGCAGCAGGTTCATGTCAGCACATTGCAGTCAGTGCATCTAAGCTTGTCTGGCTCTCTTCCACACCCCCCACACCCCCCCCAACTTATCTGAACTCTTCCCAGATGGCTTTTATCTTTAAACTACCATACAGCAATACAAAAAAAAGACAACAATAATTTAAGATCCTCTTTGACTGCAGGCTAATACCAATTCACTCCATTTACCAAAGATTGGTACTTTCCCTTCTTTATACAGCCTCTGTGATTTTTTTTCAGCCTATGCAGATAATCTCATGCTCCTCATAAACACAACCATAAACTTCCCTCCCTCTGCCCATTCGGAAGTGTATAAAACCTGCAGGATAACCAGTATCATCCCAGGAGGCCCTTCTGGGGAGGCAACAGCAAATACAGAACAGCAGCACCCGGGCACATCCTGAGGGAGCTCTGAGAAACCAGCTCCCATCACTCACCCCCTTCACAAGCCTGAGCAGAGAAGGAAGGGCAAGCACAAGGTACCACAACCTGAATTCTTGTACATTAAGGGGGTGCTCCACAACCACAGCTGCCATCTGGGAAGGTCTCCATGGACAATGCTCCTGGCTGGGCACGTGCTGGGGAGAGAACCACCTCCTGCACTCTCTGTCTCAGAACCTGCCTGGTTTGTACGAATATATCTCAGGGGCCATCTGGAAGGAAGTCCTTACTGACCAGTCAGGAATGGTGCTCTTTTCCTGAAGAGATTTTGAAATATCAAAAGCTTTTCCCATATGGATGAAAGATCTCTGTCTAGAAAAATGTTATCATCTCTCAGTGAATGATTTAAGGTCTATAGAAACGCAGTCTTCCCGGATTTCAGCCCTATTAGTTTTGTCTCTTTTTCACGTGCTAGGTCTGAATTAATTAAGCCTTCAAATTCTGACTCATTTTCAAACCTGTTCACTACAACAGCTGAAAGAAGTTGTTCTGTCAATAATGGAACTCTTCCCCTAAACCCTTTGCAATCTGAAGGTTCACCAAAATCAAGTTTAGTTTGCAAACTTGTTAGGCTTTTGACTTAGAAGATTTTTTTTTTACTTGCGTGGCAAAAAGAATGGTTAAGCAGCATTCCCAGGCATCTCTGCTGCAGATTCTGGGAGAGCAAAAGGGGCTGGCACAGATCTCTGATCCTCAGCCAATTTCTCCAGCACCGGATTATAAGCATCCTTCTTCCTCTTGCTGGAGTGCAGACAAAAACTGCATGTTCTTGTAAAAGCCTCCATCCATAAAGAAGACAAAATGGTGTAATGTTTATCAGAGTACTGTCTCCTGGCTATGGTTCTGTGCCCTTGGGGTTATACACTGGCAGCCTGGGACATTGCTGGCTCCCACCAGTCCCAGGCCCATGTCATAGAAGTGCATCTCCACCTGCATACCAAGACACCAAGTAGACATTTCCACATGAGCAAAATAATGAAAGCCCCTTCCCTGACAGCAGAAACCTCCGATCTCTCGGAGCTGGCTGTTCCTCCTCAATTCTTCATTGAGAGCAAAAATGAAAATGAGGATGTGCACTTTCCCTTGGCTTCCAAAAATGAAACCACCATAAGTAGAGACGTGTCCCACTGCTGGGAAAGGTACTGACACACAGGGACCTGGGCTCAGCACCAGCCTGAGTACCAGGGTGCCTGGTAAGTTTTGACAGTGAGACTAAAGGCTCTTCAGGTTCTCTCGCAAACACCCGGCTGTACCTGTCCCAGGGATCGCCCAGGATCTGTAGGTTCAGCTCTGCACACACAGCTCCTTCAGCAGTTGTTTCCCACTTTGTTCCTCACCAAGAAGCAGCAGAGTTTTTCCAGGAGCCGTTTTGCTCATTACAGGTGCCACCGTCCTGCAGATGACAAATCACTCCCTGCAAGTACGGGCTGCACAGCATGTCTCTGGTTGAGTTGAGATTTCACCCAGAACCACATCCCCAAGAGTTATTATCAGTTTCATTAGATTAATGATTGCAGAGCTACCAGCAGCATAGCAGATGAGGCTTTCACTTTTGCATTCGTGTACAGTAGTCACCAGTTGCATGGTTTTGCTTAAATCAGGACAAGAGACTGACTGGAGACTGACACAGTGAGGCGTGATTTCTTGCTGGCTTTAGCAGCAAGGCGACAGATTTATGATGCTTAAAAAATACAGACTGGACTGGGAAATGGACAGAAATCTTCTTGGTCTGTGCATAACGACACACAAAACATTAACCCCTTACTGGCTACAAACTTCTTTCCAGTTAATTCTCAGACTGGAGCAGTGGCAGCACCCTCCACCAGCATAACAGGGTGAGGAAAGCAAATTAGAAAACATCCTCTCGCTGCCTAGTCTGTCATCTGTGCTGCTAATAGTCATGAGCAGACCACATGGTGGGCATGCTGAGATAAAAGGAAACTAAGAGATTGTTTGTACCGTTAATACATCTCATGATAAATGATGTGTAAAGTTTTACTGCAAGATCTTAAGGAGGCTTTGAGCGGGGAACACCAGCTGAGAGAATTCCAGTTGGGCAAAGGCTTGGAAGGCAGCTCTGAGGAGGTTGGTGAAGGGCTGGGAGCAGCCTGAGCCCAGAGAAGAGAAGCAGGGGAGGTTTATTCTGTCTCCTCCATGTCCGTGCAAATCCCCAAAGCCACACACAAGGCACTGAGAGGTCGGATCTGATGGGGCTGGGTGAGGGATGTTGGGGCATCACATCTACACTGGGGAGGTGAAGTTGAAGACTCCTGTGATAACTGAGATGCTGAGGCAGCCAAGGATGTTCCTGGTAGGTGAATGTGCTCTTAGAAGGCTTTTTTAGCCTTACCTTTCTAAGAATTTTCTTATGCTATGACCCAGTGTTAAGGGGAATAAAGTTATTTTTCCATCCTGAAACCTTCTCTGAGATCTCTCGACCCTCTTTCCCTCTGGGACCAGAGAATGATTAAAGAGGGGACCAGAGAATGATTAAAGAGGTTGCACTCAGCGAAGTCACGGGGGCCATTCAGAGCAAGAGCTGCCAAGGTCCCTATGTGGGGGCTGTGTCTGCAGTGGGTGCCAGGCAGGGTGGGCTCCCCCAACCACTCATGCTGTAACTCCTACAGTGCTGTCCTTTGGAAAACACTTGGCTTCTTCTCAGCAAACATCTATGAAACTCAGGGCTGTTACTGGTGCCTGCTGCCAAGGTTTCCTTGAAGCAGCAGCTTCGTAGCAGCAAGAAGAAAAGTGACAGCACAATTTACCTTTTCCATGCTTGTTCAGGCTAACTCTTCTGGTGCTTTGTTCTTGGCTTGTGACTGCAGAGAAGTGAATGGTAGTTCACTGTGCCGTGGGGCACAGGTGAGCTAGAATGAGCTTGTCCAGAGCCCGTGTTTGAACCTCTCAGCATTGCCCCTGGAACAAATCAGAAGGTCCCTGGGAAGCTGCCACCCACCTACACCTGCATCTCCATGGTACATCTATCAGTACTAGGTCCCACTGTGTGGATCCTGATGCCGATGGGGATATCTGTGACTACTGAGACTGCAAACCCCTCTCCTCAGCTGGGGCTTTGTGAGATTCCCAAGGCAGAAGATTAATGCTGTGGATATCTCATAAATGACACACAAATACAAAGAGAGTTAAGCAAATGATAAAACGGAGATGAATTTTTGGGAGAAGAGAGATTGAATAAAGAAACAAGGCATCAAAATATTCCATTTATATTCCAGGAAAGATACATCTTGACAAGGACTAATATTTTATGTGGAGCAAATAACTGACGAGTACCAGATATGCACTTTCAAAAATGCAGTATTAAGAAGGAAGTCCTGGTTTCCCCTACTTCTCATCAGAGTCCCTGGCAAGTACAACCTCCTCACCCTGCACTCAGCATTGCCTTCTATTTAAACATCCTCCACCTTCCTGCCCCTCTCCTTCCCCAGTAACTCTCCCTGCTAGAGCCTAGCTTGCTGAGATGGGATCCTTGCTCCAGCTCTCCAGCATGGAGGATCACTTTTTCCTGATGACCAATGGAGACAGCCCCATGCACAGACATTAGGAGTAGAAGTGCCCAGCTTATGTGTTCCGATCTCCCTGCTGTGCCTGATGCTGCCTCTTGCCCACCGCTCCCTACTGCAAAGGGCATTCCTCTTTACACAGGGGATGTTCTCTGTCTCAGCAGTGTTAGTTATTTATGCTTGTGTGGTTACCATTCATTGAGAATCATTGAATTGACCCCGGAAGGAGGTAATGTGCTAAGAGACTCGTGAAAACCATGACCTGTGATGGTGGGACCCAGTCTGCAGTGTGACTGGGAGTCCCATTATGCTCACCTTCATGTCTTTAAAGCACTCTGCCACAAGGCAATCAGGACACCTTTAGAAAGGATGTGTTAGCAGGCTCCCAGCACGCTTTCTGTGCCAGACCATCTGTCTGTGCTCCTCATCTCTCCTTGCCACAGCCAGCGATTTGCACAATCGAGCACATTTAACTGTCACTGGAATCTTCCTACCTGGCGCGAGGGCTGTAAGCCTTATCTGCATTTAGGAATTGCACTAAGCCAGCAGATCTCCTGCATATTTGCTCTTTGAAACCATGCTATGAAAAGCTCTGGCAGGAGGGCCACATAAAGGGAGAGCCCTACATCTCCAGCCTACAGATAAAGCTTTGCACCATACAAGACATTTTGATATTTTATGCTACAATTTGGCATTGCTCCAGAAGAGCTCTGAGTTATCTTAAGCTTCATAAATGCAGAGCTAAAGCATTAGCAGGGGAATTGCTCCTAAGTCAAGGGTTAGTGGCATAGAGTAAAAAGGGTTCTTACAGGGTGCTCTCCCACTGGCTCGGGGGGGGATAAGTGCGTATTTACACCCCCCACCCGGGGGAAACTGCGACACCCACCCCAGTTCTAAGCTGAAGAGCTTACTGAAAAACTACAGCAAACCAGTTCGCCCAAGCTCCTAAGTACATAAAAGCATCAAAAAAGTAAAGATGTATTTGAAACCACAGTGATTAATTAGGTTGATGGATGGGGACACAAAGCTGGTGGCATTGCTTCCTTTGCACAAATGCAGAAGCTGTTTCAAGCAGAGGAGCTCAAGATGGTCAGAAGAAGATGTTGCTCTGGTGGTCACAGCTTGCACAGTCGTGGAGGATGGCAGGACATGAGACCACGACTACCAAAACATGCAAGTGACTGCATGTGTAAGAGCACAGCTAGAAAGGGGTGAGGGCATCAGGTCTGCATTCATGCCCATGCTGGGTTGCCCATTTTGCAGGAGTGGAGATACTGGAACTGAACAGCTAAAATAAGTGGTCTTGAAATAGTCTTGAAGGAGAGAAGCAAGGCAGCTGCTGGGAGGCGTGAGCCAGCCTGGAACCGAATCTCGCTGGGGGAAAAGGTGCCGCAGCAAAGAAGCCCCTATGTGTGATCAAGAAGCTCAGCAGAGAGCTGAAACGTTTAAACAGCAATAGCTGAGGAACTGGGAAAGAGAAAACAGGAAAGAAGGAAGGCTTTTAAACATTGGAAGTGTTCTGCCATGGAGGAGGAGGAGGAGGACTGAAGAGGGAGGATTAGCCATCTATAAATACAAGCAGCACTGAGCTAAAAGGCTAATTAGAATAGCAAAAAGAAATACAGCAGCACATTTCAGAGACTATTTAAACTAACAAAGAGTTTTTCAAATCTGTTTGCAGGAGTGAATATGAAAGAGAAAATTGGATCCCCATGAAATGATTTCAAGAACTGGAGGAGGAAAAAGGTGATGGCAGTTCTCTTAAACAGCTAGACAAGCTCCCCAACATCTTAATCTGTTGCAAAGGTAGAAGGAAAGATGACAGGCCTCAGTTTTCATGTCTTAGGAGTAAAAAAGAGCTGGTAACAAAGGATGGGTTTGTAAAGAGATGGGGCACAAAGGGAAAGGCCAAGCACTCTTCTCCAGGCAGCTTGGAGAGAAACAAGCAGTTTAATGATGTCAGGGTGACCTGGAAGCGCCTGAGCCCTGCCTGGCCACAGGGGCTGGGGGCTACGATGACCCTGGGATGCTGTGAAGAGGGGCACAGCTTCTTGCTGCAGCCCCACTGCCTGCCCCAGCTCTGGCCCAGGCAGGTCCCAAGGGCAGCTGCAAGACCCAGCAGCAAAGGGCAAGCTACTGGGGCATCAGAGCCAAACCATGGTCTACAGAAGTGAGCTGTGCAACCTTGGGTGATTTATTACCTCAGCAGGTGGCAGAAATGGCTTTTAACTCCCTAAGAGCTGGAACAGATGGTCCTCAAGGTTCTAACCTATTAAATATATACATACGCGCACACACACCCCTGTACATACACCTTCCTCACCCTGCAAATGTGTGGCTGGGTTGGGCTGCTGCAAAGCAGTGCTGTGGGCTCCTGCACTCCCCACGAGCACACCCTGAGTTCTCTACCTCTGTGACAGACCAGTTTAAATACCCCTTGACCTGATGGCCCCTCTGGTGAGGCAGGCATGCAGCTGGCCTGGGCTGCTGCAAAGCAGTGGTGTGGGCTCCTGCACTCCCCACGAGCACACTCCGTGTTCTCTACCTCTGTGACAGACCAGTTTAAATACCCCTTGACCTGATGGCCCATCTGGTGAGGCAGGCATGCAGCTGGCCTCATGACAGCTTGGTTTGCAGCCTGTACCCAGCTTAGGTTTTCTGGCAGAGATTGTGGCCCACTTGTAATACATCCTGCAGCTCTTGCAGGACCCAGGGTGATGCTAGAGTGGCTGTGAGGAAGAACATCTCTCTCTGTTGCCCAGTACACTCTGATTCTGCCTAGTTCTTGGGACACAGGAGCATTTCAGCCCTACTAAGACAATAGCCTGAGACAGAGTTTGTCCCATGTATCTGCTGGCAAAAGCAACATGGAAAAAGGAGGTTGTTACCAGAGCAGAGAGTAGTTTGGATTCACATCCTTCATCTGGGCTTCCAGGAGCTCAGGCTGTAGTACAAGGGTGTCCTCCAGACCCCCATGCAGCAGAAGTGGAATTGGCATCCCCAGAGCTCACATCAAGGTAAAAAGATGAGGATAAGTGAAATGACTTATTCCTCATTTGTTCATGATATCACTAGTGGCTGCAGTGACCAGAGCCACAGGTCACGATGACATCAGGCCATTAATGGGATAAAAGGGTGATGACTGGGGATGATTCAAGAGCTAGGGACAGGGCACAGAGGAAGAGGCGGACACAAGGAGCAGACACTGAGTACTGCTGTCTCTTCCCTGGTAGACGGTGTGAGCTGGCTCTTGGTGAGCACACATGCGATGTGCAGTCAGGGACAGCGTGGTGGCTGGGGAAAGGGCTGCCTGGCTGGGAACTTCCTGAAATTAAACTAATTGCATTGCCTAGCAAATCATAACAGCAGCTATGATACTTTACGCTTCTCCAAGGATGCCGAGTGGCTTTATGAGTGCTAATTAACACGACTTACACAATACGCCTAGCAGGCAGGTACAATTAGATCCATGGAGAGGGAAGGCAGTAGCCCTAGGTCCCACAGCAGGGCAGCGCAGAGGCAGCGCACACAACCCGGGAGATCTCACAGCACCCACAGGACCAACTCCCTCCCCAGGGTGCTATTACAGCCCAGGAGTTCCCACTCCCAGGACTCCACTTTAATTACTCATCCCAGCTCCCTACATGCTCACATCCATATTCATCATGACTTCCTCGAACAAACATAAGGCAAAACCATGAGAAATTGTTTTGCAAGTAAACAGCCACCAGCTGCAGCCCTCTGTCCTGCCTGAGTCCAGCAGAGTCTATCTGTCCTGTTCTCCTGACTTCCCTGATCTGTCCGTCCCTATGCTCCTGCCTGGTGCACCCATGGGGCCTGGCACCTCCACACCAGCCTGTTCCCATCCTCGGGTGTGCACTGGGCATGAGGCAACCTTGCAGAGGTAGGAGATAGTACATCTGTCCAGATGCTCTATGCACTTGGCTCTGCATCCCTGTCCTCTCCTCACTAAGAACCATGGGACTCCATCCAGGAAGGCACCTGCCTTCCAGGAGTTGTTCTCTGTGGCATGGAGCAGAAAAATTCACAAACATGCACCTAAATAAAATATTCTTAATTGAGTTTCCCATGAGGTGCCAGCAGCTCTTGATATTGTGCTGCCTTTGCTGGCTGATCATGCCGTCACTCCAGCTGGTGGGGAGAGTGGCTGCCAGCTCCTACAGGAAAAGGAAGACAGCAATGTCTCCTCTCTCCTGGAAAACCTGTGCTGGTTCATTCTTGAGCACCACTCTTGAGTCTACAAAAGAATGGCTTCTTGCAATGGGTAGCAGCAAGGCAGCAAGAGGGTCAGCAGCAAACATGTGGCAGAGGCTGCTGCCCTGTCCCCAAAGGGCAGTGGAGCAGCAGGTTCCAGCCTCCATGTGCACGGGATTTTACTAAGAAATGGAGAGCTTTGCAGGTCTATGAGGGGTAGAACCTGATGGAGCCATCTGCACCACACTAGCCCTGCAGCAGGCAGACTGGGATGGCTGCCCTGTCCCCAGAGATCTCTCCCTTCTGCCAGCAGCCAGCAGGAAGCACAGGATAAAGCCACACAGCTGCACACAGCCCTGTACTGGGTGCCTCGCTGGCCTCCATCCTAATCCTTGGGCTGAGGACGTTTGAGGTTATGAAGGAGAAACTCCATACGTGCTAAGCAGCAACACCTCACACACACAGGGACACGTCATCCCGCATCCCTGGGGACCCACAGTTGTCCCTGCCAGGGGCAGGACACTGGGTTTGCTGACCTGCCCCCACAATAAAGACTCTGAAGGCATCATGCCCTCCCCACCACTGCAGTTGCTCCAGCAGTGGGAGGCTTTTGTACGAGTGGGAATAACTGCTATGAACATCAGCTTTAATAGCAGACTTCACCTTAGCTGGACAAAAAAGCTCTTTGCCCTGTGGCAAAGCCAATGCAGCTGAACCGCATAAACTCATTGGGTCAAAGCCAGCCATTTGCAGTTTGCACTTTCATAGCATGGGGAAGAAATAGTTATTTCCCCTCCTTACAAGTTAAATGTAAAATAAATGCCCTATCCTGTATGGTAATGGTAATTGCAATGTCACTGAGTGATTAATGCCTGCTCTGCAAGCTGAGAATCTGCACAACATTTGCAAACCATAATAACCCAGCTCCCCTGAGTTACCGAGCTCCACATGGCCTTTCTGTCACTGGTCATTTGCTGGGCTCTTGTAAGCCAGCACAAAGCACAATCTCCAGGCTTGCAGAACACGGCTGCAGCAGGACGCAAGATGACTGGGAGAGGAGTTCAGCACTAGTGTCAAGGAGCTGTGGCTGTGCCTGACCCCAGACCTAGCCCCAAATTATCCCCTCGTTGCTGCGCAGGCGGCTGAGCTGCAGTGCCTGTTGGCTATGCACAGCGCCTGCTGCCTGTCTCCCGGCCGCAGCAAGATGTGAGGTGTGTGGGGACAGCCCCACTCCCTGTGTCCCTGCAGAAAGCCCTGGCTGGTCGTGGGGGCTGGAGCAGAGATCTCTACAAGAGCTCCAGATGCGATGCCAAAGCTGAGACCCAGCCCTGGCAGCTCCGTCTCCCTGGGGCGTGAAGGCACCTGCGCCCGTCCTGGCGCAGGGGCTCCTTGAAGCCGCTCATGCCACAACCAAGCGACCCATCACGGTGCTGATCGATACGAGGCTGAACATTAAAATTGATTCTCCAGCCGATCTCACATTCCAGGGGCGAGCAGCGCCCTCCTCCCAGTGACTTCTGCAGACTCACCGTTATTATTTGCACCAAAGGACACGGCACATGGAGAGGAGGCGTCTGGCCCCAACCTACCCTCACAGCCAGGGATAGGGTCTACCAGGGCAGAGCTACCCTCCCTCACCTGCAGCCCCTCCAGAGAGGGCAGCTGCCAGGGAGAGGGAAAGGCTTTCAAGTTTAGTTTTGTGTGTGTACGAGGGTCTCAAACGGTGACACTTGCTAATTACATTTTAGAAAATAACAAAAGAAAATTTTAGAGAAAAGCTCAGCATTTAGTCTTCCCACACACACAGAGAGTTTCCCCCCCCCTTTTTTAAAAGAAATAATCTTTTAAGCATAAAAAACTCCCTGGTGCTGCTGGTACAAATGCAGTGTAACCTTGAATTACATGTAGCAGGGCTGGCTTTCATTATTTATTAGCAAGATCAATTAGAATATTCTGTTTGCAGAAGAATATAATCCAATATGTACTTCAAGCACTAACAGCTAAATATATGCTTATTTAAAAATCAATCTAAAAGTCAAGGTTTCCTTTGTAAATCCTTACTACAGATTAAAAAAAATGCTTTGAGAGTTACCACCTGCTGAATGCTGGAGTCTCAAGGAGACAGTTATACATTTTAAAACATCTCGAATAGGAATTGATTGTAAAAGCCAAACAATTGCTGGAACCCCCAATGATGAAGGCTCACAGAGAGTGTGACTGCGCCGTGGCTCCTGCGAGTAGGCACTCTGGGACTGCAGCACAGCCACCCTATGGGGAGCGGGGACAAGCACCCCCAGACCAGGCTGTGAGAGCCACCACCCCACTGTGCACTGGGGAGGAACCGTTGGCACCCGGCTCCCGCGGCACTGTGAGCGTGCCAGCCGTGTCAAGTGAGTCACCACCACCTCCCAGCATCCTGGCTTGTTTTCCATTGACTTGCATGGGCTGACATCGAGCCAAAGTCTGACAGCCCAACCCAGGATCCGCAGTGTCCTAGCCTTTCTCCCCCGAGTCGCAGGTTTCTAAGATTAATTGTCATGTATTATTTATTGACCTCAGCCACGACCTTGGCCCGGCGCAGTTTCCTTCCCGAGCTCCTGTGCACCACGGTGATGGTGGCAGGCGGCTGCTCCATCAGGGCTGCGGACAGAGCATCCCCAGCCACATAGGGCATTGGGTGTCCCAGCCTTGGGGCTACTCAACAGCCCCAGAAACATTCCAGCTGCTCTGCTCCCCCTCCACTCCCAGCCCGCATGGCCATGTGCTGGCTGTGCCAGCACACGCTTTAATCTCTCCCCTGCCACAAGCCAGGCACGGGTGTTCTCAGCAAGCTTCCAGCTTCTCCTTCTTTCTTAAGCTCTTTCTCTTTCGTCTTTCATTTTTAAATCTTATCTCCAGGTAAAGAGGGTATTTGATGGGATCAAAAGGTGACCTTTAACAAGGTTAGCAGAGCCTCAAATGATATCCCTGCAAGTTCATGCACACTTGAGCGTTAAAGGGAACAGTGCTCTGATCTCCTGTTCCTCAGTGGAAAACTTGTTTCATAAAGATCTCTGCCAAAAGTGCGTGCAGTGGGCTGAGAAAACTTTCTTTAAAACTCAACTCCTAGAGCGAAGCACAGGTTGTTTCTGGCTTCTGAGAAAGCAATCCTTAAAATCTTCTGAAGTTTCTTCCTCTGTTCAAGTTCCCAGTCGCTTGCCAATTCCCTGGGTCTAACAGATTCCTGACTATTCCCCATCTTTAACTCAGCCAAATAAAATCACTTGAATGCCTCTTAGGAGAAGCACAATTGCCGTAGAGGGAGGTCAGACAGCTGCAATCAGAATGATTAGAGAGTGAATACTGGGCTGAAAATGCATCCAAACAGAATATGGGATGGAGACCCTGTGGCTGTGTGCTGGGCAGAGATGCAGCAGCACTGCCTGGGAACCCCTCCAGTCCTGCCACACTGGGGCTGCTGAAGCCTCTGCATCAGCGTCGTATCCTGCATTGGCCTGTGATCCTCTCAGTCATGCTGGGAGAGACGGACCAGCAGCATAAACTGGTGGACGGCAAATCCCTTCCAAAGGAAACTGGGTAACTTGACCTACAAGTGGAGTTTCACTCCATCCTTGACAGAGACCAAGATCTACAGAGCCCTTGTGGATAAATTCCAGACAGGAGGAGAACAGCCTGGGCTAAGGGACGATGTGGGCAAAGGCTGGTGTGGCTCCTGAGCCTCCACTGCTTTGTGGGGTCAGCTGGCTTCAGTGCTGCATCCTCTGGCACACAAGGAGGGGAGTGGGGAGTGCCAGAGGCCTGGCTGTGTCGGATCAGAGGGCAGTCCTGAGCAATGTGGTGTCAGCACCCAAAGCCAGCACTGGTGGTGAGGAGACCCCGTGCTGCTAGCAGGGTGAGGGGCCACACGCAGGCTCCCCCATCCACAGTAGAGCTTGCTGGTGAGGCTGCTCGTGGCAGGGCGCCCAGAGCAAAGTGAACAGACGGGAATGGGTGGGCGGGCAGGGATGATACCAATGTTAATCATTTCCGTGCCACCATACATGAAGGCATCAGCACGCAGCCAGCACCACTGCGCTGCCAAGCGTTCTGCACTTTGGACAAAGGCACAGGGGACCAGCTCTGCATAAAAACTTCTCTTTCAGTGCAGCCAACCCATCATGGATCCACTGACCAAGAGCAGGTCCCCTCCACAACCCTTCTGCAAGCCCTCTGCATCTGGGGAGAAGGACGAGAGGCACCAGCTATGGGTGCTCTGGGATGGGACGCATGGAGATGTGTTCCCACCTCCTTGTGCATCCCTAGAGCAAAACCACCTTAGGCAGCCAGCAGCCAAAGGGTTAAAGTGCCTCGTTATTCCTTTCATTCTTGGGCTCCACTTATTTGCAGACTGAATTTCCCAGAAGCCAGGGCTTTTTGCTAGTGGATCTGCTGTAGAACCATGTTATTATAGATTGCAAGTTCCTTAAAGGTCAGATAACACAATACAATTGAATCATATTAGTGAGCATAGCGACTTGGTATTTTGCTAAGAAAACCCATAAAGCAGATTGTTTGTTGCAGAGAAACATACGTTGTGTAATAAAGTCGGTGTAATTGTCTCCAGAAACAAACAATCAGTTTAGGAGGGAAAAAGCCTCCTGTAATTGCGGGTCCGTGGTGCAGCCGCTGCCAGGGCCGTGCTCCAGCAGGGCATCGAGATCAGATACTGCAAGTCTGTATTTCACAGTTTAGGTTACAGTACCTAAATGCATTGCAGAAGACCTTGTAGGGAATTAAACAGTCTCCAAGTGTATTGTTGAGAGACAAATCTTCAATACTTCATTTAATGTATGGTTTGCAGTTAGCGGTTAATCCAAGACAATGCAGAGAACCGGTGTTTCACACCACTATTAAGGAAATGCAGAATCGATTGTGAGGATGATTGAAGACTTCTGAAGAGCACAATTCCCAAGTCTGTGATGACCCCTCCTTTTTTTTTTCTAATTTGCCTGTAATCTACTCAGACAAATCCTTTTATCACGTTTATTTCCTTTCTGAGTTACAACCAGGGTGATTAATTACTTAACTTTGCAGTCCTGCTTACCCTGCTGTACACTCTAATTTTTCTTCCATTTAAAATGGTTTTCCATCCCAAATAGACATATTTCCCTTTTCAAGCTCCTTTACTTTGTCCCATTGAAACCCACTGCTATAACCAATTGTATGGGCAAAAGGTTTCCCCAGGTACTTCTTCGACACCCCTGATTTCCCAGTCCCTTCTGGAGACACCGTTTGCTGCCCACTTGAGTATTTCTGAGGGGAGAGGAAAAGCACAAACCTTTTTCCCAGAAAATCCGGGCACTTGCCAGACGCAAGGGGGTCACGGCTGCTCCGCCGGCCTGGAAATTCTCATTTGGTTCTAGATTTAATCTTGTAATGAAAAAGGAATTGGAACCAGCACAACTGTTTTAACCTTCCCTATTCACAGAAGGAGGAGGAAAAGTAATCAAAAAAAAAAAAAAAAACAAACCCAAACTGGAATACCCAAGGCCCTGTTTTCTCTCATCCACCTTTGATACCCACGTTGGCTGTTCACCGTCCAGTGGGAGTGGAGGAGGAATGTTGCGTGGCTCCCACCCCATGCTGGCTCCTGGCTCCCTCTCCACCGCGTGTCATCACGTCCCAGCTAAACAGCAGTGAAACACTGGCAGAAAAACAATTAGATTTAAATCTAGCTTCCTCTTTCTACTTTGCCTTTCTCTCTATGTAGATGCTCGTTGGTGTTGTAACTAATATGATTTGTGTTTAGCACAGTGTGAAACAAGAATGATTTATGGGTCTGTTAGCACTACACAGCTACCTGACGCCAGCGCAGCCCCCCAAAAGGGCACTCCAAGAACAGGCTGACGAGAGTCTTCTGGCATTACATGTAATTATTTGTATGCCCTGCCCACATAATCACTGTTATTCTGCCTCTTGTGATGGCTGTGTGCATTCCTTATGCCATGCTGGGCTCTGCTTTGGGACCATGACCCTTGACGAGCTCCAGACCCTGACATCATGCACCAGCCACTACTTGCACTGTTTCCATGAACTGATCTGCTGGGTTTAAATTGATATTTCAGTTCAGATTAACTTGTGCCTTCACTAAAACAAATATGGGCTCAGACTCTGCATTTCATTACCAAAGCTAATGCAAAGGCTCTGCGTGCTTGGGAAATGCTCAGACCCAACTCCTTGAATATGTTCAGAAGCCTGGCTTGTTCAAGGCTCATGCAGTGACTCAGGCACCAAAGTCCTGTTGAAAGTCTCTAGATTGGTCCGATTCTACCCATGGCTCCAAGAGCGGCTCTGTCAGTGAAGATCTTGTGCCTCTGCACTAGCAAGTGCCCTTCATCAATTCTTAATGCTGTCCCAAGAACATCCAGTGTCCTCGCTAGCTTGGCAACCCACCCCTGCGAAGCGGGGTAGACAATGAGCAGAGCCCCCTCCCTTTCCTCCAACATATAACAAGAAGCCAAATGAAATAATGAAAGAAACTAATTTTAATGCCACAGAGGGAATAGTTTTATTGCTAAAGCAGCAAATAGAACTAATTGAATCCGCTGGAAAAAAAAAAAAGTAGTGAAGGAAAGGAAAGGATAGGTGCAATGCATAGACAGAAAGGGTGAACTGGAGCCTGAATATTCATGTACCTGGAACCTGCAAATCCTTGAATGCAAAATAACTTTATAACTGATAATACTGCCAACGGCGATGCAAGCACGGTGCTTGGAGAGAGGGAGTCAGGAACGTTTGCATTTACAACATATATTTTTTAAGTAATGGTATGGAACAAATTCTCGGGTTTATTATGCCACTTTGCACCTCCCGTGTAAGAAAAACCAACCTGGGAGCAAGCACGGCAGCCAGTGCTGATGCCAAGCACAGGGTGAGACTGGGCAGGGCTGGCTGTGGGTGGGTAGCAGTGCCCAGGGAGCTCCACCACCCCACAGTGCCAACCTCATGGGCAGCACCCACTCAGGGACAGACAGGGGTTGGATTCGGGGGCTGCAGAGTCAGCTGCGATGCCCTGAACCTCCTGCATGGCTGCTCTGCAGAGCCAGGGCACTTCATCCAAAGTCACTTCCCATCTCACAGTTAAACCTGTCACAAGCTTTTAGATATGCTGTTTTCAGTGAGCCTTAATTTTCAGTGGCAACGTATATATTAATGTAGGGGGTTGCATTTTAATTAAGGCAGCATTCATGTTCTTCATTACAATACTAAGTCATCCAGTAAGAAACACCAAAGATATAAATCCTGTTAATGAAGGAGCTACATATTCCGCACTGTACACTTATGCTCAGAGGCACCAACATACAAAACGACTGTGACATGAAGTGCATAGGGGTGCTCTGGGAGAAAAATTGGATTAGAAATGCAATTTATACACTGAAGGGCCACACAATATTCATTCAGCACCACCGCAGCTGTACGCCCCGAATCTGCATCCCAAATAGCAAACAGCCCCTTCTACCTCAATATACTTTCCCCTCCCCTAGAGAACACAAGGCACAACTTGGCTTCCTACGTTTGTTGGTGGGGTTGTGCAACACCCAGGCTCCTCCTGGCCCCGAATGCCTGTGAGGGAAGCTCTGCAGTGGGGACCCTCAGGTGGCAGGGCAGGAGGGAGCTTCCCCCTCGCTGAGCTCCTGCAGGGTGCTGCACACTCAGAAACACTGGGGACTAGGGCTGAGCTCTCCCCAGACTCACAGGAAGACACAACCACGGGATGAAATCCACCTCTCTGGAGACCCCACAGCTGCTCCCTACGCCAGCATCCCAAATCCTCAGCCTCTGGGCATAGCGAAGTACTTCATGCTCTCCTCTACCTGCAATGCACTCTAAGCGTGAGCAAGTGTCAATAAGGGGCATTGGCAGAGACACAGTGGGACACATCTCATCAAGTTACTCAGGGGAAGAACCCAAAACCAGGCAGCAGAAGTGTTGTACACATCGTGATGCCCTGTGGGGACTCAGCCAGCAGGAATACCCTCTCCCAAAACCATCACTCTAACTGCAGACAGCAGCTTTGAACTTAAACAGTGACAAAGGAGCTCTTTAAGCACCCTGGCAATAGGAAAGCACTTTCTCACCATTGCCTATTGCAAAAAAGTGGCTGAAGAATTTCTGTCCAGGATTTCCAAATGAGCTGGTCCATAGCAAAGACACGGATGGTCTCCCACAGAGACAACCGCATCTCCAGACGAGAGTGTTTCAGAATATTATGTGGGAACAGGGTAATAATAAAACACCTTGATGTAACTTTACCAGCAGTGGCTCTAGCAGAAAAGCCTGTAATGATCTAATAACACATTTCCCCTGCTGCCACGCCAGCCTAGAGAAATCCAGGGTAGCTGGAGCCTTAAATCCATCCCAGCTCTTCCTTTGTCGTTAATTGTTAGGCTATTCGTATTACATGTTTTACATATCAAATAGACTCCAATTTCATGGTGGGCTAGACTGCAGAAATGGCTCTTTTAATCTTTTTAATTCTAAAGTAGTATAAAACTTTAATATTTTCTAATAGAGTATACATTTACTCACATCTAACAATATCACTACAATTTAAGAGCAATAAAAGTCAAGCTCCCGTCTGTATGATAAGCTTGCAGCTTTATTTCCAAAGTTCAATCAGTTAACCTAGGAGAGCAATAGCTTCCCTACAATGAGTAACGATGCAGAATAATATTTAGATAGAGATAAAACCTTTTTGCATAGGAAATTGCATTGCGATTTGCTGGGTCTTAGAAATTCTCAAAGAGATGTGCTAGTTTACCAGTGAAGTTATTGCCTCAGGCATTTTTTCACAGCACTTTGATTTTTCTGGGGGTTTCTGGAGGATTTGGAGCTGGGTAAGGAGGTGCTATTGCTCCTGATCCAGGTGTGTGGAGTAGACCATCTAAATCACCCTCCCCATCACACCAGAGCCTCTTAGTTCACATCCAGACATTGGCTGAGGCGATTTGCCTTTCCATATGTTTTTAATGGCTCAGGTGGAAGAGGCAGAGCCCTTTCCTGGGGTATCTCTACCCCCCACTTCCGTGTCTCCCATCTCTGTAGGTCCCCAGCCTCAGGGCACAGAATCACACACAATGTCCTGAGTTGAATGGGACCCATGAGGATTATCAAGTCCGACTGCTGTCCCTGCACAGGACAACCCCAAAATTTACACCACGTGTCTGAGAAAGCAGCAGAGCAGAGGCAGCCATTGGTGGTTAGGGATGAACATGGTTCACATAAATAGCAGAGAAATCAGCCAGAAGGTGCAAGCGCTGACAAGGTACAAGGCTAGCGGCAAAGGGACCAATGCTGGTGCTCCCTGGGGCACAGACCAAGTGGGGATGAACCAAAGAGCAATTAAAGACCTCCAGCAACTTGAGGATCTATGGTCTGCTACCGACATCTCATGAGTCAGCACCTAACACGTTAAAAGGCTGGTTTGGTTTTAAACAAGCAGGACATGAACAATTAGCATCCTGCCCAGGTGATGCAGCCCCTCCTCCCACAGGGGAGCCTGGAGGTGGCTGTTCTCTCCTCTGTCATTTGGAGGAGATCCTGGATGAGTCCCCGGGGCACAGGGGTGCCCAGAGGAGCCGATGCCTCCCTGCAGCTGGAGGTGCCCAGCTCAGGTGGGTTTGTTTTTTCCTTGGCTGGGTGATGACAGCTCCTGCTGTCGGCTGCTGAATCCAAATGTGAGTTTAACACACGCTTCCAACGCTGACGTTAGCTTTCCATGAGAGTGCTCACCGCTCGGCTTAATTATATGAATGTCCATCAAAAGCAAATAGAGAAAGGGCAGAGCTGAGGCTGAAATAAAGTTATTTGCAGATGTGGATGAACACTAATAGAAAGTATATTATATTACTGTACCCATATCCATGCAAGATGAAAGGAAATGTGCTCTAAAACAAAGGAGAGCTGCAAGTTCGGGCTACCAGAGCAACGTTGCTCTGCTTGGATCTAAAATGATTACTCGCTAATAAAGGAGGGGGCCAAGTCCACTCCAACCTGGCTCTGGAGGGAACGGAAATCAGGTTTTGGCTTGAAATATGTTACAGCAATCTCCATAATACAAAATACAGTCTGGCAGATAGAGTTATTTTTATCCAAAGCCAATTCTTTTTAGTAGGTCTGTGGTTATAACTGATGTCCCTTTGCTGTTTCCTCTTCCTCTCAACTCCCTTGCCTCAGTTTCTCCAAGGAACTGATGAGATTGGAGCAGACAAACACGGGTATATTTTGGGAGGACCCTACATTACTTAGCTGTAAAAATCACTTGTGAATTTTGCATCCACCCTCAGCATTTGGCCTGTTTATATTGCCAAATAAATTCTTTAAAGAAGTACTGTACTTCACAGGAGAGCTTGTCAAGGTAAATACCTTCATTTACATAAAATGTGACTAGCGATTGAAATGTTAAAGCCATAAAGAGCAAGTTTATGATCCATCCTCAATGCCTAGATGTGTAATATGACAAGGGGGAAAGCAGCGTGCCTTGCAACATTTACTAAATTGGTGTGTTGACTCTGGGGATGGAAATGGGAGATTTGAAAAAACAGGTTGGAGAGCTTTTTTTTCCCCCTTTTTTTTCCCCCCCATAAATATTAATCCTTTCCAGAGCCTTCAAACAGCTGGCTCTTAAATACTCTCCTTCAGCTTGGAAACAGCAGCCACCTAAATAAACAAGTAGATGTCTGGGCAGGGACCTGTGTGGAAAGGAGCTGCCTGGCACACATGAGGGCTGCTCACCTCAGGTCACAGTGCAGGACCCTGCAGGGAAGGGGTTCCTGGCCATACGCCCCCACATGCTGCTGCCCCAGAAACAGTGGAAGCAGAAAGCAGTGCCCACATGACATAATGTGTAAAGCAAAGCTCTGAGAAGCAGCTCCTGCTCTGCTGTCAGCAGGAGGATGGTGAGGGGCTGAGTTGCTCCTGGCACACACCACAGGGACTGATCCTGCCTGGCCTCTCTAACTCCTGCAGCCCAGGAGCAAAGGCAAGGTTGACCCCATGACTTGCATCCAGGCAGTAGTTTCTCCCTGTGATTGCAAACACTCTTATAATTTAAGATTTTCTTTTAAATTTTTTTAAAGGGAGGGAAAACCAATTGAAAGCACTTCAAATCCTAAATAATACTTCTAAAAAAAGTGAATAAAAAGGCTAAAATGATCTGCTGCCTACATACACACCACAGTGAATTATAATATCAATACTTAATGCTCTGGAAAGTTTGATAGTGCATGTTCCTCACCTGGACTCAATACGAACATTGTCACCATTCATTCACACTCATACCTTTCTCAATTCATTGAAACCACTTCAAGCAAAAATCATTGGAAAGAAATTACCTCTGTGTATTACACCCCGAGCAGCGAGAGATGTCCCACCATGAGCCTCTCCAGCCCCCAAAGCAATAAAATTTCTGCTGAAGTGGATGATATAATGACTTGGGGAAAAGAAGTCCCCATGACAACAAAAGGTAAGAGAAATCCATGAAAAGCAAAAGCCTCCGACCTCTCTCGATACAAGGTGTCACCAATTTGTGCTGGAATTCTCACTTAGAAGGAGCCTTTGTCCATAACTTCCTTTGAGAACCTGTTGTTCCTTCTTTGCTAGTCTGAGCTTTGAACAGAGCAGAACGAGCTGCGCTAAATCAGAAACTGAGCAGGGTTTGAAATGATAAGCCTGATGCATCAATGCAACCAACTGACATCTGCATTTCTCTTTTCCAAGGGGACTGTTTTTCCACTAGGCCTATTTCAGGGATTTTCTGTAGCATCTACATGCTTGAGCTACTCCCCAGATGTTACCAGAAGAGGCACCTCTGTCTTGCCTGGCTGGTGTGCTGAGCCCTCGGTTCACAATGCTCCCAAGCACTTCTGCTGGGAGGCAGGTGCTGCTCCCATTGACGCGGTCCAGGCACATGGTGGGGCTCAGAGGGGAGGGGGGTAGCACTCAGCTGGGTGTGGGGGTGGGATGTGGTGCCCCCTCTCCACGCTGCCAAGAGATCAGTGCCAGCTGCTGCCCTACCAGGGCTGAGCCAGATGGGTGCACAGGGGCTGCCAAGGCTGCCCACCTGTTCCCACTACCTCTCGGCATGGCTTGCCCACCCATGCCTGCAAACAAATGCATTTTCCCAGGGTGCAGAGTCAGCGACTAGCTCTTCAGGATTGGGTACTCCAGAGCTCACCCCTGTCAGTGTGTTGTGCCTGGCACTTCTCCCGCTCTCTTTGCAAAATGAGCGGGCACAGCATGGAGGGGCTGCGGGTGCTGAAAGCAGTTGCCATTCCCATGGCTACAATCGAGTAGCCTGTGGATAACTATCATCAGGTGTTAGAACACTGCAAAGAGGCCCTGTTCTTCAGTGTGTCTCATCCCTTGAGCTGGGGCTGAGCAAAAAGGGTGGGAGCAGACTGCTGTGCAGCAAGGGTGGAGAGTGGGTTCGCCTGGCCCAGCACACAGGAGACCCTCAGCTCTGGAACACAATGGATTCACTCCAGTATCTCTGGGTGCATAAAAAAAAATCTATGCCTGATGTTGTAGCAGGCCCTCTCCATCCTCAAGACAGGTGAAATGCAGAGTCCAACCAGCAGAAAGCCTGGCCCCTGCTCACAGTCTCCAGCCTGTAGTCCAGATCAGCCCAGACCCTCTGCCAGCTTAACCGAGATTTGGAGCAGGGCATTGCAGCACACCCAGGCTTGCTTTATGTGGAAGACTTTGGCTAAAAAACACAGTGCACACGTAGGAGCTGACCCAGACAAACAGTTCAGGAAAGGCGAAGGGGACAAGGTATTGCAAGATCTATGTTACACGGAAATACTCGTACAGCCTTCAACCTAGATTAATCCCAATGCGCTGGATCCCCAGAGGAGGGCGGCCAGCTGAGTCACTCCATTTCAGCAAAAGCCAACTCACAGCGGGTCCCACTAAAAAAAAATCAATACTCTTTCCCTGAGTTCCCAGAAGTGCAGAGGGTACGGTGCAGTGGGGGAGCCTTTAGTAGAGAAAGACAGCAGTCACCAGGCTTTTGCAGTGGTGCCTGTCATTAGCAGCAACCCCCAATCCATCCATCCGCGGTGGGTGTTCCTGCAGTGCCCATCAACACAGGCTCACAGCGTTGATAGAAGTGCTTTGATTTTCTGAATATCCTGAGCTGATCGGAGGGGCACAAGCATTACCCAGCAACACAATTACAGCTCACAGTGAGGGCCACGCCGTGTGGGACTGAGGCTGAAGTGGCACCAAGCTATTGCTGACCAGCGGCCCTTAAGCAATGCTGCAGGGGGGTCTCATCACACAATCCTCAGACACAACCAGTACCGTTTCTGCCAGCAGCCACTGTGGCAAGAGCTGGGAACTCTGAGGTAGGATCAGACCTGGTGCACACACAGACGGCTTCGTCATGTGCAGCAGGAGGGAAGGTGAGATGGTGCACAGCCCCAGGAGGGGCAGAGCCTGTTACAGCGATAACGGTGCTTGACAGCCGCTTCCCCAGTACAAACGAGTTTAATGTCCACAGGGACACAACTGAGAGCCCTGGCTCCACAGCCACAGCCAGCTGCTCCTTGGAACCACTGGCTGGAGAGCACGTTTATTACTGGGAGAAGAGCTCCCTGTCATGGTATTGTTCATTATCTGTGCGAGGATAGCAGCTCACAGAACAACATGCAGGCCTGTTAACAAAGAACGCTCCACAAAAACCCAGACAGGCGGTGAAAATAGAATTAGGCATGCAAATCATTCCATTGCCTGTCATGGTAAGCTCCCCGCAGTGGGGCCACTCCTCGTAAAGCTGTGCCCCTGTGTACAGGCTCAGCATGCGGAGGCCTAGGGCAGAGTGAGAGGAACGCGATCTAATCACAGAGACAGTGCTGCAGTGGAGGCTCCACCGAGACGGGGGCAAGGAGGAAACCAATGTGCACATACGTGTAGAATTTAACACCTGGTCATTTGGAATAATCTTCAAATTGGTGAACTTCAAAATGCCAGAACTTTAAATTCACCTCTATCAGATACTTTGCATTGTGGAGATAGTGTATTTGTTAAAACTTCAGATTTGTTTTGAAAATACTGCTATGAATCTTCACTTCTCTGCAAAACATAGGATGTTGAGACAGTCTTCAAAGTGTGAATGGACAAAACCAAACCACCTCACAATGCTGAGCCTGCAGGTAGCTGGGGACAGTGGACTGGGAGCACTGGGATGTTCCAATCAGCTCAGAGCTACCAAGCTGCTGAGCCCTGCTGTGGCATCATTCACACCATCTGCCCCAGTGCCGAGTCCCCACACTCTTCACACAACCACCCAAAAGTACTTCTCCAGCACCTCCAGAGCAGTCACCAGCAGTGTCTGAGGATCCAGAGGCATCAGCGTCTGCACATGTGAAACCCTCCCACCGCTGAACCCCCTGGCACCAGGGCAGTGCTTCATCTGTGCAATGCCAACAGGATCACCTCCTACACTCCTCCAGCTGCATAAAGCCACCCACAACCATATCAAAACCAGTGTTCCCCTGTAGACCCCAGGTCCAGTCCTCCAGTATGTGGCCCCTCCAATGGCCATCACAGCAGAGGCAAACCAACGCCTCCAACACCACAATGTGACAAACCTGTCCAAATATTGGGCACTATGGGCAGTTTGAAGCTCCCATTATCTACAAAATCCTCTCATGCTTCCGCAGGCTTGTTTCATGGCCAGGCAAGGAACTCGGGCACATCCCAGGTGCTGCTTCTGTTTGTGCTGGTGATGATCATTTGTGGATGCAATCTAAATTCCTTCCATGCTCAGTGGCCTCCAAAGCCTCCCTGTCGTTCTGCTGTCCTTGCTACACTGTCAAAAAGGCTCTCACAATTAGTTTCCAACTGCAGGATAGCTCGGGGCAGAGCTCACAGCATGGGACATGCCCACTGAGGCGTGAGCATCATGCAGGAGAGAGCACATTGCCTGTGCAAACGCCTCTGGCCCAATCTGGCAGAGGGGTTACCTGTCCATGGGCTACATGAGCAGCAAGAGCTGCCCTGGGTGTGCAAGGGAGCAGAAAGATACTTGGGTTTTGGCTAAAAATTAGCAACAGTTCCTACAGGGAAGGATGATGTATCCTGTGGTTTAGAGGAAATGAGCAGGTGAGAAAGAACTGCCAGCAACTTCCAAAGGAAAGGCACATACCTGCTCCTTGCCCCAACCTTTGTCTGTAGTGGGACAAAGTTCTGGCACATGGAAAGAGACAAAGTCAGCAAAGCTCAACAACACCAAAGCTAATATTTTTACTGCCAGGTATCAATGTCCTGGGCTTAAAAGAGAGAGATGAAGATGTGCAAGTAACACAGAGACTGGAGAGAATTATTGCTGCTCTGTTAACAAAAGGAAAGGTTAAATCACTTTCCAATCAGTCTTTTACACATGGTTTGATAGCAACCAAGTTACATTCCACGTTAAGAAGGAAAAAAAAAAGGCAGCTAGGAAATTTGTGATAGAAAAGTTCATATCCATGGAGGTATTAAGTGCAGTTTCAGGAAAGCTGCAACACCAAACCTGTCCTTCAGGCTGCCCAGCATTAGGATGGAGGGAATCACAAATTACAATTACACAAACAATGCTGGCAGTGAAACACTAACCAAACAAAACCAACCTTCTTACCCCATTCGCATTAGAACATAGGTAGGAAGACCTCCATTCCGTGATTTCTATGTAACTTTGACTGCAGAGCTAAAGCAGTCACGGTCAGCATAGCTTTCCCTAAAGGTTACCTGGAAAACAGCATAGTCTGCAGAGAGCTGGGGTACCAGGCTTTCTGTGCTGCCCAAAACAACAGGCAGAAAGCGGTGTTTGCACTAACTTCACCCTCTGACTGCTGTCCCAACAGAAATCCTGGACAGGGGTTTATAGCTAGCTGACATCAAAGCAGCAGAGACATAAATAACACAGCATGGGACACAACAGCTGCATTTAGGCACTGTCTCTGTTTTACAGGCAGAGAAACTAAGTTGGGGAAACAGCTGTGGCAGCAGCACTTGACTGTATTATCAGGGTTTGGGCCATATCATGGGCTTCTCTTCTCTAGGGCTCTGCTGAACTATCGATATCCTGTGTACTGAGTGATAAAGCAAGGAACGCTGAGGGTCTGCTGTTCCTTTATTTCAATACTTAGGAAAAAACTTGAGAGTATTAAAAGCTAACAGTTTATAACACATGAAGAGAAGTGTTGTAAGCCAAATATAAACAAGCGATAGAAGTCACTGTAAGGATGTGCTGGTATAAACACTTCAATGGTTCTTTGTTTAAAGAAAACTGTCATTTCTGTGGACAGGAAAAACCTCCAATTGCTCTACCTGGGACACAGCTGCAAGCAGCCAGCCTTGCTGGTGCACTCAATCAGGTAATCTTAGAGAAGGTCAG
Source organism: Coccyzus lansbergi (assembly GCA_033558105.1). Lineage (NCBI taxonomy): Eukaryota > Metazoa > Chordata > Aves > Cuculiformes > Coccyzidae > Coccyzus > Coccyzus lansbergi. Next base: position 244,833 of record JAUMJK010000860.1, read on the forward strand.
GAAGAAATAGCTGCTAGCATGGATGGTGATCTTCTCCCTCTGTTTTTCCTTAGTATTTGTACAGCACCTAGTGTGCCAGCCTCCTGATCTGTGACAGCCGCCCAGCCCAGCCGCAGTCTGGCACCAGGGGAAGCCTCCCAGTCCCCCCGAGGCATAGGCCACCAGCACTGCACCCCCTATGTCCTGGGACAGGTCTCAGCAAAGCTGAAAGCCTTTGCAATGAGAAAGGAGAAGCAAGTTGTTTGGGTTGAGCAGGTGCAATGGCTTAGGAAAAGGGCTTTAGGTTAAACAGTCAGGGTAAAACTTCACTGGGAATGAAGCAGCGGTGTCATTACTTACCCCACAACCAGAGAATCCATTCCCCAGCCTACTCTGCCCAGGACCCTCACCAACCAGCTCTGACCCAGCCTTTTTTTCTTCCACCCCTCTATCAGTGCAACATAGACAGCACCTAGAAAGCGTCTGAACAAACCACAGAGCTGCTGCAGGGATGACAAATTTCAAAATGCATTCTGCAAATGAAACCCTGTGTGTGTCTTCTACTCCACGAGAGGAGTCTCATCCTCTCTAGCCTTTTTCTTGTAGCATGACTTTAAAGATGAAAAAAGCAGCTGCTTGCCATATTCAGTGCTTGATCTTCTGCCTATTTTGAATAAAACTAAACCATTTTATATGCCAGATTCTACCTCTTCTAGCAAATTTCTAAACTTATTTTTCAAAGCAAGCCTTTCCTGCAGGAAAATTCAGTAAATAAGACACAGTGTCTGAAATTGTATATATAAACACAATAACCACACTCAATCCTTTATTCATTCCCCATGCTAGTACGGCAGACTGAAAGCACTCTTGGAGACAAATGCACTTTCCCAGTGCTAATCTCCAGTATATTGAAGTCCCTCAAGAAAATCCTTCAGCCTTTTAACAAAGCCAAGTGGATGCTACCCCAAATGAGTGTCACGAAGACTTTGCCTCCACAATTGCCACAGAAAATTGCCTGTTCCTCACTTATAAATGCTGTTGACATGAAGATTGTGAACTCTATTTTAATAAGGAGAGACTAGATAATCCAAGCAATAACTAACCCGCTGTCTCTGTTTTTCCCTTTGCACGGCAGCTGAACAATCACCATACTAAGTGCAACAAAAAGACAGAACTTTATCAGTCTCACCACAGACTATTTCTCATAAGGAAGCCAGCACAAGTTGCTTTTAACCATAAACCAAAAAGCTCCTAGTAATTTGCAAGTTTCACTGACGTACTGTGTTCTTTTTTAGTTTTGAGGTTTTTTTAGAGAGACAGAGTTAAAAATTAAACCCTCGGCCACTGCAATTCATTGATTTGCTAAACCTGCTAAGACACCTAACACCCCATTACTGCAGTCAGGTATTTTCTAATAATGAGGGCTTCTACCATAAGACTCCCTTAAAATATTATGCTATGTCAGACAACAACACATAGTGACTTCTTCACAAGCAGAATTAGCTCTTGTCACTGGAAAAAAAAAACTTTCTGACATGGAACTTGTTGAATAAAGAGTGAATCTTATTTGCAAAGCGAACCCTGCAGCTTGTATGAAAGCAGGTATCCTTTTTCACGTCAAAGCTCGTAGCATCACCTGGAACAACTCACAACCTTGTTTATTTCAGTAATTATTAATTACTGACCTATTTAGAGGTGTTTTACACCAAACACAGCTGAACTGCTACAGTCTGCTCAAGCGCTCTGCGCACAGGAGTTAAAGAAGACGGATGTTTTTACACATTTTCTGCCTTCCCACCAGAACGCTGCATTTTAAATCACCACAGTTGTCAGGCGAGGCACCTACACGCTCACCCGGCCTGCCCTGACAGCGCGGTTCTGCTGTCACACCCTGCACCCCCTGTGGCCCCAGGCTGCCGTCCCGGGACCCACCACGACTCTCTCCATCACACGGGACCATCCCTGGAGCCCGTGGGACCCACATCCCAGCCACCCCCTGGGGCCCTGGAGGCGGGGAGTGAGGGGTCCCCATCTCATGGCTCGCCAGTACCCTCGGGACGCCCCCACCCTGGCACACACCAACACACATCCCGCATTGCCCCCACGCCGCTGCCAGGTCACCCTGCGGGTCGCACCCTCACCTGTACCACTCCAGTCCCTTCTCGTAGTTCCTGTCGAAGAAATGGGGCTCGGTGCCCACGGCGCGCACGTCGGGGTGCGCCCGGATGGCCTCCAGCAGCGCCCGCGTCCCCCCCTTCTTCACCCCGATGATCAGGGCTTGCGGCAGCCGCTTCTCCCCGTAGTCCGGCGTGGTGCTGCTGCCGCCGCCGCGGCTCCCGGCGCTGCCGGCCCGGCTCAGCTCCTCGTCCGTGGTGCTCGACTCCTGCAGGTCCCTCTCGAAGGCTCCGCTGGGCGCCGTGATCACCTCCCCCGGGGCCAGCGGGGTCCGCAGCCAGGCGCCCGCCGCCCCTTCGCGGCTGCCGTTGGAGGCCCGGGTCGGGGCGGCGGAGGGGGCCGGGGCGCTGCCGGGGGGCGCGGCGGGGGGGCGCGGGGCCGACGTACCGGGCAGCGCGGCCGGGGAGCGCAGGGCGGCCGGGCCGGAGCCCCCCATGAGGCTGTAACACAGGTAGGTGAGGCAGAGCGAGAGGCTGCACATGCAGAGCAGCTTCCGCGCCGGGGGCACCTTAGAGCCGCGCCCGCCCGGCACCCCCGGCTGGGCGGGGGGGGACATGGCTGCTCCCCGCTCCTCGCCCCGGGCACCGGGCGCGCATGGTGTCAGCCGCCGCCCGGCCGCCCCGGCCGCATGGGGCGCCGCCGCCCTCCCGCCCCGCCGCCGCCGCCGGGGGGGAGCCCCGCATGGCACGGTCGCCACCGGCCCCGCGCCGGGCACCGGGGCGCCTGGGGCTCGGCGCGGCCGCGCTCCGGCGCCGCCGGCTCCGCACTGTTGCCGCCCCGAGTTCCTGCCGCTAAACTTTGTGCCGGGTGGGAGGCGGGAGAGCGCGCTCCCGGCGCGGGGAGGGCCCGCCCCCGCCGCCGCGGCCGAGAGCGCGCAGGGCGCCGCGCCGGCACCGCGGGAACCACCGTCAGCACCGCGGACAGCGGCGATCAGCACCGCGGACAGCGGCTCGGGGAGCGGCGCTGGGCTCGGGTTCCCACCGGGGCAGGTGGTGGAGACCGCAACCCTGCTGAGCCCCGGGTGGCTCCAGACAGCTCTACATCCCACCCGCTGCCCAGAGCCAACCTCTGCGCCACATCCACCCCTTGCCAGCACTTGTGGCTGCAGGGAAGGCCTGAGTCCCAAGGGCAGGAGGTAGTGGCAGCTATCCTCTACAGAACTGTCTTCTATTTAGCAGAAATCACCATGACAGACCTCCTAACCCTGCTCCCCTCCAAAAGCACATTCTAAATTGTCACCCTCTTGCCCCACTGTCTCCACCCCATGGCTCCTGCCCAAATCCTCCACCTTCCTGAAGAGAAATGCCCAGACAAGTCCTCCATGAAAATCTTCATGCAGCAGGGCTGAGGTGCATTGGCTGTTTCCCTCTGAAGATCTAGAGCAGGGTGGATGTGCTTCATAGGGCAGCCTGTTGCTTCCAGGGATCTTGGGGAGAGGTACCAGACTGTGGCCACGGGCAGGCAGTAGCTTCTTTGCTGGCAGAGCAGAGGTAAGAGCCATTTGGAGCATGAAGGGTTCATAGTTTAGGTGCCAGGAGCTGCACTAGTAGGTGAGGAGAATTGTACTCTCACTTGCTGCTCTTCTGGGAACACTGTCCCCAGCCTTGGTGAAGCAAGTTGAGCCTGAGAATCTCTCTCCTCACAGTTTTTCTGGAGCAACTTCCACCTCTCCCCAGCTCCACATTTTGGCACTTTTGACCTCCAATTCTTGGCTTTGGCTTTAGCAAGGGTTTTGTGAGGGGAAGAATTGCTTTATTGTCTCTCAGCTTCCCCCTGTCCCTTATGTTGTGGTCTCCTAGGAGTCTCTCCCTCATAGATGTTCCCCTGTGGCATTAGGACACATCACAGCTCTTGGCATCCTGGTCCCAAGTAGCAGAACATTGCTGGCATTCCTATGGTATAGAGGAGAAATGAGGAACACATTTGCTAAAGCCTGTGCAGGTGTACAAGCAATGATGTAATCTTTTACATCTGAACCCCAAATGGCCAGTGACACCTGAACACTGCAGACCACCCAAAAAGGCAATATCTGATCCGGGTGGCAAAATCTGCAGGCTAGCTGCATGATAACACATATGAGGGTTGCAGCTGGGCTCCTGAGTAAGTGCTGAGTACATTTCCAGTCTTGTGTGGCCATGAGCGGTGGGTACATCATCCTGCCTGCAAGCAGGAGTATTTGGTGGCAGTAACCTTTCTCAACTAGCTTCCACTTTGGGAAACTGCAGCCCTGTACATCCCACTGTGCAGAGGTGCTCATGGTGAAGGCTGGGTGGGAGAGAGGTGGCAGAGCACTCCACAATCCCCCAACCATTGAGCCATGGCTTTTACAGGGGGGCCAGATTTTACAGGGGAAGTCCAGGTACTGCTCCAAACCTTGCTGTTGCCATGTGAAGCTCAGCAGGGAATGTCTCAGAGCAACGTGCTGTTGAGTCTCAGCTACGCTTGGTCTCATGGCAAAAGCAACATTTGAAAAAAAAAAAAAAGTACCAATATTAACTACATCCAGAGCTGAGAAAAACATTAATCGAAACAGAGAAAGAGCACAGGCTTTTCCCATAATGAACAAAAGCTCAATGCTGCTCTCAGCTGGACATGTGTTCTCTCTGTGCAGCTCCAGTTCCGATAGAGATTATTCCTTCAGAATATATTTTTTATGGTACACATGAGACCTCTGAAATGCAGTGTCTTGTGTCCTGTAAATCATTTCCTGTAACTCGTGGATTCCTTTTCAACTGCATTACGGTAATGTGACTGTTAAGGGACTAACTCGAACTGACAGAAGCAAAGCCTCACATCCCGCACTCACAGCTTCCTACTCCTGTGCTCAGAGGCAGCTGCACAGCCCCTGCCCCTTTGCCTGGGGGTGCCCCTCGAGCTCTTTGGAGCCCCTTGAGGAGGCAGGTGTTCCTCACCCTGGACAAGCTGAGTCCACAGAAAGGTGGCTGCAAATACATCAATTGGTCTCTAACCTTAAATGAAAACCCTGAGTAATTGCCGTATGGGTTATTGTAGAGGGAAGCCGACACTGCAGGACTGGGGACAGATTGATCTTCTCAGGAAGCCCTGGGCAGAGGGGGTCCACTCTGCTGCTCTGCTTAGCTTGTGAATATGTCCTTTCACCTAACTTATAATATGTATAGATCGACCTTGAGAGAGAGTAATCCTCCTCATACATGGGAATATGTTTATTCCAAACTGGAGAATCCTCAGAGTCTACTGGTGTCAATAAGCCTGCTCTTGAGTTTCCCAATAGCATTCACACACCAAAAAAAAAAAAAAAAAAAAAAAAAAAAAAAGTTTTCAGTTCCAAAAGTATAAGATAAACTTCAAAACAGACACTATTTAATGAAGTCACAGTGCTTTGGTCTTTCTTATACTGAGCGCACATTTAAACTGCAGTGCTTAGCAAAGTGCCCTGGTTTGACATCCTCATGTCTCTTCTCCTGTGATGTGTTGCACAGAAGACTAATAGGATTTGCAGGCAAATCATACATAACGGGAAGACTATTTCTTCTTGGGCACCAGCTTCCAGCCCAGAAATTTTACAACCAGAATGTAAAGCCCTTTAAAACAAATGGTTTAGCCTTAAATGCCTGCTGCCTGGGCTCTGACTGTTTTATTCATCATAGAATGTGCATTTCTCCTGTATGGATGTCAAACACATCCATGAGCAGATCTGAGTGTTATCCAAGCATCTCGTGGTGTTCAGCCAGGGGATGCAATAGGAGCTGATGGAGTGTAACACTTTATTTGACAGTTCTGCTTTTAAAGGCTTGTGTATTTACACTGCGTACCTGCACAATTCTGTTCACTTTAATTAGCAATAAAAGTGCTTGGTTCCAAGTGCAGCCAGCAGTAGATCCGCAGCCCATGGCCAAACAGCCCAAATCTCCCCAACTAGCACACGCAAAATGGGAAGGGAGGGGTGGGTGGATAAATCTCTGGAGGGCAAGGGGGCCCAAGAAATTTAGTTAAAATTCAAGGATCTCATTCTCCAAGCTTAGGGGTGATCCACCCCAGTAATGGGGAAGGCAGACAAAACGACCGTGAGGACTGCGTGGATGAAAAAGGAGCTCCTGGATGAAGTAAATCCTAAAAAAAGGGGGCAGCCTACAGAGGGTAGAAGCAAGGGCAGGCAGCCTGGGAGAAATACAGAGATATTGTCCTAGCAGCTAGGGAAGCTAATGTGCTGATAGAATTTCGTCTGACCAGGGACAGCAAGTAAAGGTTCTATAGATACATCAGCAATAGAAGGGAGACTAGGGAAAACATGGGCCCATTCTGGAAGGAAATGGGAGACCTGGTTACACAGAATATAGAGAAGGCTGAGGTACTCAAAGAACTTTTTGCCTCAGTCTTCACTAGCAAGCACAGGAATTGATTGAGAGCAGCCCTGAGGAGGAAGGACTTAGGTGTGCTGGTTGATGAGAAGCTCAATGTGACTGGAACATGGGGAACATGCTTATGACACATCTCCAAAGGGACAGCAACACTGAGATTTGTGCCAAACTCTTGTTTATGGTGACACATGACACCAGCTGGGAGCACTTCCCTGCACCAGGTGGTAGGGGCTGACTCTGTACCTGCTAAAGGTAAGACTCTGATTTGAGCCAGTTTTGCTACATAATAGACTGTAAAAGTCCTTTACTGGGATATTGCTGCACCTCCAAGGAGTAGAAGAATCACTCACTCTTGGTTGGTGCTGTGCAAAGGCTGATGGCCTTGCTTGTGAAGGGGAAGCAGCACTCTGCTCCAAGGCATGGGTGGGTGAGGATTGATTCATTTGTTGTTTAGACATGGGAACATTCACCACTCTCATCCTCTCTGCTCCACGAACATAAATGGGAGAGGAATGGGCAGAGCCAGTTTCCAAGGGCAGCCTCCAGACCGAAGAACCCATCTGATGGGACCTGACATTTAGTGAAGGGAGAGAAAGGCTGGGGATGAGCAGATGAGCACCAAGGAAGAAGGGAAAAAGGCCTCAGATAACAGGCAGCGCTGGCACAAAAACAAAGAGGTATGAATTGGCACAAACACATTTTGGCTGTAAATCAGACGGCTTCTAACTGTGGGAGAAATGTTGTTCTGGAACAGATTCCTGAAAGGAGTATTGGGGGCAAGGCATGCAATTAGTTTTAAGATTGAGTTTGAAATGGACTTTATAACATGGTTGCCAGCAATTGCAGGGAAATGGGATTTGATGGCCCAAGCTGTCCCTTCCAGTTCTACGCTCCTGTTATGATTCACCAGCACCAATCTGAGATGAAGACCTCAGACAGGAAAGGGCTCGTTAATCTGTCAAAGGCTTAACAAGACCCATTGATGGGAAGATGGAATTGGACACATTTGAGTGAAATGAAATGTGAGTATTTTAACAGGGACAGTAATTTCCTTTTAAATAATTTTGAAGAAATATGGCAAGTTACCTCTCTTGGAAGGTTTTACACTGAGGCTGGAAGTCTTTTGAAAGAGATGGTACTACTGGACCAAGCTGGAGGTCAGAATACAGGCCCTGCAGGGAAGTCTCTGGCCTGTGATGCTCTGACGCTGTTAGCCCAATATTGCTTCTGTTAAGAATAAGCTTCCCAAGATTATTGCCTTTAATCCTTTTACCAACACTACAATACATTTTTTGAGAGGCTAACCTCATTATTTACTTGTCATCAGAAACAGTGAAACGCCTTGAAAAGAGGTAGATTAATTCATACAGAGCCCTGTCTCCTTCAGGGAATGAATGAAGTTTGTAAACACATACTGAATAGAAAACAAACAATAAAATGCAATGACATTTAAACTCCAGTCCAAGAAGGCACTCGAGATGCTTTGCAGTGGCATTCCACATTGTCAAAACATTTTCCCATTCATGGAAACAACTTCAGGTTTAGAATAAGTGTTTGTTCTAATGGCTTAAAATAGTAGCTCCTGTGATCTAAACAATACAGCCCTGTAGCCTGCAACCCTCTTCCTTGCCTAAAATTAACAAAATGTGGAAGAGTAACATCTCTGGGTAAGCTGCTCAGAAACTACCTGCTCTCCCCCCTCACGTTTCCCTGCTGCATTGTTCACAGTTGCTATAAAAAAAGGAACAGCTCCTAGACTTGGAAAAGTGTATGTGCAACAAATATGTTGTGGTACATGATTTATACAGTGAATAATCCTGAAAACATAGCCAGAGGGAAAGCCATTCAGTCTGAGAGGTGCATGCTGGCAGAGGCAATAGAGAAGGTTAGACAAGGGGCAATCACTGGTGACACAGGCATAGGAACAGACTCTGTGGTGCCTCGAGGTCCCACCAGCCCTTAAAGTCTGTCTCTGTCCCTGCATGACCAAAGATTGTAAAGATCCCTGGCTCCAGCCGTGTGTGCAGTCAGAGAGGTTGTGGCAAACACTGGGGGAAGCAGGGGCTTCTGGGCTCTCCTGTTTATGTCGTCACAGTTTTGATAAGCCAGTCTTGGGGAAACTGTGGAAAGATTGAAGTAATGAATTTTCCTCCCATTGCTCTGCACCTGAATTACACATCTGCTCCCTCTAATCTGCCCCATGATTTCAGCACAGGGGAGCTCTCCTCCCCCTTGTTTTTCCTACAAGCTGCCAGCTGCTAACCTGGATCCATGTGAAATGATGGACAGAGCTGACCTTGCTTCTCCTTGGGGAGAAGCCCATCTGCAGGCAATGAGGGTGGAGAAACACGAAGGCTGAGGCCAACACACTAACAGCAAGCCCGGCCTGGGGCTGCACAGGGCTCAGCCCAATATCTATTCCACTGAGGAGTGCTGCACCATAGAATCATAGAACCACCAGGTTGGAAGAGACCCACCGGATCATCAAGTCCAACCATTCCTATCAAACATTAAACCATGCCCCTCACACCTCAGCACCGTAGATGGAGGCTCAGACCTCTGGCTGCTCCTGAGCAACTTTCTCCCACCCCACAAGCCCCAGCTGTTGCTTAGGACCAAACCCTCCATTTCCTCACAGCTGCCCTTGGTCTCACCAGTAAGCACAGGAGCAGGCTGTTCTCTCTGCAGAAGGGGCATTGCGGGACCCAACCCATCTGTCATGTACTTACTCCGTGTAAGTGGGTGAGTGGCTCTATCACTCAGGAGATAATCTGTTCTAATCTCAGCTGTTGCAGAATGAGGACCAAGGCTTGCACAGGAAGCCCTTCTCTGATCACACAATGGGATGACATAGCAAAGCCACATTGCATGTAAGTATTACCTGTCTGCCTCCATCCCTCACTGGAGTAATGATGGTAAGAAGGGGGAAGGCAGCAGTTGCAGAGAAACCATCTCATATTTGCAAGGTGACTGAATACATTATTGCTTGGCTACAGAAAGGGAAACTGGGGCAGGGAGGGAGAAAAAGGTCCACCTGTGATTACAAAGTGACATTGATCCCAGTCTTGGAAAGTACATTGACTGCATCCCAACCTCAGTGCAGGCACAGCACAGTCCTGGTCTGTCTCAGTGCCCATGGCCAGAGACCCACAGATGCTGGTGGCATCCCACAGAGCCCTGACACCAGCTGCCAACGCTGCAACTCAGTGGAAAGAGTTGCTTCCTGGGCAGCTGCAACCACAGCTTGGACATGTGGATTGCAACATTGCTGGCCACAGTGAACTCATTCTGAGTCATCATGACATCATGCAGCCAGCCAAGGATGAAAGATAAGTAGGACAGCCAGGAGATTCCTGGCCTCTCCACCTTCCGACCTGAACCCCTCAAGTGATGCTGATGAGTCCCTGCTCTCTTGATGCTGGAAAAGTCTCTACATCACTGGGACAAATCCTGGGCTGCAAAGGAGTGGGATGTACCTATCAGACATCTCAGAACCTAGAGCCCTGGATCCAGCTTATCTGCAGCACAGCCTGCTGCCAGCTTGGCATCGGAAGTCCAGATCAGAAGCTAACATATACCATGCTTTCTAAATGCCCTTCACCAACTACAGGGTTCACTCCAGAAGACTGCACTTGCTGTGTGGCTTGGTTGCTGAGGACTCTGCTGGGTCACCATGCTGCAGCTGTGCCCAGCACCACCCGCTCTGATGCAGGACATCTCCTGTGCTTGCCCACAGGCCAGGGATGACTGTCTGTGGCAAGATGCCATGGAATCAGCATGGTTGAACCGGCCTCCCAGTTCCACCTCAAGTAGCCGGCTTACGCTGTGCTCCGAGGTGATCCTCATGTGTTACCATAGCAATCGGACAGGCTGCTTGGAGAGGGAAGGGCCAGCCTAGCCTCTGCAGCCGAGTGTCCAAGGGGGTGCAGCTCCCACCAAGCCCCAGTCCAGAGCTCCATCTCCATTGCACAATGATACTTGGACTGTGGAGCAAAGACACTGTCGTGTCATTCACTCCATCCCTCCTCTGCAGAGGCCTTGTGATAGCCAGCAATACTGCCAGTTTAAACCATTCAATCAGTGTTGACAAACCTGCACTGGCATTAAGAACCTGATTCTGCATCATAACCCATGATCCCCCCAGCACTGACCCAGGCACAGCTTGGTCCCTGATGCCTTTAGTCTCACAGTGAGGGACAGCCCCAGAGACCTGCTGCTCCTCACTGCACACCTCAGCACTGCCAGTAGCTGGGTGCTCAGCCAGGAGGGCTTTCATCTGGCTGCTGTGGTCCCACTGAATCACCATGAGGTTGCACAGGGAGGGCTTCAGCATTGAGGCTTTTCTGGACCTGTCCATGATTTGCTGCCCTTCTCTGGCAGGAGCAACACTCCGTGTGAATCTAAGCCACTGGTTCTTGCACTTCCCTTCCTTTCCCTGCACAGGTCTTCCTCCCCTCCTCACTTGCCACTCACCCAAGCCCTGCCAATTTCAGTAATTTAATCTCTGCTCATTAGATGGATCCTCCACCTCCCTCATCATTTCTGTAGCTCTTCTGTGAGCTGCCTAATTTATCATGCTCTGCCTGGCAACAAGGTACCTAGCATGTTCCTGCTAGGATTTATTCTTTGGAAACACCCATGCCACCTACACTGCAGGGCTCTGCTCTCTTGACTGCTTAGGGACTCTTTCTTTTAGGGTTTTGAATTATTTTCCTTGATATTGAAACAGAATTAATAAGTGATCACAACTATTCATTTATCAGGTTTTGATACCACATCTCCCTTGGTTCTGGTATCTTCTACAGTCTAGAAAAAGAAACCTCTGCTGATGTGTCCCTAACTGCTGTGATGAAAACGATATCTGAATTTCAAGCAGTGAAATGAATGCCTTATATGACCAACTAGACCATGGGCTCTGAGCAAGACAGCAGTTAACTTAGCCTGGGGTGGCACTTAATGAAGACTGAAGTAATTCCTTCTCTATCAAAAATGAGAAGCTCTTGTTTACTCACATTACAAATATTGTTGCAATACTGAGTTTTACAAACCTGTGTATTGCTTTCGTAATCCAGTTACCAGCTTACTGCCACGGAGGGATCAGTGCCTCATCTGGCCAGCAGCATCATAGACACAGACTGAGACCTGTTGGGAGCCTGCTGCACTGCAGAACCAGATCTTATTGCTCCTCCATCTCTGACTGCAAACCAAGGAAGGCCTCTGCATGCCATGGAAAGCAAGAGGATATCATCAGTTCTTGCCAAAGTCAGTGATAGGATGCAATCCTCACCACCACCAGAACATCCCCCAGGGATGAGGGGGAACAAGATAGCTGCTCTACATTCCCCATGAGTGTCTCAGAGAACATCAGAGCCTTTGTCAGAGGCAACAGAAAAGAGAGGAAGCAGGAAGGGAGCCAGAGCTCTTTGGACAGTTCAGTCCAAATGAAACCCTTGTTGCTCACATGTACTTGGGACTGCTGCCTCTGAAAGCATTCCCTCACGATGCCAATTCACATCCCATCACTACAAATGATCATAGAATCACAAGGTTGGAAAAGACCTCTTGAATCATCGAGTCCAACCATTCCTACCTGCCACTAAACCATATCCCTGAGCACCTCATCTACCCACCTTTTAAGTACCTCCAGGGATGGTGACTCAACCAGGTCCCTGGGCAGCCTGTTCCAGTGCCCAGTGATCCCTTCTATAAATTTTATTTTGTGCTAACCCACCTGAAGCTCCCATGGTGCAGCTTGAGGTCATTCCCCCTTTTCCTGCCCCTTGTCACTTGGGAGAAGAGGCCAGCTCTCTCCTCTCTACAACCTCCTTTCAAGATCACTCCATCAGGGATTAAGAAAAGGACGAGGAAGAGAAATGGGTGTTTGCCATCCATTCACCAATTTGCATGCAAGCCTATCTGATAAATATTGCAACCTGACCTTGGCCTCTGCTATGCTAGAACATATTCAACCTGTAAGTTGGTCCAGCTGCAGGCGTGCTTTCTAGGTAGAATTGACTCACACAGAAGACTTGGCTTCACCTGAGAGCAGAAAACCCCTACAGTGAGCCAAGTGACAGACTTTTTCATGAGCTTGTGTCACTGCATGTCAGAACAGTGCAACATCTGCAGCTGAAGCACAGAGTCCAGAGAAACAGCCCATGCTTCGCTCCTTGAATCCTGTGTTTAGTTCTGGGCCCCTCACCACAAGAAGGATGTTGAGGCTCTGGAGCGAGTCCAGAGAAGGGTGACAAAGCTGGTGAAGGGGCTGGAGAACAGGCCTTATGAGGAACGGCTGAGAGAGCTGGGGGTGTTTAGCCTGGAGAAGAGGAGGTTGAGAGGAGACCTCATTGCTCTCTACAACTACCTGAAAGGAGGCTGTGGAGAGGAGGGAGCTGGGCTCTTCTCCCAAGTGACAGGGGACAGGACGAGAGGGAATTTCCTCAAGTTCTGCCAGGGGAGGTTTAGGCTGAACATTACGAAAAAAAATTTCACAGAAAGGGTCGTTGGACACTGGCAGAGGCTGCCCAGGGAGGTGGTTGAGTCACCTTCCCTGGAGGTGTTTAAGGGATGGGTGGATTAGGCACTGAGGGGCATGGAATGCTAGGAATGGTTGGACTCAATGATCCAGCAGGTCTCTTCCAAACTGGTTATTCTATGAAATCTACCTCTCCCAAGGCTGTCAGAAAATACAGGAAGGCTGCACTTGCATATCCTGGGCTGCTGCACTACAACCATCTCTTCCCTGTGCCATCTTCTCCCTGGTACCCATCAGCTTGGAACATCGGGACTTGGCCTCATGGGGAGCTGGTGATCCCAAGGTTCTCCCAGGAGCACAGTGGCACCAGGTAGCTGGTCACACACTCTGCCTGTGTCCCAAAGCCCTTATCACCCACCTGTGCCTCTGGCTTTTCCCTCCAACAACTGCTAAAGGGATAAGCAGCATGGTACTTGCTCTGTCACTAACTCAGCTTCTAGCACGTCTCAGATCTACAGGGTGGATATGGGTGTTCCTGGGCTGGCTCCATACTGGAAGCAGTGGCCAAGAAGGAAGGTTACTGCCTCCTGCTAGGGACAGAGCAGGGAAATGCAGGAGGATGGGGCTGGAAATGCCTACACAGGGATCATTAGATTCTTTCTCTAAGAGGATTTCCCACTTTGCTTTCTTTGTCCCCATCCTGTGGATGGCAGAAGCTGTGCTGGTGACCAGGGCTCATCCTCGCATTCCTGCCTCATTCCCTCTTCCCACATTCCCAGCTGTGCAGATTTCCATCACAGCCAAGCACTGTGACCAGTGTTGGATGGGTTCAGTTTTTCTTCCATGATGGGAGAAGTGACAGCTCATAAACTTGAGAGAGTACCTGTAATGTTTGAGGAAAGGAAAAGCAGACACACCCATGATGCCAAAGCAAGGGGACTGGGTCTAGATATCTGGCGTCTTACGGTTCAGAGATCCACCATGCACTGTTCTGAAAACAAAGCTGCCTAAATAGCTGCTTAAACAAACTGCAGATTCATCTGAGCAGAGTTTCTAAAGACTCTGATATAAAGGTCAAATAGTCCTTGCCAGCCCATGAGCCTCTTTTACAGAGAAGCATCCACTACGGCCCTCGTTATGGAAAGCGGTCAAAATAAAACACTGATGCTACCTCCAAGAGAAAACAGATAGTAGAAGTTATTCCATCTTCCCTTTCAGCAATATCTGTTTAGAAAAAGGTAGGCTATTTACAGAGAGCATTTCGCTTCTAGTACTTTTGAAGTAAGTGAATTTTGAATTAGTTTAAGTGCAGGATAAATCAGCGAAATAGGAAGATCTTTACACTCCAATAAGATGCTATTACTCATAAGCATATTGCACTCCAGCTTGTGGACTAAAACTACTGGTGCGTGACAGGACACCAAGGGCATGAAACACAAGGGATCCATGAAAATTAGCAAAGTACCTTCGGTATGAAGAGGTAATTAGGAATGTAGATTGGTGATGATGGCAGTCCAATACTGGGATAACCTAGGCAGATCCTGTGATCCTGGGTGCTCCCTGCTGCTGTAAAAACTCCAAAACCCCTTCCAGTAGCAATCTATATTTCTTCGGATTTCACACCAGAGGCTGGAACAGGAACACAGAATTAAATGTTGTGCTGCTGTTAAGGACGCTGTGTCCACCGTTACTCTTGTTTATCGAATCCATCACACTGCCAGGGAAGAAACAGAGGCAGGAGCTGAGCCCCTTGCCGGGTGCACAGAAAGCACAGCTGGGGGCAGGGTCTTTTTAATGAGTTTTTAACTTGTGTTGGTGCAGGGTGGCAAGCACACAAAGTGGTGGAGAGACAGGGTTGAACAGAGGCTGCTACAGGGGAAGAGGGAACACCATCACAGGATATCTGAGGAAACAATTTTTCTTTCTTATATGTATGACCTCAATGCATGCGGACACTCACATCTGGGCCAAGGAAACTTTTCCTGGGAAGCCTTGTGCTCTGCTCCCCACTACGCAGCTTGTTCCGACTATGGAACAATATCAGGGCATGCCCTGCTGCTTGCAGCACAGCAGGGAGTTCTTGTCTCCAGTGTACATTTGTATATGAATGTGATAAGCACTTAGAAAGGTGGACTTCAAGAGCTTCAGGGATGGCCAGACGGGACATATCGTGCTATATGCATGCATACCATCAGCCCCTGAGCAAGGCATGTGGCAGAGGCAGAAGGTTCTGGCCCTTATCTTTGGACATCTCTCCAGGGAAGGAGCCTCCTTGGGCTTCAAGTCCAGACAGAGGCTGGTCAGAGAGGAATGATGTTGAGTCTTCATCGTCCATGGCCCCAGCTGGTTTCAAGCATGAAAATAAGAGGGCAAAGAGCAGAAATGGCTTTGCAGTTTCCAGCATTTCTCTTGCCCTTCTTGTTACAACAGGGAAGGAGTATCTAAGGTGAAGGCATTTCCACACCTCGACACAGCAGCTCTGGCTTATGATCGCAGCCATGGCAGAGCAAAGCAGCCTGCTGATGTATCTTATGCCAAGACATCCAGTGGGTTCCCAGCTGTTTTCCAAAGACTGGCCCAGTGATCTTCCCATGGGCTTGTATCCAGTTCTCTAGCAGAGGTGTCTGGGACCCTCTGGGGAAATGAACCACAGCCATACACAGAATGCAGAAGCATGGAGTATCTCTCCCTGCTCCCTTGACACCTTTCACCCTACTCCTCACATGCTGCTTGGATTTTGTGTCAAGAAGGTGGTTGTCTAAATTAAATCCATTGGTGTCTCCTCTCCGTTGGCATGGCAACCTGGGAGGACAGACGGCACAACCTTGCTGCACCTCTCACTGCTCTTGTCCCACCCACAGGGAGTGTAGCCTGGCTGGAGACACATCCCAGCTCCTTCACGCTGGTTCTTCCCACTGATCTCGGTAGATGAGACAAAAATCCCAAACAGAGCAACCCTGTGGGCAACGCGGGGCTGAGCTGACCACCTAGTATCACATTCCCATTGGCTGAATTGCTGAAATCAGCTCAGGGCAAGGCATGAGTAACCCCTGGTGCAGGAAACCAGTACTCAGGCCAGCAGAAGCTCCAGAGCCTCTGGAAATAACCACAGCAAAAGCTGCACATCAGCATAGTCACCTCCCAGTGCTCAGACCTCCCAATCCTTGGCAGGAATCCTCTTATCCCTGCTGTCTCAATAAATGAATTTAAGCATTTTCCAGCTCAGCAACTAGAGCCTTTGCTAGTCTTGCATTTGTGTTTGATTAATGAGATAGCCAGTCATTGAAACATCTCTTGAGGTCTCTGTCTTTCCTGAGTAATTCTGAAGTTATTGCTGTTTACGTAGAAGAAAATCATATTGCCTCGCAGAGAGCATTACTGTGGTGATAAGAGTGGAAATTGATCCTCAAGGAGTAGAGGCAGCGGCACTTCCACAGAGTTTCAGTGAATGATCATCATTTCCTGGAAGAGAAAAAAAACTTCTGTAGGCTGAGTGCTGCCCACTCAAGACCCAGGAGAGCTTGGGACCTTTTTGGCCCTGAAGATCTGAAGCTCTTGAGACTGCTGCTTCCTTGGGAGAGGCACCTGCAAGCCAAGGGGTCTTGACTCACCATTGCTAAACACCTCCTGTTGTAGATTCCTTCAGGCTTAGAGGCTGAATTTCCCTGAGCAGACTGGTTGTCAGGTCTGTTTGAGATAAATTTGTTGGTGAAATTATCATGTTAAAAGGTTTTAATTATTAGGGACACGCTAGTAAGACAGCTGGGATTTGCCTTCTGTTGTTCCCAGTGGGCCTCATCAGCCCTGTGTGGGTTTTTTTCGTATCCCAGCATAAATCTGGAATAATCCTCCAGGTCAGAGGAATCAGGCACTGCCACAGCAAAATCCAGTGCAGGAAGAGTGCAGACAGTGATGATTTGGGGGATAGCTTTGCAAAACCAGGACTTATTCCTGAGCAGCAGACACAGGATTACTACTGACACTAAGCCACACAGATTTCTGCATCTGTCACCTTGAAGCTGCTTTGCTTTTGAGGAGGGAGTATTGCAGCACCCTGCTCTGCTTGGTTTTCCATGAAGAACCTGGTGCCAGTTCAGATCCTCAGGTTTGGTTAGTGAGAACTGTCACCCTGCCTCAGTTGCCACCAATCTCAGTCCTTCCCTGGGGCTGCAGAACCACTTCAGGCAATCCCTGATTATCTTCCACTCCTTTGCAGAGAGACACCACCACCCACTGCCTGTGTTTGCAGGCTGAGGATCCCTGGGCTGCAGAGCTGAGCCAGGACTGGCCTCTAGGTGGGACTGAGACGAGCAGTGGCCAGCAGGACCCATGGTGACTGTGTCAGGGGACAGCAGGGACACAGTGCCCTGCAGTGCTCCTGCCGGTTCTCCTGCAGGCACGGTGAGCTCCAGCATTTTCCTGCTGCTCTGTTTCTTCAGCTGCCTCAGGGAAAACCTACAAAACCAGCTGGGACTGTGACTGAAAAGAGGAGATGCAAAAAGGGGCTAAATGAAGGCCCAGATACACCCAAGTGCATCATGTATGGTTTTGAGCCTGGCTATTGCTCCCTGCCACACACACCAGCAAGCCCAGTAAGCTTGGACACTTTACAAGCACTGGAAAATCGTGAGGTGTTGCCTGCAGGCAGCAGAACTTGGCTTTGCTTACACAGCTCACTCTACTGCTGAAACACAGCAGAGCCCAGTGCCAGGCTGAGCTGGGTGGCGCACAGTCTGGCAGCACGGCAGTGGGCAGGACATCTCCTTTGAGGTTATTTATTGCAAGACCGTCTCAAAGGTCCCCGCTCCAACACAGCCGATCCTCTCATCAGATGCCTGGCTCAGCACAGGGGGCTGAGCAAGGGCCAGGCAGCCGATCTCCCACCCCCATTTCCTTCTTAGGGCAACTTGAGACCAAACTTTATCAGCAATGCAGGGTTTGACACCTCCCTGTTCTCCAACACAGCTTTTTGCAGGTGCTCTCATGGCCCTTTATGAAACAATTTTAATTTAATGAGCTCAGTGAACTGCAGATTAATCAAAAACAATTTTGTACAGGTTCCTTCTTCATTATAAAAATATTTTGGTCCATCTTCTCATTTCTTAACCTGTCTCTGTGGTCATGTCTCTTCTCTGCCCTCTCCCTTCAAGCTGCCGACACAAATTACCCTTTCCTTACATGGGCTGAACAAGAGAGCAAAAGCCTCAGAAACCTCTTAACTCCTGCATCTTTCCATGGGAGAGGTTCAGGGAGCTCCTTATCGTGCTCATAGAGTATCCTCAAGAGACATTTAAAATTCCTGCCATAGTTGAGGCTGCATTTGCATCAAAGCAGCATCATCCCCACGTGCCCAGAGCTGAGAGAGACTGGGCTGAGCTTGCATGGAGAGGGCCAAGCAGCCCCAGCCAGGACAGGCAGGGGAGCTCCTGGCCACACTGACTGGCATCTCCCGGCACCACTTCTACCCATGGGCAATCTGCATGCCTGTCAGCTGGGCAGGCCCTCAGAACCTTTTGATTCTATTCTGTACCCAGCAGGCTCCAAGATTTCTCTTTTGACACCACTCATCCTGCTGGGTGTCTGCCCTCAGAAAGGCCAGACGCAGAGCTTTGAAGTCTCCTGGTGCTTTTGATGTGCTCACGGGAAGGAGAGCATCTGTGCAATCCAACCTCAATGCTTTGGCCAGCCTGAGAGTCCCACGCTCACCAATTTCCATTGAGGCTTCTAAGCTGCAATTTCTTTCTGCTGCTAACCATGGTGCTGGTCCCAAGGGAGCTGCTGTGCACACAGAACGACAAAGCTGCAGCCCGAGGGATTCCAGTACCAGGGAAGCTGTGGCACATGCTGCCATCAATTTTTATCCCCAAGCCCTCCCTCCCCTCAGCCAAGTCCACCAAGCCCTCCTCAGAGGTAAAACCAGCTCAAAGCTATTTCCTTCCCCTGCAGCAGATGAGCTCTTCCCTGCACTGAAATACTTGGACAAACCCCTGTAAGGACTGCAATGCCCTCCCTGTGCCAGGAGCTGCTGCTGCCCAGAGAGCCAGCATCCCAGCAGATGCCAACAACAACCTCAAGCACCAAAATCCTCACAGGTGAGGACACTGCTCCCAGCAACTCCTCTAGCAGGCAGGTGGCTGCAGCCTGGGCACCGCCGTGTCTCCTGTCTAGGGCCAGCAGAGACCATCTACCCACTGCGCTGCCCTCACAAGCTCCTCACTCACCAAGAACTGCTGGCAGAGAGGAGTAACCATCCCCTTCACCAGCCAAGTCCCAAGGTATCCCCCCAACCAGCAGAGCTCCAGCTGAAAGGCAATCCATCTCACAGCCTTATCACCTCGTGCGGTTCAAACCTGATTTACTGTTATTGGCAGCCAGCAACCTTTGCCATTTATATTCAATGCCAGGCTCCAATTTACAGTATACTTTCTGCTTCAGCTCACCCCGGCCTCTATCTCCACCTTCCATATTAATGCAGGATACGCCTGGAATTCATCTTGGAATTTATTTAAGAAACCTCAGCCACACTGGCTTTAATCTGCTCCCTCATCAAAGCAGCACAAAGCTCAATTTAAATGAAAACTAGTGAATTAGGGACTGTTACCTGTGCCAGCATGCGTTTGGTCCCGCCGAACCCACAGCGTCCCCAGCTTCACACAGGCAGCACAGCTCCAGGGCAGCTCCAGTTGCTTTTGTTGGGAATCCACATGAAGGAAAGCAAGAGAGGAGTTGCAAGTTTGCAGCCAAATTGAATTCCTCTGGTTGCAGAACATAGCCAACCATGACCTGGGTGCCTCCCTCCCACATGCCCACAGCAGCCCTTGGGGACAGCAGGATGGGCAGGAAGGGAGAAGAGGCACATGATGAGAACAGCAAGGGCCTCTACAGGTCTCACAGACGTGCAGGTCACTGGTATCTGCTCTGCACAGGGCTAGAAAGAAGACACAGAGCATTTTTAAAAGCTATAATACATTAACATACAAGGCAGCTTCCCCCCCACCCCAAATCAGGGCACCCCCTTCAGAGGTGGAGACCCTGCCCCACAGGAGCATTATTACAGTTTAGGCTAGGGCTAAGGAGCAGCAGCTGGACACACAGGGGAAAGCAATAACCATTAATTAGGGTAAAAGAGCAAGCAAGTTGGGTCTCTCCGGTACTGCCTGGTGGTGTGTTTTGGAGGGAAGAGTGGCTGTGCTGCATTGTGATTTTCCTTGGAACCTCTTGTATCATTTGAATTCATAGCTTGCTGATTTGTGCTCTAGATGTTTGGAGCACATGGAGTGAGGGGGGTGGGGGTGGTTAGCGTTTGTTGAGACAACAGCTTTAGCTTTTTGTGGTTCTAACTAACTCTAGGTGTAATTTGCCTTTGTGGTGGTTTCAGCCTCAATAGGAGGCGCAGTCAAGCCTGCACTAAACATTTTGATGTGAGCAGCAACAATTTCAGTGAAGAGAAATGCTTCAACAGGAATCCTTGATAGGGAGCGCTGCCCTGAGCTTGACCAGGGGTTGAGGAAGAGTCTCTGCTTTCACAGTAAGCAAAGCTGGCACCTCCAGCTGCTCTGGCTGTGGGGAAGAACCTGCCCTGCCTGCAGCGATCTGTGGTAACTGCTGTTTTTCTTGAAAGAAAGTAGAAAATGGGCTTATGGCTAAAAAAGAAATTAAAACAGTGAAGCAATACCCTGGTGGTGATTAGCATATAATCCCCTGCAGAATAAGCAAAGCTAAAAAGCTGAAAGTAAAAATGAGTGTAAACAGAAGATCTGTAATTGTTCTCCAAGCTTTGCTGTCTCCAGAACCCTGGGGAGAAGTGCTAGCAGAGGCCATCCTGCCAATGGGCGCGTGGCTACCTGTGTGCAGAGCCCGGCTACTGGGGGAGCCTGGCAGCATGGGGCTGGGTGTTCTTCCCTCTGGCCAGCTCTGATGATCCTGATGATGGTGGAGCTGCTCAGGTGATGCTGGAAACTCAACTGGGGGGGGGGTCACAAAGGTTCCCAAAGGTGGCTCTGGCTTCTCCCCACCAGCTGGGGAGGAGTGAGGATGTATGCCCTCACTGTTGGAGGGAGGTATTTCTCTGCAGAAAGTCGGGAGCAAACAGCAAACATCATCGTGGAAAAATTATGTTTTCCACATTTTACACCTATTAATATTCTTTTGGAGAGCCAACCACTGCTCCTTTGAGAAAGGGACAAAAGAAATATCATTGACAAGTTTCTCAGTCTCATTACAATATTCTGTACATCAACTGTGCCCAGTGTACCAGAAAATACAGATGTTGCAGCTGTCATTTGGGATAACCTGATTATCCTTTTATTTCTAGCTTTGTTCAAAATAAATTAGTGGTGGTAGTCTGTTCAGAGAGGTAATTGGAGTCAGGCTAAACACCAGAATGTGAGAAGCCTTCTCCGGGTCAGAGACTTCACTGCAGCCAAGCCAGCCTGAAGACCCAGCCCTGCGCATGACTCTGCACATCCCACTGCATTCAGTATCTCCTCTCCTCCTCCTCCTCTCTCTTCCTCCCCTCTTAAGGCATTTGAGGGCAATGAAGATGTGCCAGTGGGAGATGAAGGCTGGTGTCTCTGAATCACAGCAGGGCTGCCAGGCAAGGACTCCTGTCACCAAGTGTGGTCCACACACCTTGAATATGCTGTGCAGAGCTGAAGCCTTTGCTGGATGCTCCCTGCCCAGACCCCATCACCAGGGAGTTTAAGGAGGCAGAGGTGGTCTCCGTGGGAAGATTTTCCCTGCAGTAGGACCAGTTTGGGTAAGAGCTGTGGGACACTGTGGGTGATCTGGGTCTGACAGGGCTCCTTGCAGGTCTCTGACCAGCCACCAGCTCCAGCTGAACATTTAGGCTGAGAATTGAGTGGTTCCCCAGGCACAGTTTGCACTCTAATGAACACATAGATGCAGCACACTGTGCTCTGATTAAATGCTTCCAGTCCAGTTGTGAGCTCTACTTACTTTTAAAAAGTTAAAAATAGTGAGGATGTTTTCTTTTCAAAGCTGATGGTATTTTGGCAGCTGTGGACCTCGTAGCAGCTAATTCTTCTGAGTCAGGCCATGGCCAAATCTCTGTATTCCAACTCTGGGTATTTTAAGCCTGAATGATTAGGTAATCTAGAATACAAATGTATAAAGCCTAAGGAAGAGGAAAAACAAGCTGCTTTAGTGAGGTCCCATCCCGTATGCTCTGGCAAAAATAATGCAAATCAGTGCAGAAGAGCAGCACATACCCTCGTGGCACTGGATAAAAATGGCTGGCTGGCCTGTGCTCAGCGTGTGGCATTTTATGGTCTTCCCCTCGCCCCCTCTGAGGGGGATCCCTTTCAGTGGTGGCTGCTCCGCACTGGTTCCACTACAAGCTGCAAAGTGGTGAATCGAGGGGAGTGGCACAGAGCTGGCTGTCATGAATTAACCTCTTGCCTCTGCTTGGATCCCCTGCAGTCAGTCATTAACAGGGCCAGTGGCTGCTAGTGCTCCCTGCCCAGCTGACTGGGATCAATCCTGGCCGCCCTGCACCCTGCAGCTCAGCCATGGGACCCACGGCTGCTTCCTGCTTAATGAAATTACAGCTCATAACATTTGTTGTCTTCCAGATCAATAGCAAATACACACCTAGCCTTCCCAAGCAGTGGGGCTGGGGGACTGAGTGGGAAATTTGCTCTGAACCTATGTGAGGAGCTTGGGTCTCTCAGGAATTTATTGGCACAATGGGAATTAGAGCAGGGCAGGACCGGCATCCAAGCTGCCATTCCAGTACACCAGCTGCATCCCAAGCTCTCTGTGGTGACTGCATCTGCATGTGAGGAAGAGCTCATGTGTGTGGTTGCTCCAGAGGCACAGGAGAGGTTGGGCATCCCTGCCTGCAAGAGGTCACATGGATGGCACAGGACTCCCTGTCATCTTCTCCCAAGGGCTAGAGTTTTCTCTTAGCCAAGTCCAGATGCTCCTCAGCTCCCTCCTCTGTGTTGCTGAGCATCCACAGGTCCTGGATGCCTGCACCAGCCCCATGTGGAGCCAGCCAGTGGGACAAGTGCCAATGGGCTTCCCCTGTGGCAGAGGAGAACAGCCTGAGAAGAGGAACTGGACATCATGTGGAACAGCAACAGCATTCAGGAAAGCTGCTGGCTTTGCTCAGGTAACAGCATTTCTGGGGATGCTTGCACATGCTCTTGGCAGGCAGTGTGGAGCTGTCTGCGCTGAGCAGGCTTCCCCAAAACAGCAGGAACGGGAGAAGGGCTGCCGAGGGAAGCAGCAGGAGCAACCAGCACCTCAGCAAGATTCATTGAAGCCATCATCCTCCTGCCAGAATCCACAGCATCATGCTGGGTGCCCCAGGCCCTGGCTGTTGCTGCCAGTCTGTGAGGGTGTTGGCATGGGCTGGGGCTGCTGTGGTGAGGGAGGAACATGGTCTCCCCACCCCAACTTGTGCTGCCCAAACTGTGGCTGCTCCTTGGGGATGGGATCTACTCATTCCCCCCTGCACTGCCCGGGCACCTGGCTGGCGTCAGACCCTGCTCTGTGGGGCTGCTTGGGGTAAGCAGTTTGGGGTGTAAAACTTGCTTTAGGAAAGTCAGAAAAGGAAATTGCACTGTGAGAAGCTCTGGAGAGGTGGTGACCGCACCAGGGAGCGGAGCAGGGCAACCTGCCTGGTGAGCATGGGTGCAGATCCTGGTGATACCAGGGCTGGGATACTCTCTCCTGGTGCAGGGTTGCCTGCCCATAGCTTCATAAATATTCTCAGTGCAGGCAAGACTGGCTGGGTTTTGATCGCAGGTTTGCTAGAGAGCTCTTGCAAGGATATTTATCATTCAGTGTCGGTGTAAAACACTTTCCAGAGTCTAAATTCTGCTATAGAAAAACTATTTATCAAGTGCTCCCCCTCCTCGGATCCACCAGGCAGGAGTTGCCAGCAAGCACTGACAGCCAGTTGGAGGCAATATGATAGATCTGTGGCTAATAATCAATCGATACTTTTGTTTAGGCCTCTGTCTATCAGTCTGGCATTGTGTGAACTAATTAGATGATAAAATGTGATGAATGTGTATTAAAGTCAGCTTCCTCCTGTTAGCACTCCAGGGACCCTTTCCATTTTCTAGCTGACCTTTTAGATCTCAGCTTTATTGTACGTGAATGCAATTAAATCAATTTGTCAGATATTTGCATTGCTCCTGCTAGTTCAGAATTCAATTAGTCGGTGTCACTTTACCGTCCTTGTCAGCCTCTGCACCAAGCTCGGGGAAAAATAAACCCCAAAATAAGCCTGTTAAAACCCAACCAAACCCTGCCAAGACTCCGTTGTTGCTCATTCCTTCACAGCTCACACCTTTTGCTGCTGCTGCTCCCCATGCCCTGCACAGGAGCTGCAACCCTGATCCCCGGGGTCCCCCTGTGCAGGGCAGGAAGCCAACTGCTGAGGATGAACCACTGGAGTCTGGTGGGGCAATTAAAAGGTGCCCCTTGTTACCTCTGCTCAGGCTGTGCTGAGGAGAAATCTTGTCTAGCAAAATTATTCACACAGGCAGAATGAAGCCGCAACAGCCATCTCTGTGCTACATGGGTTTTAAACAATATTCAAATGAGAGCCAACCTTGGCAATTATTTTTCTTCCTGCTGTTCTAAAGTGATGGCTCCTTTATCCATATTTTATCAGCCAGCGAGGAGCTCTGATAGTTAAGATTCTGTGACTTGCTTAGATCCATGAGAGCACATCCTGAAAGTCTGTTTGAAATTAGCATACAGGAGTGCGCCTGGTGAGGCAGGACTCAGCCCTCGCCCTCCGCACTTGAATCTGGAGTTGTTTCTTAATGACGAGGCAGCTGCTCCTGCTCCAATGAGGTGTGCTGCCTCTTGCTTTCCTGGGGCTTTCTTGGGGTAGCTCAGGTGCAAGCAGCGGTGGGTGGGAGGTGTTTGGAAATGTGTTTGCAAAGGGGGAGTGGAGAGGATGGCAGTGGGACAGGAGGAGAGGGCAAGTGCCTGGAACCAGCAGGGTCAGGTGCTGCAGGGCTGTACTCTGCTGCACAGTTGGCTGAGGCAGGGATGGGTGCTGGGGCACGATCAGGGTCAGAATTGAAGGCTCAGGGCTGGCTAAGGGCAAGGTTGGGTGCTAAGGGTCAGTAGGAAGCAGGGTTGGGTGCTGAAGGGCTGGTCTGGGGTAGAGTTTGATGCTTGGGGCCAGCTGGGGTCAGGGTTGGGTGCTCGGGGTGGTCAGAGTCAGGGTGAGGGTCAGGCACTGTAAGGCAGACTGGGGGATCCAGGGGAGCAATGGCAGAGCCGGACTGAGGCATCCCACCTGGAAGCATTCCTTGTGCTCCTCTCCTGCAGCTTCAGCACCATCCCTACCTCCTCTCTCTGGCACCTTGTGCGGTCCTCACCCTTACAGCTGGTGTGTGGCGAGACAGGCACATCCATTCTTCCTCTCCTTGGAGGTACAAATGCGAAAGCAGGGGGCAAAGCACCAAGCCCACTGCTGGCACACTGCACTGAAGCCTCTGCTCAGTTCATGTTGGGCTGAGCCTCATCAGTCACCACGGCCCAACCTGAGGTCTGACTTGAGCCTCCCTCTACACTGGACCTGAGCTCTGGTGCTTGTAAGGTCCACCCCAACCCAGGCTCAAAGGGAACTGTGGGACAACACCTCTGGAAATCACCTGCCTAGGACTGGGAGATGCAGGTGCTCCCAGTGGGCAGCTCCTGCTGGGATCTTCCCAACCAGGTGAAATGTCCTGTGGAGAAACCTCGCGAGGGGCTGCTGCAGCAACGGGAGGAGAGCTGCTGCACTCTGGCACTCCAGCCAGCAGGAGCTCATTGGTCTCATGTTTACATGACAAGACTTTTGCTTGCACAACCTCACCTTCCTCCTCTGAGCTCTGGCTGGGATGTGAATATCTGAACCACGGCAGGTATAATTAACAGATGGAACTAGCTAATTACGTCCTTTGCGTGTGAGCAGAAGATGCAACTGTTAATTGCTATTTGCACATTTATTATTCCAAGCACTGGGACTGCTGGCATTTACAGTGACATGTGCCCTGTTTAGAAACAAACAAACTGCGCTCCTGTCTGTGCTGTGGTACAATTTAAAGCCTAATTACTGTAAGCTGCTCTGCTGCCCTGTTGCTTTGAGAGGGTGTGTGGAGGGAGAGGGCTGGTCGCAGTGGCAACCCTGCTGCCTGCTGCGCGGGAACCCAGCATCCCAGCTGTGTGGCAAAGACAGCACTGCAAACTGTGCAGGGGAGTCGTGAGGGGCTGCTCATAGGGAACCAGCCATTGTCCCCTTCCCAGCACTGCAGAGCTGTGAGCACTCCCAGTGAGCCACCGTGGCCTCCAAAGTGCCACTTCGCAGGGTAAATCTGGAGATTACTATGGAGCCAAAGTGCAAGCCCTGGACGCCAGCAGGAGCACCCTCATGCGCAAGTCTGGATCTGCCAGCAGCTCAGAGATCTGAGACCAGCTGCAGCTCAAAGATTCTTCCAAAGTCATGGGAGAAATGATAGAGCCTAAACCCTTGAATCGTGAGCTGCAAAAGAGGCTGAACAACCCCTCTGAGGGGCTTTGCAGGCAGGGGAGCACCCAGCCCAATTCCCCAGGGAAAGCTGCCGCCTAGGCACACCAACGGGCTCTCACTTAGCCACCTCCCTTTCTTTTTCCCAGGGAATCAGTCTTTCCTTGGCATTGCCAGTGAAATCATTCCTCTGAGCCCCTTTTCCCAGAGCAGGGGTTGTGCTGGCTCCAGCCCTGCTCGCATCCCTTGCATCGCTGCTGGGAGGGGAGGTCTTGGTCCAGGAGCCTCTTCCCTCCTGCTCACAGCCTACAACCACCTCCCAGTGTCCCTCTGAGGGGACCCAGAGGCTGCAGAAGGAAAGCACACAGCTCTGTTGGAACATGGCCTTGGAGAAAAGCGTCCTGTGACCTTGGGACTCTTCCTGGCTGCTCATGCAGGTGAATGCATTTCTGAGCTCATTAGCAGAGGAAATAAACTGGACTGAATGAGCCTCTCGATAATAGACTGCAAAGTGCCCAGTGCTGCCAGACAGCAAGTGGGGCCATTTCCTGACCCTGACAACACTTCCCCAGCATGGCTTCACAGTGTAAAGCCAAGATGTGCTTCGGGCTGTGGAAACGAAGTGGCCAAAGGTGGCTGAACTTGGCAATGCTCACTTGGAGAGGTCAGAAATGAGGCCACAGCAAGATCCCTCTCAGCAATAATGCTGACACTCCAAGGCTGCACTGCCGGGATCTGCGTATGCTTCATCTCCAGTGATGACCAGCCCAGCATCACTGCCCTGCAGCATACACCCAGGGCCAGGCAGCAGCACTGGCCCCATCACCACACAGGCGCTGCATCGTCAGAGCAGAGCTCCAAAAGCCTCTGGCAGCAGACACAAACATCCTGTGCTCCTTTTGAAGGCCCTCGATGGACTGGTAGAGTGGGAGTGTGGGGGAGAAAATTCTCTGAGGCAGGGGAGTACTTGCCTTGGACACAATGGGGCTGCAGGGACAGCCTGTGGCCAGGGCAGCCAGGCACTGCTCTCTGAACAGGAGCTGCAAATCATCACCACCTGCCTTCCCTTTTCCTCAGTGTGATGAGCTGTGGTGCTGGTACTTGGGTGCTTGTGCTGATCACTGAAACATTTATGGATGGTCAGGGGATGACCTGCACAAATGCTCCCCCAAAGCACTGGTGTCTATGACTGACCCTCATCACTGCCCTTGCTCACTTCTGGCAGAGCTTCCTCCAGGACCTGCCCTGCTGGTTCTCAGAACCTCGTCAGTACAGGGTGGGGGTGGCCACACTGGGAAAGGCTGTAGCATGACTTCTGCTGCATTAAGTAGACACAACGTACAAATCCCACAGACTGTTCCAAGTGCATCCAGTATCTTTGGTTAATGGAGAAAGACAAACACAAAGTAAAGTCCAAAGTCACAGGCAGGGATTCTTCCCATACGTCGAGTGCCAGCTGCTGCAGTTCAGTTCTGCACAGTGATGCTATTCCAGCACTGCCCTCTTGCTTCCCTGACCCTGCCTGGTGCTGGGAATGAGGCAAGCACTCTCCCAGAGCCTCCCTGTTTCTCCATATCCATGCCTCTGGGATTCAGGTTTCTGCACTGTGCACGTTGCAGGCACTGTATTCCTAAGCAGGGCTGGGGAAAGTGAATAGGTACAGATTAAAAATACCTGCAGAACATTAGCAATCAGCTGAGCAGCTGTGGGTAAGCGTTGTCCCCAGCAGAGAGGCATTAGAAACCCTTTGGCATAACAGCAGCCTGTCCACTAGCATGAAGAATCAGCAGGGGTATAAAGGTACTTCTGCTGGGTATGAACAGGTGTGAGTAGGGTAACTGTGGGTACCCCAGAGTGAATTAGCCTTTTGTAATGCAATGACTGGTGCTTAAGGAAGAGCTGCTTCTCATGCCAGCACCCAGTGGCACATGAAGGGTCATTGGGCATTGGAACAGGCTGCCCAGGGAGGTCGCTGCTTCACCTTCCCTGGAGGTGTTTAAGGCATGGGTGGATGAGGTCCCGAGGGACATGGTTTAGTGTTTGATAGGAATGGTTGGACTTGATGATCCGATGGGTCCCTTCCAGCCTGGTGATTCTATGATTCTATAAAGCAGAGGGACAAGGGATGAGATTTCAAACCACTCTGCCTCATTTGGGCAGCATTTCAGAGCAGGTCACTCCTGTGGGAGTGCGGAGAGAGTCTGGGTGACCCTCTCCAGTGTGACATACACAACCCCAGCATGTGCCTGGCACAGGGATCAAGGCTCACACCAGCATCCACTGGGACCAGTGTGGGCTCAGTCCTGTTCTCTGTGGTCTCTGTTACAGCAGGAGAGGAAATGCCCAGCCAGGCATCAGGCCCGTAGCATGACTCAAATGATGCTGACAGCGTTCCCTGCTGCTCCTGTCTATGCCCTGCCATGACAGTGCTGCTCTCTTAGAAAGCAATCTCACCAAAACTGGCACCAGCAATGCCTGACAGAGGCCAAGTGTAGGACTGCAGGAGGTTTCCCTGGGTTTAGGGCTGCATGAGGAGGTTCCCACGTGTGGAGCTGCAGAAGGATCCTCCTGCCGTTCACTTCCATGGGTATTTAATGAATACCGAATTCCGTGCCGAATGCTGATGAGCATCAGCCAAGAGCAGTTGGGGAGCTCTGGGATTGCTGTGCCCGTGCTTCAGGAAATGCATTAGAATTACCTGCAAGAAGCACAGGGCCCCCAGGTGTCAAACACAATCTCCTCAACTGTACCTCAGCAGCGAAATTATGGGTTGGAAATTTCAGAAAGCTAGGAAATGAGAAAGTTGTGTTTCTAGCACCGATGTTAACTCAGACCCAATTGAATTTAACTTGTCTATTTTACATAATAGGTCTTGAAACACACTTTGTCATGAAACTCCAAATAGGAAATATTCAATGGGTGTGAGATGGTGGGTTCTGTGTTCCTGTTACAGACGTGTGCTTGATATACCTTTGACTGATGGCTTTCAGAGAATTGTTTGAGTGTTATAATGCTGTTTTACATTTTTGGAGCACAGAAAGGGAGAGGCGGCATGGAAAAGAAGGAACAAACCCAAACCAGAGACTAAATCCAAATCAGAGCCCTTGGTGTTACAACTGCAGTCAGTGCTGGTGTTTGATGTCCATCTGGGGCTGTTCCCTGAAAGTGTGGGTTAGCAGATCGACATGGTGGTTGGGGGTGGGGGGGACTGGCAGGAGATTCCTGGCTTGGAGCTTCTCACATCCAAAGGAGGGCTTCTGCAGTAAGAGAGAGGTTGTGGAGCTGGTGACAGAGAGAAGCGAGTGCCCACATCCTGAGCTGGGACATTCAGGTGTTTAAACAGTTCTCAAGGAACTGTGTCTCTGTTCCAGAGAAGCCATAAGCACTGCAACTACTTTTTAAATTGGTGATTTGAATGAAAAAAGCATGAAACAAAGTGGCAACAGGAGGGTTCTGCTCCCAAGGAGGCCCAGCGGGCACAGGAAGGCTTTCCCTCATGAGGTGAGAGGGTCAAGGTGCTGGAAGGTGGTGGCTGAGGGCAGATGTGCCCCGAGATGGGCATGGAGACACCCACCGTACCTCCTGGCCAGCACCCTAGCACTGACCCCCATAGCTGGGGTGCGTAGGAGCTGCTGGTGAGCTCCAGCAGCACCTCCTGGCACCATGCAGGTTTCACCTGCTGCCCATCCCCTGCAGGTAGCTACTCTTTATTCCAGCCGGTCCCAGTGTGATAAACAAACGTTTACCAGAGGTCATGTCTAAATGCCCTTTTGCAGAGCTTGCTCCTGTTACTCCCTGCACTACTGTGCACAGCGCTTTACAGCCCTATGAAGAGTTACAATTCTGCACCACAAAAGCAGGAAACAGAGTCACCAATATCCATGTGAGCCTGCAGGGCATTTTCTGGACAGATGCTGCTTTTACTGGATGTGACCCATGTTGGGATGAAAGGGACCCACACAAAGTGTGCCTGGGCAGGAGTGGGGAGCAGCAGGAAACACTGAGCCCATGGGGGTGACCTGGCTCTGACCAGGGGTCTGGAGCAGGGATGGGTTATGGGTGTGACAGCCTGGAATGCCGGTCACAGGAAGGGTGGAAGGTGGGGTGGATAGAATTGTCTAAACACTCTGATTCTTACAATCAAAGCAATTGTGGATAATTTGAAATGCCAAAATCTTGACAGAATGATGAGTGGAATCGAGAGAGTGAATTCTATTATTTCTCTGGTTGATTGTCGGCAGAGGGCCCATGATGTGGGGCAACCAACCTACTGCCTTGGGAGATTTCCCACTGCCCTTGGGGGCTGCCTCCCATCCAAGCCCACTGGTACTTTGGGTGCTGGCAGTGCTCTCTGATCCCCTCGTGCAGAGTCGCAGCTCCTCGAGGCCCTGGGCAGCCAGAAATGGTGGGGAGGATCCCCCAAACCCACCCCATCCCTCTCCCATGGGCTCTTGGCTGGCCCTCGCTGTGGGAGGACCTGGTGATGGCTGCATGGTCACTGCTACCCGTTGCCTCTGAGCTAGTGGATCTGCATGCACCTTTGCTTCCCAGTTTTACTGGATCTAGTTGGCTCTGGCTACTTGAAAACACTGCAAGCTTTAAAATAGAGGTGGTTTCGCAGGATGATGGATTTCATTGTCTTACTGCTTCAGCTTATTGAACAGGGTGCATTTTTATGGACATCTCTTTCCACTCCTCATCTCTATTCATCCGAGTGTCTCCAGAGCACACACAGCACAAAACCAGGGGACATCAAACCAGGGCTGGCCTGAGGGAAGAAGGGAGTTGCTCATCCTTTCATTGGGGTGCACACCCCAGTGTGCTGCTCCCAGAGCTCATGTCCTGGCAGCCCCTCCACAGAGAGAGATTTGCACCTGAAACAGCTCAGATAGGATTTGTCACTGGCAAGCAGGGACATGTTTTAGCCCATTGCCATCACGCAGGGGTGGCAGATTCACACATTGCAGCTGCCGAGCTGTGGTGTTTCCAGGAAGGGCCAGTGGGGCTGGCTGCAAGGCGCATGGTGAACACACAGCAGGTTCCTGTCCCGTGTCCCAAACCTCCCTTACCATACAACCATAAAAGGCTGTCTGCCAAGCAAGTCAACATGAATCAATCAATGTTTGTGCCCTCGCAATAACTCTATTACATCCTCAAGGACAGATCTGAACCACCCCACCAGGTCTGAAGCAGATGTTTTGCTGCCATAGGAGCAGACACGCAGGAGATTGTAAATCATGCAACATTAATATTGTCACTGACAATGAAAATCTCTGTATCTCCACGTCTGCCTAGGAGTGGTGGCCTTCAGAACTGCTTAATAAGCACCTGAGCTCCTGTACCTGCAGCTGAGGGCAGGTGAAAGAGATTTGGAGCAGGATGGGGCCACAGCCCCTTTTGCCAGGCAGCCAAGCCTGGGCAGTGTGCAGGGGCTGGGGTGGACGCAAGGTATGTGTGGGGGCAAGCCTTGGTCTTGGGGCTATGCAGGGTTAAGGAACTGCACCCAGCAGAGCTCACAAAGTGTCCCCAGGGGCTCAGAGGGTGAGCTGCAGGCCCCGGGTTGTGTAAACAAAAATTTTTCTGACATATTTGAAAGAACAGAGAGCCTTTTGCTCCAATGCATGTCATCCCAGCCCCGTACTCTGCCCTGAGCTCCCAGACCTACGCACAGCACAGAGAGGCTTTTGGCCCTGGTCAGGGCAGAGCATCTCTGAGATGTCAAGGACCTGCAGGGTATCTCTGAGGTGTCAGGGACCTTCAGAGCAGGCAGAGGCAGGAGGAGGAAAGATTGTGATGGCTGCAGAGAGCTGATGGGGACATGCACATGTATCTCCAGCCTCCAGCTAGGAGGAGAGGGCTAGCCTGATGGATGCAGTGCTGAGGTGGAGGGAGTAATTCCAGGTGCTGAGACTGCTGCGGGCAGTGAAGTGCTGCAGGTAGGGCCCTTTGCCCTTCCTCAGGTGTTACGCAAAGTACCTGGCTGAGAGATTGGCTGGAATGTGCAGGAATCTACTGATGGATGGGGATACAGAGGTAAGAGAAGGCACTTACGATGGCAGAAACAGGGAGATGGCACTCAGCAGAAGCTGCAAGGCTTGGGGAGCCTTCTCTGCCCACTGAGATGTAGAGCAAGCTGCCCGAGCCCACTGCACCAGTACTGCTGACTCTTAAGTGCTCCTCTCAGCTGGAGCAAATGCAGTCTCCCGCAATCTTACCCAGCCCCTCTTGCCATCAGGATTCAGCCCAGGACAGCATTGCTTTTGGCATTCTTTTTATGTGCGAGATGCTATTAGAGCTGCGACTCCAGAGCCAGCCCGGTGAGACTGAAAGGTCAGAAGACATTCTGTCGCTTGTAAATAAATAATAATAAATTACCATGTTTGAGCACGCTCAGGAATGACTCTGCGTGCAGAAACATCAGGCTGGATTAGTGCACAGCACTGACGTGGGGATGGGAGGGATGCTACCACTGCCTGCAGGGAAGGGCACATCCTGCTGTGGTCAGGATGTCACTGTCACGCAATATGCCAGTGTGTGATGGCCTCACTCCTCCTGAATGTACCTGAGACACAGCGGCCACAGTAGAAGGCACATCCCTGCTGGCACTGGGTGTGAGCAGGCGAACTATCCCACACGGGCCATGGAGCTGCCCAAGGAGAGGGCCCAGGTGGAACATCACCCGCTCTAGCTGACACTGCACAATCTCCAGAGGTACCTTCCAACCCCCACCATTCTGTGAAACTGTGATATACACCCTCCACTCCTGCAAGTTTCACAGCAAGCTAAAACTCAGTTTGCTTTTGACTTCAGCCCCAGCTTGCCTCAGCCCTGGCAGCTGCTCCATCTATCGAGTGTCTCTTTTCAGGGTCTGTACGAGCATTCATATGGAAAAGATCTGCTCCTTTGAGTCATTTTTCATAAGTTGCAACACTACTGAGCAAAGCAGGGCTGGTTCTGTAAATTAAAATGGGTTGCAGTTCAATACAGAATACTTCATTTGCAGCCAAGTTAAATAAGAGAATTGACATAAATATAATGCAATTACTTTTGCTACTTTCATAATGCCT
This sequence comes from Coccyzus lansbergi, assembly GCA_033558105.1. NCBI lineage: Eukaryota > Metazoa > Chordata > Aves > Cuculiformes > Coccyzidae > Coccyzus > Coccyzus lansbergi. The sequence goes on from JAUMJK010000860.1 coordinate 278,370, forward strand.
TTATGAGGAAGATAACCATCCACATGAATACATCATCTCACAGCATCTCTGAGTCGTTTCTTGACTTAACTCTTTTGAGCAGTATCAGAAGAATGGATATATTTAATTAAGTATCTTATTTTAGAAGTCAATTTTACCATGATCAGGAAGAAGTATCTTTAATTTTCAGCATGGAAGCAACTTTCTTTTTGTCTCTAGACTGTTGTAATTTCAAGGAAGCAATTTTGAACAGAGCCACTGCACACATGTGCCTCACAGGAGATGCATTCAGGTCTGTGTTCCCTTGCAGTCTCAGACAGGAGGAGGCTCTCAGGGTACCCTGGCATGCAGAACATCTCTTGAATCCAGCCAGGCAGCAGCCCTGGGCTGGCAGGGGCCACTCTGTCCGCTTTGTGGAGTTTTCCCTTCCGATGGCCAGTGATTGGGCTCCAGAGTGGGGAGTAACAGCTCTGTGGGTGAGGGGCAGTGTTGAAGCTGGGGTGCTGTGCTTGGGGCAGCCAGACAAGCGGAGCCCTTTGCTGGGCGTAGCACAGCATAATCCCCCTTGTCTGGGGTTCTCAACACCAACTGGTGAGTCCTGGCAAGATCAGAGGGCTGGGATACAGCAACAAGGCTGCAGAGCAGCACTGGGGAACTGGCACTTTGCTGGCTCGTTATGCTTACTGCAGCTTTTTTTACCTTTCTGCTGCCTTTACAGTTAATTCTCAAATGCTCCAGTGCGTTATTACCTGCTGCGTCCCAGCCCACCTCCACCAGCTTCCCTCATTAGCAGTAACTTCTAATCAGCACAGAATTAATTGCAGCTTTGCTGGGAGAAAGGCTAATTTGATAAAGCACGTTTCTAAGGGGACTGCTGTGTTTATGTTGCTCTTGGGAAATGTTTTGTGTGGGGACCAGGAGAGGTGTAAAGGGATGGGGAGAAGGAGCAGCAACACAGGGAGCCGTGGGGCAGGGAACAAAAGATCCTCACGCTGTGCCTTGGGTGCAGGAAGGGAGAGAAAGAGGCCTGGGGCCATCCTCAGCCCCAGAAGCTCCCCCAGCTCCTCTGTGTCTCCAATCTCACAGGGCCAGCACTGAGATGTGGCAGCCTGGGCATGGTCTTGGGACCCTGACTCCACCACAAGGGAAAGTACTGAGCTTCTCTGGCTGGAAAGGGCATTCCAGGGGCAGGGCAGGGGTTCAGTGGGGAAAATAAGTCTTATATTTGAAAAACAAATCCTTGGAAATCATAAGTCTTTGTTAAATTAAGAACATATAAGTCTTATTCAAGGGCGGCAACCTCTCTTAAAAGCAAATTAACATTTTTTGCTAAACTTATCTTTATGAAACACCATTTTTTGGCCAAACTCATATTCCATTCAAAGATGTCTGCCCCTGCTCTCAGAGCAACTGCCTCGGCTACTCGAAGCCCTGGTCCCACCAGCATTTTCCACATGGAATGCCATGGCAACAGCTGATTTTCGCTGTGGGAACCAGGCTTGGCTGAAACCATCCTCTCCTGATGAGCCAGGATGACTATTCCCCATGTCACAGTGGATTCTTAGCTCAGAACAGATCCTGCCCACTTTGCCCGCTGGCTGGGTTTGCAAAGTCTGGAGTCAGCCCCACACTGCCCTCTTGCCTGGGCACTGCAGGGTGGATGCTGCGTCTGCACTGGGTCCAAAAGACTCGGGTGCAGGTTCTCCACAGGCAGGGGTGAGTGCTGGGAGAAGAAGATACAGCTCACCGAGCCTCAGAGGACAACCAAAGATGGGACGAGGCTTCTCTTATTCCGTTCTGTTCCATGATAGTCCTCATAATTTCTGTCTCCAGGTGAAAGCCCCCACAGGCAGAAACCCTAGGAAGGTCCCACTGTCTGAGGCTGCTCCAGGCTCCCCCATGCCAGGCTCTGCTCATGAGAGGTGACTTGCAGCATGTGTGATAAACCCCCACTCCACTCATGTCACCATGTCTCACTTCAGTCTTAAAACACAGAGTGCACAGGGAGAGAACAAAATCCCTGTAACCCAACTAAAACCCTTTGAAATGTGCTTGGTGCTGGAGCAGATGGAATCTGGTTCCACTGGGAGGGGCCTCTGCAGGCACAATCCCTGCATTTGCTTTTACCTCGGTAGCTATTTTAGACTTGCAATGCCACTTCTTTGAAAGCAGCCAATAAAAATATCCTCTGGGAAGCAATGGGATTCTTACCTCTGTGCTCAGAACAAAGCTGCTCATCTTGAGAGGAGAGTGCCTCAACATCCTGGGGCAAGCAGAGTCTGCTGTGGCCTCAGGAAAAGACCTTGGTACTGGGGATGCCCATGGGACCTCCAGAAAGGCTGCACAGCCTTCATTACACGTTACCCCTGCTGCTCTCATGTGTGGTACCTTTAGCCCTTTGCTCTGACCAGGGAAGAGGTGAGTTGTGATGATGTGAGCAGGGTTTGGGGCTGGCTCAGATCAGCAGCACAGGAGGGCAATGTGCCCATCTCCTGGGGTGGGAATCGACTGGTGCGTGCTGGCTGCAGCTGCCCTCCATAGCATTTTAATGCCACAGCTTTTAATCTCAAGGCTGAACAGCTATGTTTTAAAATATAGAATATTAGGGGTTTATGACAAAATCAAACAACACTTGCTGGAGAATTGATTCTGCCCCTTGTTTCCCTCCTAGCTGGTGCCACAGTATTACTCCTCAGTGAGCGGTACATCAGCCCTGCAGCAGCACAAGGTTTGGTTTTCAGGATGCTCTTATGGCTGGCTTTTCAGCATGAGGAATAGCAGCCCAGCTGCAGATGAGAGGATAAAAAGTCCCTCTAAAATTCCACTGGCAGATCCATACTCCATTTCTGGTGATGGGAAAACAACTGCACAATTGATTGGCTCTTAAGTCCAAATTTGTGAGCTGCAGAAAGTCGCCGGCTCTAAAGTCACTTAAACTCCTTGTAAGTCCCAGAGGTGCTGTTAGTTCTCAGGAAGCTGAAACCACAGAGTTGAGACCTTGTCCTGCACACTCTCTTGCCTGGAAATCGCCTGCACCTCAAAGTGCTCACATAGCCCTGTTGCTGGGGAATGGATCCCTGCCCTGCAACAGGGCAGCTTCTGCGTTTGGTTATGCAAGAGCAGATGAAGAATCCCAATCTTCCCCTTAGTTATTCCTTCCCTACTCTCTCCCTGATTGCGCTATACAAAAGCTTTGAGCCATCTTTAAACCAAATTGCTTCACAAATGACAAATAACGTGAAAATAGGCTTCATAACTAGAAATAATGAAAGAAATCATTCACTTTGATATCAGGAGATGGTCTGTGTTAAAGGAGCCCTTCAGCCTGAATGGCAGAAAAGCACACTGCAATTTTCATGTACTTACTGGGATAAAACATGTGGCTCCATGGATGCTGCAGCTGTCATTCCGCGCTGCTCTTTGCACTTGGATTCTGAATTGCATAGGTTATCTTGACACTTGCTGATAAATTCTAAATCACCTCTTTTGCTGTATGTGAGAAGGGGCAGGGAGAGAAGATCCAAATACAAACGTTAATGATATTTTGACGTCCTCGCTAGAGAGTGGGAACAGTCCTGGGGATGGTGCTCAGATGTGTCCCTATCTCTGAGCTTTGCAAGCCACTGCGGACACACCAAGTCTTCGGCACAACCCAGAGCACAGATCCTGCACAAGAGCTGCTAAGGCAGCCAGGCTTGCACCAGTACTGTCACTAATGGGGACTTTCTCCTGCTGCCAACGCATTGCTGATGCTGCTGCCCTCATGCTCCAGCACTGGCAGCTGGGAGCACTCTGGATGCCACAAAACCAGCTGAAGGGGGCAAAGGCAGAGAACTCACTGAAGCTAGTGGGACTGTGAGGTGTCTTGGTTCCTTCTCCAGTGGGAACAGGGGCACCTTGTGCAGCACAGTGTTCCAGAGCCCAGGGCTCACCAAACAACATCCAGCAGCTCCAAGCTGCCCTGGCTCCCAGTGTGTTGCAGGAGTTGCTATCTCAAACAGACCCTGGAGAACAGTAGATGGAGGAGAGTGGAGGAGAGCAGAGGCTGGCAGGACCTGAGCTGCAGCTTACCGGGGCTGCAGACATCACCACAGTCTCTGCCCTCTGAAGCCTTGCCGCTGCCCTTCCCGCTGCCTCCCCTCTGCCTGCCCATCACAGATCAACACAATAATCTTGGTGTAATTAAGCAAATACAGGAGCAAAACCTAATTTCCGAAGCTTTTAGCTCAGCAACTGTAAAGATAACAGCTAAAAATAGGTGTGCCCATACTGACTGGCAATTAAACCATCATCATTTTGATTCCATCGTGTTTTAGTGCACAGAGGGCTCTGCTGGGAGGTAGATTAGCTTAATGTGGCATATTTACTCCTCAAAACATGTATAAGAAGTGGGGCAACTTGAAAAAACACTAGACAGCGGATGTGTCACACCGGAGCGAGGCCATCATGGCATCACAGTTCGGCAATGCAGGGCATGGGGCTGGCACCTGGCCCTGGCCCCACAAGTGTGGGGCAGCTTTGCCCCACAGAGCAGGTATCACCATGGGGAATGGTTTTCAGCTTAGGGAGAAATGTTTTCCTGTGAGGGTGGGGAGGCCCTGGCCCAGATTGCCCAGAGCAGTGATGGCTGCCCTATTCCTAGAGGAGTTCAAGACCTGGTTGGATGGGGCTTGGAGCTCTTGATCCAGTGGGAAGTTCCCCTGCCCATGGCAGGAGGTGGGACTGGATGGGCTTTGAGATCCCTTCCAGCCCAAACCGTTCCATGATTCTTCCCCACTTCACATAAAACAGCTCAAAGTTCAGGCAGGAGTTTGCACCAAAGAACTTCAAGTATTAAGAAACTCTCCAGTGCAAACAGATTAATTAATCTAATCAACCGCATCTCTCTAGAGGAATTGGATTAGTGCTTTTTGGATAAGGATTGTATTTAGCTGATAAGAGAAGTTACAAATGCAATGAGATGCTGATTTATTGCAGAGGAAGGACTTGACAATCCTCACAGGTTCATAATCTCATCCTTGGGGCCACAGGTTGCTGCTGAGCAATGGGCTCCAAAGTTTCCTTTGAGACTGCAGAAGCTGTAGAGCCCTGTATGGCCAGGGACAACCCCTCTGCCCCACCCCCTGACAGCACTGAGCCAGCTGCACAGCCACAGCCACACAGATAGTGGCTCAGCACCCCTGTGCCCGATGCTGCTGGAAAACGGAACTTTCGGATCTTTACACAGCACCTGTCCATGCCCATGGGGGAAAGAGTGGCTTGTGTGAGCACTGCATGCTGTCAGTCACCCTGCTGCTGGGGCTGGGAGCTTGGCAAAAGTTGTGACACTCTTGGGAAGGCCATGGGGTGCTCAGAAGAGTCTGCACGGTCTTTAACTGCCCCATGGCACTGACTGCTCTTTCCTGACGTTGCAGCTCCATTCCATGAGGGCGAGGGCCGATGCACCGTAAGGACAGCCAAGAACTGACTTTTATTAAAATTCTTGCCAGAACATGAGCATACTTGGGGGAAAAATTTATTGGCAAATGCAAAATTCTGCTCCTCGCCTGGCTCTCACCAGTGCCAGAAGAGACTTCTCTGCTCTCATCTTGTGTGAATGCAGAGCACCATCTGTTTCCTCTTGCACCTCAAGTCTTGGCAAGCAAAGAGTTACCAGGTGTTCACTGCCTGTCTTCACTCTGAGACAGAAAAGTCCCCGAGAAACTTAATCAGGGCAGCACATCTTTTACAGTATGTCCATGAAGTGATTATCCACAGGATACCAGACATCCATTCTCCACTTAACCTGGTGTCACAGGGAGTGCTGCCCACATTTAGCATGTGGAAATGTCCAAGTGCAGCCCCACGCCCATGGGATCCAGGGCCATTCCAGCAGCTCCCCTCTCTGCTAATCTGGTGGCACTGGGAACCAGTGGCATTAGCTCTGGGGTGGACGGAATTGTTTCCAAGGACAGGGGCAGCTGCCCTGGGTCTTCAGTGGTTGATGCATTTCCTCTGCTCCAGGAAGGGGACAGCACGGGTGCACTGTGGCACAGTGCGCTGGATTCGCAGCCTGGGTTGAGGCACAATCCTGGCTGATACGGGGAGGAATGGGGCATGGAAGAATCAGGTCACCTTGTACTTCGCATCCAATGGCTGGTTCACAGAGGGAATGGGCCAGGAGGTCCCCTCAGCAGGTAGGGCACAGAGCAGGCAGGAGCACATCAGCCGGACAAGGTGTCCCAGCATGCTGCCAGCCCTCATTAGGTGCTTGATAAGCCATGCCACAACGGCTTTGTCAGCAGCCGCTTTCCCCGCCTCTGGATTTCCCTACAAAGCTGTTGCTTTTCTTGCTGCAGTTCCCTCAGCATTGCTTCAGGAGCCTGAGTGAATGTTTCTACACAGCTACACGTGTCCTTTGCTCAGCTCTGTGCTGCCAGCACAGCAAAAATACGACAGAAACACACCTAGCAGCAGCCGCCCGGGGACACGCCATCGGTCATAGTTACGGGGTGCTTAACAAAGTGTAATGAAATGGCAGGTGCAGGCGCTGCACTTTCCAGAGTCCCATCCATTAGGGTGGAGGGGAGGTGAATGCTGATCCTCCAGGCCCGCACCCTTGCCACACTGGAGCTGTGGCTGCCCCAGCATATGGGGAATGTGGCTCCCTGGGTAGGTACAGCAGGTCCAGCTCCCCACGGGCTTGGGGCATGCGCTCAGACCTGCCGAGGGAGGCACATGACACCCGCTCTCCTCCCTCCTTTCCTTTCTCCAGCTGCCTGGACAAAGGCAGGTAATGGATGAGGCTGGTTGGACACATCTCCTCCTCCTGGGCTGGGCTGGTTGGTGCCCACACGAACCTCTTCTGCAGAGAGGCTGTCCCTGCAGGAAAAGCAGCATGTCCTCCTCTTTTCCATGCCCCTCAGATCCCCTCCTTCTCTGTTCCTGGGGTGACTGTGCAGCCTGGAATGTGGCTGAGGAGTCACCAGCACCACGAGAAGTAGAGGGGATCCCTGAAATTACCTCTCTGTGGGCCCACGCAAGGCAGGGATGTGAGCTGCCTGTGCGCCTTTGGAATTTGCAAGGTTAATGCAGCCGGGAAAACCTCTTCGTGAGCAGGCAGCAAATACAACCGCTCACCCATGCACACCTCACAGTCATGGCCTTGCCTGCCCCAGGAGAAGAGGATGAAAAGTTCATGGAGTGAATTTCTCAGCTGGAGAAAAGGCAGAAACAAACACAACTTGAACTCTCACAGCAGGTGCATCGTTGCCTGCTGCTGAGGAATCAAACAGGCAAGCAGGCAAGCAGCTGATCTTAAATCCAGTCAGCCACTCCCCAGCAGCCAACTGGGGCATCCAAGGAGAGGCTGTGCAGCCTTTGTTTCCCCACCCTGGGCACCACACAGGGTAGGAGCCCTGTAGCCCCAGTGGGCAGAAAATTCATCCAGCCCCAAAGACAGACAGGCTCTCATGCCAACAAAAACTTCTGCCCACAGTCAAGGCAAATCCTTTCCCAAGCAAGTGGATCCAGCTTGCAGTGCTCCTGCTGTTCAGGGATGGCGGTAGTGGGAACAGGAGACTCAGCTGGACTGAGGTGTCCAGCTGCTGTGCTGCTCCAGAGGGGACAGAGCCCCCTCCCACTGCTGGCTGCCACCCCTGCGAGGCTGCTCCTCGGTGGCTGGGTTCTGAGAGCCTCTCTCTATCCCCCCTCCTCCACCAGGGATTTTAGAGCACCTTCACCATAGCAGCCACACAACACTAAAAAGCCCAGAACAAGAAATTGCTTTTCTTTCTGTTCCTCCAGGCAGGGGAGATAAAGGGAGGTGTTGTTGCTCCCCAGCTTCACTTCACACAAGTATATTGTGCCCATATAGCCAGACAGTGTGACAGGCACTTGGACTCCACCACCCTCAATCATGCCACCACAGTGGGGGCACACAGTCCAGGGAGCAGTGGGTCTGGTGCAAGCCTGGCAAGACCATCATGAGAGTTTCTGCTCACAGGGCACTATGCAACGCGCTGCTTCCCTGGGGGACAGGCAGCTCCCAGGTGCTGCGGAGAGGCACTGCTACTGTTGCTGCTGGACCAAGCTCCCAGGTCCCAGCAAACCTCCAGCCACAGGCTGTTTGGCAGCACAGAAGGGTCTGGTGCAGGACACAGATCAAGGCAGGCAGGCAGCCCCAGGGTCAACTTGGGCCTCTCTCAGACCCAGAGTGGCTTGGAGGTTTGCAGAGCCAGAGCATCAGACAGCATCAGGCAATGTCTGCTCGCCCTCTGCCTCAGCTGTTCCAGGCACGATATACCTGGGAGCTGACAACCCACATCCTTACTTCTCTTGCCCTTTCCAGATGTGCAGTCTCCTATTAAGCCAGGTGTTTCCTAGGTAAGAGAGAAATACAGTAGAGGTGGTGATCTTGCCACTTCAGCACAACCCAGCAGTATCCCAGGGTTGACAGAAGGCATTTTCTGACTGTATTTCTTCTCCAGCCACAGCAGCAGCCCAGCCTGATCCTGCTCCACTCATTGCAGCAGATGGGAAGGAAGGGCTATTGTGCTCTGAAGCCTTATCTGAGGCTGCCTGAGGGGCTGATGAGGACGAGAAGCTTGGTGCTGCCCGGAGGGAGGGCACAACACTCTCCAAACCAGCTGATAGTTCTGCAGTGCCCACACGATGGGGCCCAGGTGAGCACCTGGTAGAGCAGGGAAGGTGGCTGCAGGTGAGAGCTGGGCTGGGGGTTCCTGATGGGAAAGGCTGGCAAAGGAGAGGCTTTCTTTCAGCCAGGCTTTCTCCAGAGCCACAGGGTTTCCATTCAAAGTGTTACAGGAAAAGAATAAGCAGAATATCTCAAGCTGCATCCTGCAGCGTGTGTGAGCAGAGAGCACACTCTGCCGAGCCCCTGCCACACCGCAGCCACAGCAGGTGATGTGGGGCTGGTGAGTGGCAAAGGTACATCATGGCTGGAAGGGGGACCCACACCAGCCCCGTGCCCCACATCCACCCCATGCCCCACATCTTGGGGTACAACAACCCTATGCAGAGCTACAGACTAGGAGAAGTCTGGCTGGAGAGCTGCCTGGAGACCTGGGAGTGTTCGTTGACAGTGACTGAACATGAGCCAGCAGTGTGCCCAGGTGGCCAAGAAGGCCAATGGCATCCTGGCTTGTATCAGAAATGGCATGACCAGCAGGTCCAGGGAGGTTATTCTCCCTCTGAACTTGGCACTGGTGAGACTGTACCTCAGGTACTGTGTTCAGTTCTGGACCCCTAACCACAAGAAGGATGTTGAGGCTCTGCAGCAAGTCCAGAGAAGGGTGACAAAGCTGGTGAAGGGGCTGGAGAACAGGCCTTATGAGGAACGGCTGAGAGAGCTGGGGGTGTTTAGCCTGGAGAGGAGGAGGTTGAGGGGAGACCTGATTGCTCTCTACAACTACCTGAAAGGAGGTTGTGGAGAAGAGGAAGCTGGACTCTTCTCCCAAGTGACAGGGGACAGGACGAGAGGGAATTTCCTCAAGCTCTGCCAGGGGAGGTTTAGGCTGAACATTACGAAAAAAAAATTCACAGAAAGGGTCGTTGGGCACTGGCAGAGGCTGCCCAGGGAGGTGGTTGAGTCACCTTCCCTGGAGGTGTTTAAGGGATGGGTGGACGAGGCGCTGAGGGACATGGGTGTTTGATAGGAATGGTTGGACTCAATGATCCGGTGGGTCTTTTCCAACCTGTTGATTCTATGATTCTATGATCTGCTCCGTGCCCCACATCAGCCCTATGCCCCACACAGGCCAGGAGGGCTCTGAGAGTGCAGACCCCAGACCTGCCCCACAGCCAGTCTTGGGTGGGCTCACTAGCCCTCAGCTCAGACCGTGGCAACAGAAGGAAGGTTCAGAGCTGCAGCGTCCTTCCTCTGCAGGACAGGAGCTGGGACGGGCCCTTCTCCAAGGACCTGATGGTTCAGGCAGGGCGGTGCAGGCAGGGCAGGCAGAGCTAGTCCCCATCCCCATCCCGGTCTCAGTTCCCATCCCCTTTTCCTCCTCTTTCCCCGTCCCCCGCAGTCCCTGCGCTTCGTGGCCACCAGGGGTCGCTGTCGCCCCGCACCTCGGGCGGCTCCGAGCCCACGGCCCTCGCGGTGAGGAGACGGAGCAGGCTGGGCCAGGTCCTCCCGATCCTCACAGCAGAACGTTTCTCCTCAAGATCTCATCTCCCCTCTTGCAGCTGAAAATCCTTCCCCTCGTCCTCTCCCTGCCCTTCCTGATCAAGAGCCCCTCTCCAGCTTTCCTGGAGCCCCTTTCAGCTCTGGAAGCTGCTCTAAGGTCTCCCTGCAGACTTCTCTCCAGGCTGAACACCCCTAACTCTCTCAGCCTGTCCTCCTACGGGAGGTGCTCCAGCCCTTGGATCATCGCCGTGACCTCCTCTAGACCCACTCCAACAGCTCCCTGTCCTGGGCTGGGGACTGCAGAGCTGAACACCAGAATGGAGCAGAGGGACAGAATCCGCTCCTGTCCTTCTGGACTGAGAGTGCCCATTGTCAGGTCGTGTTTGGCTTCTTTCTCCTCCACCAGCACCCCAGGTTCTTCTCGCCAGGGCTGCTCTCAATCCATTCTCCACCCAGCCTGTAATTGTGCTTGGGATTGCCCCAACCCAGGTGCAGGGCCTTGCACCTGGCCTTGTTCTTCATGTGATGCCCATAGCCCCACCTCTCCAGCCTGTCCAAGTCCCTCTGAATGGCAATCCCTTCCCTCCAACTCGTCAACCATGCCACACAGTTTGGTGTCATTGGCAAATTTTTTTATGTGACTGGAGCTGCAGTCCTCTCTGATGCTTTTAACGTGTTTGTCACTAACTGTGTTAACAGGGTGGTGTCGTTCTGCTTGATGGAGATAGAATCGCCAGGTTGGAAATAACCCACCGGGTCATCGAGTCCAACCATTCCCATCAATCACTAACCCATGTCTCTCAGCGCCTTGTCCACCCGTCCCTTAAACACCTCCAGCAAAGGTGACTCAACCCACTCCCTGGGCAGTCTCTGCCAGTGCCAAATGACCCTTTCTGTGAAATATTCCTTCCTAATGTTCAGCCTAAACCTCCCCTGGCAGAGCTTGAGGCCATTCCCTCTCGTACTGTCTCCTGTCACCTGGGAGAAGAGCCCAGCTCCCTCCTCTCCACAACCTCCTTTCAGGTAGTTGTAGAGAGCAATTAAGTCTCCCCTCAGCCTCCTCTTCTCCAGGCTAAACACCCCCAGCTCTCACAATTGCACCCGTATGTTTCTCATCCCGCCAGGATGAGAAGATGTGCTAGAGAAGGGCCAAAGCCCTACTGTGCCAGCAAAGGGATGTGGTGCATCCAGGGTGCCCAGCTGGGTCGAGAGGAGGTGTAGGGAGGTGCCTCTGCTCATCCACCTTCCCCTGCATTTCACCCTCACCCTGTGGGAGCTGCTCTGCCCTGTGGCAGCAGATGGCCAGGCAAAAAGTTATTCCTTGTCACTTAGTCAATATATTGATCACTTAATATTTAAAAAATAGCTTTCATTCTTCCCTCAAAGATTTCTGAAAGCCTCGGTGACAAAGACTTATTTTATAATCGATAACTGTTGGCATCATATTGAGGCCCATAACTCATGCTAAAACTCTTGGCCCATCAGTCATTGGGTTACAACGTCCATTGGTCAAACTGCTAACACGTTGCCTGCTGCCACTGCGACCAGAGCGGGAGAGACGTGCCCACAGCCCAGCCTGCTGGCAGGAGCTTGGCTCCCACCTCCTGCTGCTGCTCCCACAGCTCAGGCTGTGAATTCCCAAGTCTACTGTGAACCCAGGCTCCCTCATGGTGCCTTTGGTTGCTCTCGGTGCATATAGGCACCTACTTACAGGTCCCCATCCACCTCTTCCAGCACATTTGAACACAGTGTGTTTGTGTCCTGGTACGCTGGTAATGCAGAAGTTTCTCTGCCGGATCAGAAAAGAATGTGGCAGCTCCAGCAGAAAAAGTTGTCTCGCTGTGACCACACATAGGAAAGTCTGGAAATGGTGTGACCTTTGCTGCTCTTGTTTGGAAACACTGGGCTGAACTGGTGCTTTGCAAACAGCCAGCACAAAGTGCAGGCAAAATCACGCACAGCCCAAAGTGTGCAAGTTTTTAAAATTTTTAAAGAAAACCGTTCCATGTTATTTATGATGCGACAGATGTTTTAAAGATGTCTTGCCCAATGGAGCCCTACAGGACACATGACAGGATTGCCTGTGGCCTCTGTCCTTCCCTGGAGTCTAAGAGAGGGTCTCTGGGCAGGGAGGCTGGCTGGGGTGGCAGCAGGCAGTGCTGTTCTTGTTCAGTCTAGACTTGTGCCCAGAAACTTCAGCAGTGGAAGCAAAACTACAGCTCTAAACACACTGAAAATAAGATCAGTGGGAGAAGGCTGTAACGTGGATCAAGCAGTTTGCTGATGCACCTCCGTTCCTGAGAAGAGCCAAAGCATTCCACAACTGTTCAGGGTTCAGCCACACTGAGCTGAAACTGTGGCCCTGCAGCTTTCTCATTGTATGAAATCCTGCTGACCTCCTCTTGAGTGACTTTCTCTTCCAGCTGCTCTTAAACCCTTCTTTGAGCTTCACAACCTAGCTACTGCTGTTTATTCTCGTGTGTGTGGTAAGGGCTTTGCGTTTTCCAAGAAACACCATTTCCATACAATGTTCTGCAGTTATAAATCTGGGCTGGGACATGTCTGTGTTTCAGGTCTATGTTTCTGCCAGCTGGGCACTTGCTAGGCAATTTGGGTTGTTGAAACAGTCCTGTGGCGTTTTCCAGCTTAATCTCTGAGCCCTTCTGCATTTTCCCAGTGCTACGTGTAGGCCATATTCCCAGTCAGGGCTCAGGCACTAAGGACTGTGTCCTTCACAAGCAAGGTTACTGCAGCAGTGCTTGTGCTGTGTGTCGTTGGTAGGTGCAGGGTGCTCTTGCTCCACAGTGCACTTCCCCAGTCCCTCCCCTCCTCCTCCTTCTGCTGGTGCCAGGTGGCCACACACCTGCTCAGAGCCCTTGGGAAGCAGATACCCAGCTCTGAATTGCCCTGGTACCCGTTAATCCTTTTGGTACAATGGTCCTGTCACTTCTCTCTCTGCCACTACCTAGCAGAGGGAGTCTTGCTTTTCCATTTTTGTCCTTCCTTTCAGCCTACCTCCTGCCTGCGGCGCCTTCCCAGCCCTATAAATACCTGCTGCTCCAGAGAAGAGCTCTGCCACTGCTGTGCCTCCCCGGCTGCCCGCCCCGCAGGCTCACACATCTCAACACCTTCATTCGCAGCATAAACCCTTTAAATCACAGCTCGTCTAAAAGCGTGAGGGACTAGCAAGCAACACAACTTATATTGGTTCCTGGGCCATCTGGGAACCTGATTTAGATGTAACATTTTCTGCAGTCACCTGGAGGAGGCTTTGGATGAAATATTTCAGGGCTATTGATTTCTATATCCATCAGTCAATCCCTTTTATTCTTCCTTGTTACTTCCAAAGCCATCGGTGCCTAACAAACCACACAGGCTTCCCACTGACTTAGTGCCGTTCCCCTGAGCATGCACAGCCAGCCTGCCCCACTGCCCATGAGGCAGTGCATGTTTTACTGGTCCCAGAAACCAGCAGCCAAAGAGCCCACCCCTGTGTGTCCCTCCCACCAGGGACACAGCCTGGAAATAACCTTTCCATCATGGTTTGTTTTTTTTTTTTTTTTTGAGGGCTACTCTGCACCTGGTGCTGCTACCTGAGCACACATGGCTGAGTGGGTCACTCATGGCGTTAACTGTGAGGGGCGGCTGGGGCAGGTGCCACAGCTACCGGCTGCATCTCTGCCGGGCCAGGATGCAAGTGCCCACAGACAGGTGCTCAGTGCAGCTGCCAGGGACAGAGTGGGCTGCGGGGTCCTGCTGTGCAGGCTGGGGAGCTGCAGCGCTCAAGGCAAAGCTGCAATAGAAATTAGTACAATGCGAAGTGGGATGCTCCTTGGCGCTGACTGATGGCTATGAGAAGCTGGAGTCCTTAATAAATACTTCAAGTGGATCCTTCAGGGATTGCCTTCCTGGAACTGGTGTGGGCCAGCCAAGACCCCTGGGCCATAGCAGCAGAGAGGGAAGTAATTTCCTGTATTCCTGCAGCGGTGCTTGTAGCTGCTCCTGACAGTGGCTGTCGCCAGCAAAGTGTTGCACTTTGAACACTAGAGAGCAGTGGGCTTTTGCAAGTGCCAGCCCTATCCAGGACCTGGCTTCCACACCCTGTGTTCTTGGGAAGCAGTCAGAAATTTGCTGGAGCGGCAGAGGTTTGCAGAGACCCCTCCCGAGGTGGAGGATAATGTTGGAATACTGAAGGACTTTCTCTTGGAAAACGGCCATGTGAACAATCCAGCCTGCGAGCTGATGCACTAAGGAGTAGCAGACCAAGGACGACTGAGAAGTGGGGCCCCTGAGAAAATTAAGGGAGCACCAGCCCGGATAAGAGAAACTTTGCACCTGTGTATACATGGTGTACATGCAAAACTGTACTAATGAGCAATTATTCTTGTTGAAGATACTAACCAATCAGACAATTAGTGTATTCGCGTGGACACATGATATTAACCAATACTAAAGAAAAGATTTGCATACTGGTCGTGTGTACTATTGCCTTTTCTATACAAGCTTCTGATGCTCTATAATAAATGATTCATTAGCTGACTATATTGGTCCCTGCATTTGTTCCCTGATCTCCCACCAGTAGGAGAGGACATACCCCTTGCCACAAGGGCATCCCTGGCCCTCCCTGCGTGCTGCCCTCCTGAATCACTCCCAAATCCACTGGATGGGCTCTGGGGGTCTGACAAGAAAACCCAGGGTAAAAGCAGCATGATAAATCTTGGGGCTCCAAGTCCTCCTTGACTTTCCCTGCGTGACCCCCCAGTTCTCCCTGCCAGGGACACCAGAGCCCAGGGGAGCAGGTTTCTTTAAACAAGGGGGATACTGTATGCACTGAGTTGCACACAGCTGAGCATACAAAGCTGTGAGTTGGTTTTCCTAGGTGAGTCAATGGCTGAGAAATGAGCTTTCTAAGTTCATCTGAATTACTCCAGATGGATATTTCATGAGAACAGTAACCTCTGACAGCTGGGAGAACACCATCCTGGCAGTGCCTTCAGGAACGAGACCCTCGATAGCAAGGGTGTAACTGCACTGTCATGGTCTGGCTGTAACCAGATTCCAAGCTCGTGTTGATTCATATGGGCAGCCTGGTCCCCTGGCACCTCTGATTTTTCACTAACATTTTGCACATCAATTGCAAAGAACTTGTCTCTTACCTGTCTCTCCCCCCTCACCCTGAATTGGGGGTTTAATAAGCCCACATGTAGGAAAGGAAGAGAAGTGGAGAGGGAGGAAATCGTTATTTAGCCCAAATCCAAAGGCTGCAGCTGGCACTTTCATTAAAGGGAATTGATTAACTGGCTCTGATCATGCTTGTTGCTCTTACCGGCTGCTGCTGGGGCCGCTCGCTGCTGAGGCTGTGTGCAGCAGAGGTGCAAGGCTGGCCAAGGGGTCCTGCCTCCTGGCTGCTCAGCTGATGGGTCCACAATTCACAGGCAGCATGGAGAAAACAACAGGCAGCTCCAAACAAACCAGGAGCTGCTGTGGAGTGCCCGGGCAGCGCAAGGGGAGAAGAGGCAAGAGCTGTGTCTGGGAGTGGGCTTAGGGAAAAACTACTTGTTAGGCACCAAAGCAAGAGGAGTTTTAATTAAATGAAGTTGGCAGCTTTTTTCAGTCCAGTAATCTTTGTTTCATAGGGTACATGGCCAAAGTGTCTGCTCTTAGAAACTTAATGTTGTGTGAAACTCTCATAATTAGGAGGAACAGGAACAACATGTCCTCATAACTTCACTGGGTGCAGAGAGAGGTAACCGAGCCCATGATTTCCCTTCAAGTTCTCTGTTAGGTGGCTGGAGGGCAGCCTGGATGGCAATGTTCCTCCAGCAGCGATCCTGCCCCAGGAACCCATGCATGCTGTTGAATTGTCTTTGGCACCTACTGTCTGCAGCCTCGCTGGGGACCCAGTGATTCCACAGCACAGACTTGTTCCTGCCTGAAAACCCAGGGTGGGGATGTGGCTCAGGTGCCAGCAGCAGCTGGAAGCCCAATGTGCCATTGTGCTTGCCTCTCCTTTGGTCACCTGAGGCCATCGACCCCGTTGGTTTGCTCCCCCATCACAGCCCATGTCCCTGCCAGGCTCCAATAATTCACTCATTTATCAGTGAGCAGGTGGTATTGGCAGCCAGGAAAAGCAATGTGTGAAAAGAGAACTCTTTGCCTTTGCAACCACCTCTGCAATTTAGTTGTTCAGCATATCAAAAGTTTGGCACTGGCTGAACCCAGAATGCCAGTTTTGTATGACAAATATAGCATCTGTGTGCAGCTGCTGGGGATAAAAGATTGCTGATGACCTTTCTGAGTGAAATCTTGGAACGTGTGGAAAAAATGTAGAAAAGGTCATAAGTGGAAACTTTTATTATGTGGTAAAGTCAAATGTCAGTCCTAATCAGTTAGTAGACACCTGGGCCTGCGGTGCACGCCTGCCTGTTGCCGTGTCCTTCCCAGGAGCAAGGAGAGAGGCTGCCAGGTGCGCATTGTCCTGCCTGCATAGGCTGACATGCTGTTCAGCAAGAAGGATGCTCCGGGCAGCCAGACCCCAGGACTGAGCTGTCCCACCTTGGGGTACTTCAAGGAGCCATCCCTCAGACTGTCTCAGCTCAAAGTGCTCCAGGAAGCACCCCCAATGTGGTTGCAGCTGCAGCTTGACAAAACCCAGAGCAAGCAAATTCAGCCAGGAAAATAGGGGCAGCCCTGGCAGATCTTTTCTTAGAATGAACCCAACAGAGTGTTTGGGGGGCTGTTACTGCTGTTGTTTTGTATTATTTCTAAACAATATGAGGTGGCAGAAATCCCAGTCCTGGATGAAGTGAAACTGGGATGAGGTGCAGCAACACCACCATGGGATGCTGACAGGTGAGGGTGCGTTTTGGGGGTGTGAAGGGGACCTGCCAAGAGGCTCAGTGACAATTTCTGCCATCCGTTAAGGAGCAACCAGCCAGGGCAGATTTGGGACCTTGCCTGGCAGTGTTCTGGCAATAAAAGTGGCACATGGAAGATGATGCAAAAGAGGCAAAATCAGGCAAAGCTCCTATGAGTGCCCCATTCCCTGGGCACAGCCAGGGAGCAAAGGGCAGTTCCCAGTGGGGTCCTTGTACCACGAGAGAAAAGCCAGAGCAAGCAGTGGAGAGGCCTGGTAGCATCCACACAGATGTCCTGTTCCCAGACTGCTGCAGATGGATGTGATAACTGTGCCTCACACCAGGCTTTAATGTTCAGGATGGTGTTACAAACAACAACTGTTTCAGTGACACGAAAAGCACAAGGTAAACCAGGGATTTTGTTCTCAAAGGCTCATTACCTGCCCTGTGAGCTGAGGAATCCTCAACTCTCATGTCACTGGGTCTTTTCCTGGCTGTGTTTCATGAATGTTTCTAAGAATGTGAGTTTACTTGATGGGAATGTTTTAAGAAAGAGTGTAATTGAAATTCTCTTCCCACTCTGGGGAAGATGACTCATGCATCACTCAGTTATTCTCTATGTAACAAACAAGCTGGAAGGCCGGGACTGGAGGAGTTGGACTCAACAAACAGCTGAATCTCTTTGCATTCAAACAAAAATGGCATCAACATTAAAATCACAAACAGCCCTGCTGAGATCTCCTTTGCAGTCAGAGCAAAGAGCCTAGACAGCTGAGAGCAATGGTGCAATTGCATGCTTGCATTTCTCTTTTGCAATGAATATGTCCATCCCTGGAGCTCATTGGCCCCTCTACCCTCTCAAGACACTCCAGGGTGCTCTGCTCCCACCCTGTCCCCAGCCCATGTGCTGAGGTTCCCAGCTGACTGTGATACCATCCCCAAGCCTCAGCACATCCCTTGCTGTCCATGCTCTCCCATTGGCTGCCCTGAGCTACAGTCACTACAGAGGAGGCATGGAGAAACCATGGAAAACAGATTGTTTTCCTCTCACATTTCTCCCTTTTGCTAAAAGCCCCAGTGCAATAATCTGAGTGGCATTGTTTAGCCAATTACTAATTTACTAGGAATTAACTTTAATGCATTAATAAATGTCATTTTCCTGACAAATGATCATCATAACGCATTTTAATGGGCTGCAGGAGTTGGGAGAATAGTGGTAAATAAATATATTTTAGTATTACTTATTCAGTACATCTGTACCTAATTATATTTGCAGAATAATTACACTGCCCCTGCCTCCTCACACTGCGTTTATGTCAAGAGAGAGGGGGTCATCAATCCCTGGCAGGCAGCAGACCCCGCAGCAGTGATCGCCGCCATCCTCACCGGCGGGAAGGCCTCAGGTGACACTGTCCGGCTGGGCCCACTGCCAGCTCCCTGATTTACTTACCTCTGCACAGCAGAAACTAATTCAGGAGACGGATTGCTGGCAGGACCCTCCGTGTGCAACATGAATCATTCTTTAATCACAGCCTACCCTGGGCTAAAGAGCGCGTCTCCAAGGAACCAGGGGAGCAGCGATGGCTTGGAGGAAGCCCTGCACCCCTCAGTCTGTGCCAGGGCAGGTTCAGATTGGACATTAGGAAAAAATTCTTCATGTAAATCATTCCCAGGCACTGGCAGAGACTTCCCAGGGTTGGGGGGGAGGGGTATAGGTGTGGAGTCCCCATCCCTGGAGATGTTTCAAAGACAGACAGATGAAGTGCTTGGGGATCTGGTTTAGTAGCGGACAGGTGCAGTTAGGCTTGATGATCTCAAAGGTCTTTTCAAGTCTAGTGATTCTATGATTCTATGATCCTGTTTTGCCCCTCTGCAGCTCCTGAGCATCTCCCAGGCCAGGGATGCCAGAGCCCCAGAGCTGCGGGTCCCCTGCACAGAAGAGGGGGGGGTGGGACAGGATGATGGGGGCTCCATCGGTGCCTGGCATGCACATCAGCTGCCTGCAGAGAGACTGGGTAATGGGGTCCCATCTAGCACATGAAGGCCATGGAGCAGAAAAGATAGAACACTGGGTCTGGCCAGCCTGAGAGCTCCTGCTGCCACTCATGGGTGATAAGCCACCCCACAGGATAGGGATGGGGACAGGGACAGGACAGACAGGCAGTGCTGTGGGCAGGGTGCTGGCATGGAGAGCCCCTGGCCCTGGTGCAGTGACAGAGCAGCTGGCTGCTTTCATGGACTCAGGACAGGAGGACATGAAGACAAGAGGACAGCCCTGCATATGCTCATGCAAAGGTCAGCGCTCAGCCTCACCATGGTACTGCTCCATTCTGCCACTTTGTGTGGGCTCTGAAGTGTCCTGGACAGCAGCAACGAACAACAATTATGTGAGACCTTTCGATCACAACAAATTTATTCAAAATTCATGCATAAACATTAATGTCCCCGAAGATTTTGAACAACTATTTGGCATAAGCAGAACAAATATTTAAATCAAACCTGACTGCTGTGCATTGCAAATAGGCGGGGCAGTTCCGCACATGATGGCACCTCTGGCAAAGCCTGTCTGTGCACTGGCATTTCTGGGAGCCCTACAGGCTGCTGTGACACACGCGGCACGTGGGCCTGCACCCGTGGTTGCCCTCCTCTCTTCTCTTTTCAAGGTGATTGCTTCAGCCATGAAGACGAAAGGGAATGCTTCTGCCTGGCTTCATCCCAGGGGACGGGGCAGCCGAGATACCCCTCCTGCAGCGGGGGCTGGCACACAGCATTGTGCCTAAAGCCAGCAGCATGGCACCTGCTGCCCAGGTGGGTTGGCAGTAACTGGCTACAATCGCCAGCCCCTGTGCCCCCTTCTCAGCCCCTCTCCAAAGACAGCACATTGGGCACATAATGCCCAAGGCATCTGCAGGAATGAACAAAGACATATGCCCTGTCATCAGACAGTGTGAAAGTTTATGGAATTATATCCAGCTCCTCTTCACATTGACAAAGTACATCCACTGTGGGCAAATTGCCATTTGCCTGGTTGGTTCATGGTATTTCAGCCACTCTCCAGGGAGATGCCTGAGGGCAAGTGTGGGATTGGCAATGAAGGGCAGAGCTGTGCACTGAGCAGAGCACAAGGAGCAGGCAGCCAGAGGTTGATCTAAAAGCCTCTCTGCTCCTTCTCCTGCTGCTGCTCATACTGCTGCTCTACAGACCCAAGAGCAAGGACAGTGGCTCATCGCCCCCAGTGCAAGCACCTGCAATCTGTCCTCATGGAGAAGATAAGCTCTTTGCTGTACGAAATGCAGAGAGTTCGCAGATCCTGCCTACTTTCTGATCAGACTGTGCACTAATGACACAATCGATGCTCATTGATTGTTTGAGGCCATAATATCAGGATGCTGTCAGCCAAAGTGGCAATTGCACAGAGACCCAGTGTCTCTAGCAGTTGGGGTGCAGGGCAGAGATAACACAAGTCCTGCTCTGCACTGATGAAATGATTGCTCAGCCTGTGCCACGCAGGTGAATGTATGGCTGTGCTTCGTGACCATCCAGGCAAGTGGTGCTGCGCTCCTTCTTGGCCAGGGGTCTGGGACAAAAGAGGTTCCCGCTCTATCAGCATCGCAGGGTGAGCTGCTGGTGTGCAGAAGAAGCAGAGGTCATTCAAGAGGTCACCAAAAGGGAATTATTCTTCCTCATGGGGACTCTGCCTGGACACAGGACACACTGTTGTATCCTGATGGAGGGACTGGTCAGCGTTTGTCTCTCACCCTCAGGTGAACACACTGGGTGAGGTAAAGCAGACCTTGGGCATGCCCTGGGCAGCTGGAATTGCTGGAGCTTGGGTCCCACTGAAGCTTGAGCCCCTGCCCCACCACTGGCACTGCCCTCACATGGGGCAGAACCTGGCTCTGGACACACTTCTGCCCTCTGCCTCAATCACCCTCTCGTGTTCTTGGCTTTCAACCAGCATTCAGCGAACGGGGTGGGGAGTAGCAAATGCCTTGGTTACAAATATCCTGGGCATCCCGGAAGCTGGATGGAGGAAAATATTCCCACCAATGTGCTTTTGGTGTATGATTTCTTTGCAGAGTTTAGAGATCAGCCCCAGCTGTGTCCCTTCCCACAACAACAACAGATCCTTCATTAGGAAAGGGGGGAAAGCAGCAAACTGCAGAGATTTCCTGCAGAAAAGGGCCAGGCTGAGGCCACAGCTGCTGGCACCAGCCTGTCTGAAATAAAAATAATTGCAGACCATTAAAATAAAGCGATCTCCTCAGATGAGAAACAATTATGCTTTTCAAAGCAAGTGCACATGTCTTTACACCTAGTAATTATCAATTACAGAAGATACCTGCTCTGTTATCTCAACAGCATCTCCAGTTATCTTTTCAGGTCTAATTGCATTGGATTTAATTCAGAACTCAGACGCTAATGATTTTGACCTTTACACTTATTCCTGAGGTGTGATAACACGTTAAAGGCCATGCAAAACTGATCTGCCTGTTGTTTGCCTTGTGTTTCCCCATCTTTTAACACAGAGTATCCCCTTTAGCCCCAGCTGGTCTTTCCTGATGTTCTGGCAGCCCTCAGCCCTGTCCCGCTGGGCTGAGCTGCAACTGCAGCTGCCCACCCAGGATGTTCTATTGACAGGGCTCTGGAATGGCTCCAGGCAGCAGAGTCCTAGCCCCAGTGGGTCCATCTCAGCCCCTGGTGTGTGACCAGGCATCCACCCTGCACTAGCCAGCCCAGGTTCCAGTGAGTGCTAGGCAGCCCCATGCAGCCACAGCCCTTCCAAACCCCTGGTTACGCACAGCAGAGTTCACAAATATCCTTGCAGACCTTGCCAGCTGGAGGGGAGTTCTTTCACTGCACTGTCAAAACCCACAGCAGCCTTTGTTCATAAGTGCTTCCCTTGTTGCTGTGTGATGTTTAAAAATTACCTTTTAAATCACTTTGAAAAGCATCCATTGAAGTCTGGTCAAGCAGCAGCTTTGGGGAGCAGAATGGTGTGCAGTGCTGTGAAAGCTGCACAGGGAGCTGTGCAAATCAATGATTTATTGTGTTCCTGCACACTGCCTCTGCATTAAACGTGGGTGAGCAGGGTCCACAGCATCCACTCCTGGGCAGCGCTACCCAGTCTCTTCCACTCATTCAAACATTCAGCAGGTGACGTCAGGGCATCAATGTGGAACACACATAGTGCTGGAAGGTGAACATCCCCAGGGTGCTACCGGACCCAAAGATCCCTCCAGCTGGATGCACCTATGGGCTCCCTGGCTGCCCCACAGGTGCTGTCCCCAGTGCTCAGTGGCAGCTGGACATTGACTGCTGGTGCATCCTGAGGCTGAGGAGTGCCCCACAGGGTGGGTGTTGTTAGCCAGCCCCTGCTGAACTGGATAGGGCTCTGGTGTGGCCAGGCAGAGCAGCCTCCGGCGCTGCCGATGTAGACCCAGGCCATGTGTGAGCAGTGCTGCTGGAGGCTGCATGGCAGGCAGAGGGGTTGTTCCAGCTTTGCATGTTTCAGGCAGCAAAACGTTCTCATCCGTTCCTTCTTCAAAGCAGATTTGATCGCCACATTCAATAAGAACATGCCCTAGCTAAATCCCCCTATAAAGGCCCTGATTTCTGTTCAGTCTTTGAGGAAGACAATTCCCCCTCAAGTAATTAAAGCCTCATTTCCACAAGGAGCCTTTAAGTTAGCTGGATCCTCTACTGGTACTGTTCTCCAGTAGGTCAGTGGCAGCTGCTGGCAGCAATGCTGGGCTGTGCTGGCCGGCACACTCTCCGTTTGACCACACTCATGTGAGCAATGCCACCTCTGCATATGGCTCCCTGAGTGAGGCTGAGCCAGCTGTGAGGAGGGAAAGGCTGCGAGGAGCCCCCTGGATGAGGAAGAGGTCCTTGGGTGGGCAGGAGATGCCAAGGGTGGTCAGGAGGATCCATGTATTCCTCCCTATTCGTTTGGCACCTGAGGAGCAGAGGAACTGCAAACCAGACAAATGCCAGGAGAAAGCATGCAAGAATGCCAGCAGCAGGTGTGTTTCCATTTCACCCTTAACACTGTCATTAGCATTGAATGTTTTCCTTATAAATGAGCCTGGAACTTCTTTAATCTGATACAAATCATCCTTATTGCTTGCAGAGGGTGAAAGCTCGTTCACGCTGGGTGGAGCATTCAGCCCTGCCTTCAGCATTGATGTGTGCCCCGTCCCCTCTCCTGCTCTGCATTATATTGGTGAGTTTTAATATTTAATTGGTGTTTTTTGCTATTTTCGTCTGCTGGTGCTTTGCCGTGGTTGCAAACTGGAGGTCAGCATCCTGTCAGAGAGGAGGGGAGGCTGTGTATTAGTTCATCAGGTTTTTATGGTTTATTTGTTATGGCTGTTACACCAAGGCCTTTCCCAGAACCCTTGGTTGCCTCCTTTACCTGTTATTTATAGGCTGCTTTTTTCCTTCCCTGAGACCCTGGGCTCCAGGAGCCTCATTCATGGAGCATGTCTCAGGGGCAAGGATTCCACAAACCTCCTGGAGACCCAGAAGAGACCTGGGGGGAGCCCCTGGGGGTGGCCCAGGAACAAGAGTGATGTCCACAGCTCTGTGTCCAAGGGGACTGACACCCCACAGCTGGAGGCATCCCCAGTTCGTCTGTCAGCCCCCAAAGAGCCCCGACGTGAGCAGGCACTGAGGGCAGCGCAGGGGACTCACTGCACTCTCCTTACAGCTCGAGTCCACATCAAGGCTGAGCTCCCTGCACCAGGCTGGCATTGTGCCTCTGTTGTCTAGGCAAAGGTTTCCATGACACTAAATAAAGTGAAATATAATTTTGGACAGCTGGATTCTGTCTTAGATGCAGGTTAGCAACAGGAAATGCACATCCAGCAGAGAGCTATAGGTAGCAAATTATGAAGGCTGTGATCTGTGATGACGGCAAGCAGAAAATATGATTTTTTTAGCAGTTATTTAGCTGGTTCCAATGAGGAACAATGATTTCCAATGAGATATGTACTTCCAAAGGCATGTCCTGCTTGGTGGGCTTGCATAACTGGCTTATGCCATGAGGACAGAAAGTGTTCAAGCAATGTCTTATAATAAATGAGGATCCAGAGGAGATATACAACCACACCTGGGCAACACACTGGCTGCTCTCACGCAGCAAGTTCATGTCGTGCCGAGAATGCAGCCAGCAGCCACTGGCCCTCTGTGTGCCATTGGCAGACCTAGGTGTGGGCACTCTGGGCTCAAGTTAAACTGGGCTGAAGATAAGCCAGACTCTCCTGTCAATTCCCAATACCCAGAGTGGTCTCCAGGCTCCCCCCAGCACTGCACGTACCCCCTGCCTGAGCCCTAGGGGCTGGGGGAGCAAAGGTGAGCTTACCTGCCCTGCAGCTCCTGGCCCCACCACACCCCAGCAGCCTTTGCCACCCCACTGTGAAGGCAGCTCTGCACCCACTGCCTGCTGGCAAGGTCTGGGGTGGCCAGCAGCACTGGTGGCAGTATGGGACCTCCCCAGCACCACAGGAGATGCTCCATGGTCCATGCTGATTAATGAACCTGGTAGCAGCGGTACCTGCAGATCTCCTGTGCTGTACTCATGTGCTGTCCTGAAGTAGGCTCTGCAACCACTGCCTGCAGGAGAATTTCATTCAAATACCTTTAAAATGCAGCATCTGATGGAAACATCTCTGAGAAGCTTGGAGGGGAGCTTTACAGATCTTATTTCAAGAGGTTTAATTAAATGTTATGGGATATCAAGTATATTGTGTTAATTGGTGTTAATTTGGAAGTTGTCTGAATCCTAGAGACTCAATTAGAAGTAATTAAAATCCATTCTCATTTATTGCATATAAAATACATGCTGCTCTTCCACTCCTCTTTTTCCAGAGGAGCCTGTCTGGGACCAGGGTGTACCTGAATTTCAGGGAAGAAATCAGTGGACAAACCTGGACTGGGAGGAGGTGCGTGCAGAATAATAATGCCAGAAGAAATAACTCTAAGAGAGAAGAAATAATTGTATGTGAGTAGGAGGGAACCACGGAAATGCCCCTGCCACTGGGGCTGCCTGCCTGCTGCCCAGCCCTGCACCCGCAGCACTAACAATTCCACAGGCTATGGCTCTACCAATTAGCCATGAAATTGGGACCATGACAGGAGCTTTGAAATTAGAAATCTGGGGAAGAGTTTGTAAAAATGTTTAAAAGGCAGAAGCAGAACAAAGCCTCAATTTTAATTATTGTGGGTTTAATCAGTGGAATAGTTTATTTCTGTGTTGGATGGTGAAGTAATTGGATATGTGCATGGAGTGTGATTGTTGTGTGACTTACAGAACCAGAGTGAAGAGCAACCAGAATGAAAGAGACTCCTTGCTCCAGACTGGGAGAGATGCTCTGGCTACACTGAGCATGGGGAAGGGGCTGGGGGTGGATGTCCCATGGGGTCAGTGCACTGGGGGCAGCAGTGGTGCTGCCTCGTGCCAGCACGGGTGCTATGGCAAGGCTGTGACTGACTGGGCAAGGGTGGATTACATGTCCCCAGGGCTGGTGCATGGCAGGTGGATCACTTACCTCTGGGGAAATTGGATTGCATCCCTCCTGAGGTAGGTGGACCACATCCCCCTGGGGCAGGAGGCAGGAGGATCACATCGCCCTGGGTCAGTGGATCACATCACTTCTCCTGTGCCACCCACCTGGCCAGAGGGGCTGGAGAGCCTCAAGGCAGAACCACTTAACTGCCCAGAGCAGTGCTGGGTCTCCTTCAAGGGCTCTGCCAGGCAAGGAGGAGCCAAGAGCATCTCTGTTGCCAGCACCGTTGGGTGTGAGAAGAGAGTTGCTGGGATGGGGTGAGCTCCAGCAGGACCTGCCACAGGCAGTGTATGAGGAGCCTATCGGAATGAGCAGTATGGAAGCCATTTGACAGCGAGGAAGGGCTATACCTGCTCTCAGTCATGTTAGGGTAATTGGAAGTAAATAACTCCTTTCAGCCTTAAATCGTGTGACTTCACCCACTAGGTAAATGGAAGAAACAAAATCCCGATTTTTGTTCGCGTTCCATGCACGTAGTAAAAATGAACCTTCGTCTGCAGCAATTCTGAGCTAATGAAAACCGAATGAGGTTTTAAATCAACCCAAAACGCAGAGCTCTGCTGCCACAGTTGCAGGCGGCTGCTGTAGGACAGCCTCTGCTTCCAAGGCTCCTCACAGAATGCTGAATAATTTTATTAGATTTTGAGCAAGGCTGTTGCCACAACATTCATTACACCCAGTGAAGGCAGGGAGGCAGGAGGGGTGTTTGAGGGGCTGATGTCACAGGCGGTCATGGCTTTTTCTTCTCCTTCTGAGGTTTTGAAGGGCTGAGGTTTATTTTATGGTGTCTGGACATTGCTCATCTGGTCTGGAGTGACCAGCCCAGCCTGATCACTGCTCATGGAGGGGTCCCTCTTGCGTAGCCTATAAATCATGTCTGAACACAACATAATTCTCCCACATGCCTGGTGACTTCTATGTGTTTGATCAGTTCAGATTCCATAAAAATGTAAATAATCAAAGCCCTTCTGCTATTATTTATAATGCCTTGCTCTGGGCTATAATTTATGTATTAATTTCAGCTGCAAGTTTCTGAGGGGATGGGGAAAAGAAGATTAATAACGGGATGTGTGGCTGCCACTGGATGCTGCGGCTGCTGGTGTCTCCTCCATGAGAGCCCTGCAGAGCCGACTGCCTGCTCACGGGGGCTGGGGACTCACTCTACCCTGGCACCTGCTGGCCCCACAGGAGCTGGGAGGGTCCCTACCAGTCTGGGAGGTTCATCCAGGCTAGGGCTGCTGCCAGGCATTGCCTCAGGCAGTGGGTGCACCCAGTCTTTGGGAGCTTCCAAGGGAGCAGACAGGACCCACAGGGATTTGCTGGTACGTTGCACAGGGCAGAACAGCTGAGGTTTGCTGGCGGAGGAGCCGCTCATCAGCAGTCATCTCTGCTGTGCCCTACAATGTGCTGGCTCACAGACCAGAGCTCGTGTTGGTCTTTAGAGCAAATGATCAACTTGCAGCTGCTGATGGGCGACGGAACACAAATAGATCTACTGGCCACACTCTTCTCCCTGCACCCAGGACACCCTCGGCTTCTCAGCCTGTCACATCCCTGTGATCTGTGGCTCAGACCTGTTCTGCCCAAGAGCATATGTGCCTTGCCAGGCTGGTGGAACTGGGAAAAGAGGGAAGACAGAGGTGGCTGCTGTGGGACCCTGGACCTCCTGCACCCAGGGATGGGGCTGTGCTCTCTGGGAGTGGATCGAGCACCAGCTGCCGGCAGCACGGGGCAGGGAAATGCAAACTGGCCTGGCCAGGCCAGCAGTTCCTCAACCCCTGCTATTAGCTCTCTGTTAAGCATTGTATCTGATCCAGACACAGCATTATATGCATTTCTCTGGGAATAAGCTCCCGCTTGACACAGTCTGTGATTGCTTTTTTAAAACCATGCGGGTAGGATCAGTTCCTTCATCCACTGATAAGGTATCAGGTGACAGAGGGATCAGCATCCACCACATAAATCTGCAACTAATCCTTTGGAATCAATATTTTTCATTAAGAACCTGTGAGAGTTGGGCCATTATAGGGAAAAATCTGTTTAGGTTGACACCTTGATGAAGTTATTCAGTTCAGGGGCTTAAGTCATTGAAAGGTAATAAAGAGCAAAGAGCACAGAAAGATCGAGGTGCCGGTTATGAGAGCTTGAGACGGGAATAGGAGCTTTATTGCTGAGAGAAATTACCATACTGATTTATTGTGGAATTACAAGAACTTCAGCAGGTTGGCAGCACTGCCCGGATGTCTCCGCTGGCAGGGGGTTCTGTCCAGGCTGCCCTCTCATGCCAAGGACTCTCTCCTGCCATGTGCAGCGGGTTTGCTTTGTCCTTCCAGTGTGTTGGGTGCGAGCAGAGACACTGACTGTGCTGCTCAAACCACTGCCACCAGCATGGACACTGGTGGAGTTTGGGGGTCGAGGAGCCCAGCATCCCATTACCGGGGCACAGGGACCCCCTTTCTCCTCAGGGCTGCCAGCACTGCAGCAAAGCTGGGGTTCAGGACAAGGTGCTTCTTTCACTGCCCAGACCCTGCACCATCCGTGCCCTATGTTGATGATGCTTCCCAGGAGCAGGTCTCGCTGCTTTCCCACACTGCTGGTAGCCAAGTGCCCGGCAGCATCACTACTGTCTCTGTGAGACACTCCCAGCCGGAGAAGTGATGACCACTGGGGCTCCGGGTCAGGTTCCTACCCAGCCGACTCCCTTTCCAGAAGCGTGGCTGTCCCAGCTGCTGCTTTAGGCTGAGCACGGCCCCAGTGTGGGAAGCAGCCCCATGGCTGCAGGAGGGGTTCAAGGGCATGGAGCTTCATGGGCTGAGACTTTGTGGGGAGCAGCATGGGGAACAGCACAGGTCCTGGTGGGAGAGCACCTGTTGTGCCTCTTTGGGAGGAGAGCCTGCCGAGGGGGTAAACCTGCACAAACCAGTGCTACTCCTGGCCCAGCAGTGCTGCTGAGCTCTGCTGCAGCTCAGCACAGATGCTTAATCCCTGGATAAACTGTTGGAGAGGGAGTGTACCCAAGCACGTACGCAGCCAGCAGGCAGGATGGCTCGTAGCATGGGATGCTGCTGGCTCCTCTGTACATGATGCTTAATAGCGTGAGCGAGCTGGGGCACTGTGGGCCGCTTGCTCCTCCTCCAGTCCTCTGCTTTAATAATTGAGGAAGTCAAACTTATCCTGAAGTTTCCTTCATAGGTTAACCAAGGTTAATAGTGAGAGCTGCAAATGAAGACGTCTGGCCCATAAATCCCCAAACCTCATTAAAGAGGATTAAATGATATGACTACTTTGTAAATCCTGAAATTTCATGCAAACCACTCATAAACAATAACACAAGACCCTGACATGCTCAGTCTCGAATAATCCTGGTGCTTGCTCCAGCAGGGAGGAGGAATTGCGCATCCATCTCCCTGCAGCTTGCGAGGGTGCTGGCAGCAGTGGTGGCATGGAGGGGCACCCACGGCTGCAGGCACCGCGGCACAGAACCCCAGAATTCCTGGTTTACCGGCGCAGGGATAGTGCCCGGAGAGCAGCCGGAGGCTTCTGCTGAGCATACAAATGGTGCTAGCTCCGTCCCAGCACTCAGCACCCTGCTCTGGCAGGGCCAGCAAACAGAGGCGATTCATAATCCCTCAGCTCTGGGCAATGCCAGGCCACAGTGATGACCTCAGCTCTGAGCCACAAATGATCTAGTTTGTCCCAGAAAAGTTTTGTTCTACACCTCCTTCAGCAATCATTTGTTTGTTTCCTTGCTATGTATCCCTAACCAATGGATAACCTGGGGAGGGAGAGGGGGTGCTGCAGAGAGCAGCACCCAAAGAAGGGGAATCACCCAAAGGAGAGGGGAACATCCAAACGAGAGAGAAGCACCCAAAGCAGAGGGAAAATCCCAAGCCAGAGGGAAACACCTAAACCAGAAGAAGCATCCAAGGCAGAGAGCAGCAGCCAAGGCGAGCTGAGTGGGCAGCCACTGCTCTCCAGAGCAGTCTAGCTTTGCCGGCTGGCCATCCCCATGGCCCTGGAGGGATGCTGTTCCTCTGCCATGAAGAAAAGACGTAAAACAACCTAAATCTTAACGAGCAATTAAAAGCTAATCAAAGGGAAATCTGTCAGATAGGGATTGTTGTGTGGTTTTATACTTGGCTTTGCATCTGTTTGTGGAACAAAACATATTGTCAGCGAGATTTGTAGCCCTGAGATTTGCATTGTGGTTCCTGGATCTAATTCAATTCAGAATTGATGAGCTGGGAAGGATGGGATTTTTATGTTAACAGTAACCTTTATCTTAGATTTAAGCTAACTGCTACGTGCTCTGTAAATACATGCATGTGCCAGACACATTTCCTTAATATATAATCATGATGAGAAGTGCTGTTGGTTCCTCTCCATGTCTGCAAAGTTTCCCTTTCTCCCAGGAACTGGAGTGGGGACTTCAGTGTCCCAGGGCATGGCTGGTGGGGTGACTGTCCCCATCCTCTCCTACCTTGGCTCCTGGCAGTAGTTCCTTGCCAGACAAGAGCTGGGACGCACCTGCATTACACATAGTCAAAAGCTTGGTGGTTCCGCCCCGAGCTTCTGAGCTCTATTGCAGGCCACCAGTCCTCCAGTCACCGCTGCTGAAGGATTATGACCTTCCCAGCTCAGAAGACACTTGTGTCCCCAGAGTTTTGCTGAGCAAATGGTGCTCTTGGAGATCTGAATAGAAACTAATTGTTCTGAGTGTCTTTCGCATTCTTGATCTATTGATTAACCACTGGGAGTGGGAATCCCTCTAGAAATACTCTCCCAGCTCACTCAGTCCACATCACTTTAGCTTCTTAACTAAATCCCTTCCAAATCCTTGTAAAAATCTAATTGAGAGCTCACGCTGCTGTGCGGAGGTGCTGCAGCCTGACTCAACCAGTAAATGGCGTGTGAATAAGAGGGAGCCTATTGTTGCCTAACATGGTTCCATCAATAATAGATACCAGCAAACCTCCGAGGGAGCTAAAAATTTCTGCTTTAGGTATGAATTATGGATGCAGTTTAGTGTAATGTAGATGCATCTCAAAGGTTTTTCCCAGTTTATACGCTAGTAAAAGCCAGCAATTTGCTTGTGTTCCACCTATGGGTTTTTTAAAATAAAGAAATTCTCTCTTCTGCAATAAAACCTGGCATTAATGAAGGTGAAGACAAATTTTTAACAGGCCTTTCAAGTGCAGAACAAACGTGCTCAGGTGGGAGGCGTGTGGGGCTGCCGGCAGTGCTCTGGCACCAGCGATACTCCAGCTGCACAGCAGCCACAGGCAGCTGGGGTGCATGCAGGGCTGTAGCCCCATGGCCCCAGAGCAGCTGATGCCCATCACCACCTCCCCAGGACAGATAGGCAGGGAGAGTCCCTGGTTTTGCTGGTCTCTGCCCCAAGGCACATGTTCGCTGCCTTGAGCAGGGGACTTGGACCCAGCACCAAAGGGTGCTAAGCTCAGCCTGGTCCTGGGGGGCTCCCAGGGGCAGGGGTGCAGCCCTGTTCCAGATGGGGCAAGGGAGTCGCAGTGCAGAAGCTCAGCTCCAATACCTGTGCCCATCCCTGCCCTGATGAACAGCCCGCGGTCTCCATAGATCTGCACAAGACACTGGAAAAGCCCCCAGGGGGTCAGAGGGCTAATGCTTTTTTTAATACCCTCTGATAATTAATACTCTGCATCTATGAGGAGAGATCATTATAAAAAGATTTGCTATAACTACGGCAGCTCCTTCTTGAACATGAGATGAACAGCGGTCCCAAGGGGTCAGCTCCTGTCAAAGGAAATCCATCGCTGCAGATTCATAGTAGCATTTCCTGCAGCTCCAACAGCCGCCGAGCGACCAGCGGGAAAGAATCAACATGGGCAGCTGTGGGCCCCAGGGCGACCGACACAGCAGAGCCTCCTCTGGGGCAGGAGCTGGGTGCTGCTGGGCACTGCCAGATGCAATGCCTGCTGAGCAGCACCTCTCTCCATCTTGGCTGTTGCTCCAATGCCCATTGGGAATCCCAGACAGTCCCTCCGTGAGGGGCTGAGGGGGCTCTATATGGACCCAAAGCATCTCAGTGTCACCACACTGCTGACTGTCCCTGTTCTGCTGGCCTTTGCCAGCAAAGTTAGGGGTGGGGGTTACCAGCATCACCTCTCCTATTGCCCAGGGCAGCAGGGGGGACCCACACTGGAGCACCTGGGGCAGGGGAAGGTCCTGGCTGCTCTCCTCTGCAGGAGCAAGCATACAGCTCCAGCAGCATTTCCAGTCTGGGCCCAGAGCTATCAGGGAAAATCCCAGTGTTTCAAAGGCACCAGCCCAAAACACAGTTTTTGCACAAAATCCTTGTCATCTAACATGAGCAATAAAGGCTCTTCAAGCATCTCTTTTGCAGACATAATGTTTCAATTTGCAAGTTTAATTTTTTTCTGACATATCTGCATTTATTTTTTAAAGAAAGAACAAACTTTTATAGACCTTCTGCAAAACCTTGTAAAAATATAATCTCTCCTTGTGCCAGACAACTGGTGCCTGCTGACTCAATTGCTTTTATATATGACAAGGCTTGAAAAAAAATGATTGCCACTGCCTAACTCTGAACAGATTGGAGTGAAGTGCAGGGCTCATCAATCAGAGATGCCATGGCAGGCAGGCAGAACACAGCACCCTGGTGCTGGGATCACTGAGGTGGTGTTTTCCTAAATCTCCCCTTCAGCCATCACTTCCGAGCACTCCTGGCTCATGCAGCGTTGCAGGGTAACAGAGAACACCTCTGCAGGTCATATGCTGCTTCCAGACGATAGCGGCCGCTTGCCAGGCAGAGTAATCGCTGGTGCTTTCACAGGGAGAAACTGTCTTCAATTTAATAAATATGTAAAGTAGCATTTAACAGCCCTGAAATAAACTGTTGAACTATGTGATCCACGGAACTGATCTCAGACACTGCTCCTGCCGGCACAGCTGTTGGCAGCTGTATTTCAGCACGCCACACACGTCACACCTGCAGGCACATCCCCATGCGCCCTCCAGCTCCTCTCCTCTGCCCAGACTCACCTCTGTGGTCAGTGGGCTCCTTTTCCAGTTTCGGGGCTCAGTCTGGGGACCCCATCACACTCCCATGGGGGCTCATGTTGGCAGTGGCCTCTGCCAGCACGAGAAGGGCTGGGGCTGCAGGCAGGGGTGATGGGAACACTGTCAGTTAATAAATCGAGCTGGTGACAGCTCCATGTTGTGCTAAAGTGTAGGAGTGGTATTTCTTGAAAGTTTTGTGGTGCATGGACTTCGGCAGGGTTATCGATTTGAGCACGTATGTGGCACAGCACTGGAGCTGATCGATACGTGCATTATTAATGTGCTGTGCTTATACCTAGTGATTACTCATGAAGAAGTGGCCTTCACTGGGGCCAGAGTTCAGGCTGCTCTGCTCTGATAGATGCTTTTTTAAATTGCTGGGTTTGAGTTGCCAGTGTTTCACTCCACGAGTCCTGTGAGTTCCCTGCATTTCGCTCCTCTGCCAGCTGGGCCAGGCAAACACAGAGCACAGAGTCACGCTGCTGCTGCTTTGCTCCTTCCCCCTGCCCTCAGAGTGAGGCTTGTGTCCCCAAGAGTCCCTGCCTCCCCTTGGTTGCCTGTTCCTCTCGATAGGGCCATGGCTCTCCTGCTGTAACCAAGCAAGCTGCGCTGCAGATCCCTGCAGCATGGGTCAGCATGGCCATGGAGCCCATCACCAGGCTGCAACCAGCCCCTGGCAGGGGCTCCATTCAGTGCTGAAGCAACACCTCCATACCTGCAGCTGCCGTCTGGCTCAGAACCCTGGCAACACCAACTGTTCTGGTGCCCACCCTG
Organism: Coccyzus lansbergi; assembly: GCA_033558105.1. Taxonomy (NCBI): domain Eukaryota; kingdom Metazoa; phylum Chordata; class Aves; order Cuculiformes; family Coccyzidae; genus Coccyzus; species Coccyzus lansbergi. Next base: position 311,738 of record JAUMJK010000860.1, read on the forward strand.
TTCTTTGCTCCAGGACCAGAGCCAGGTATGGGTGGGAGGAGGATTTGAGACCACTCAGTCCATCTTTGCCAGTCCCTGAGGGGAGCAAGGTCATCCCTAGAAAGGCTGCTCCCTGCTCCTGACCCCTCTGTGTCCAAAATTCAGTGTGGGAGAGGCTCCCTGTGCTGGCAGAGGCAATGCCTGGGAGCAAAGGCCACTCCAGGCTGAGGTTCCCCTGCAGCAGTAGTCATGGCAAGGGGTGTCCATCCCACCAGCAGGTCCCCAGCTTGGCCCTGACACAGCTCAGTGCCATCCTCTGTGCTTGGGGGATCTGCAGGGACACCGCAACACGAGAGGACTTGAGTTACAACAAGTCTGTCTGAACTCTGGAGTATTTAATACACTAATTATGCACAAACCTTGCAACCTGGGACTTATTGGAAAGGGAGATGCCAGGGGGATAATTCTGAATGCTGCTCTACAGCTGAAAATTAATTCTTCAAGTTGTTGCATGGCTTAAAAGGCAGAGCCAGGCTGGAGCTGGTAATTAGCAGCTCTGGGATCCTGGAGTAGAGACTTGCCTGCGGAGCATCTCTGCCCTGGCCAGGAGGCAGCAAAGAGAACAAGGATGGGACTGGGCAAACTGGCAGCACAACCCCATCCCCAGAGCCCCACTGGCTGGGGGCTCAAACCCACCAAAATGGGGGGTAGGGGCTGCCATGCCGCCGGCCAGGAGTGTGGCAGGAGCAGGTAGTGTCGCCACATCCCCTGAGGTGAAGAAACCAGCAGTGTTGGCTGGTGCAGCCACTAGAGAGCCCAGACCCTCTGCCCAATGCCTCCTGCCACCAGCGCTGGCTCAGTGACACTGAGGTGTTCTGAAGGAAAGTGTCAGTGTAGATGAAACTCTCTGCGGATAAAGTGGAGATGATTTGAGGTATAAATGCCATCTTTCGTTATGGTTCTCCCTCATCGCTTTGTTCGGGCTTTCCTGCTGCATTTTCTCTTCTGTGATACTCTACTACATTCACATCACCCCACTGAGATGTTCTGGGTGATCCTTCCACAGCGCTGAACCCATTTTCTCCCCAACTGTCCAGTCCATCATATATCTGAAAACTGAACTTTGTCCTGGCTTGTGATTACCATCATCCAAGGAATATTCCTGCCTGTGAAGAGAAGTTTGGGTTTCTCGCTGAGCAGCAGCCGTGCAGCACTGGGGGCTCTTGCTGGAGCTGCTGCAGGGCTGGAGGAGAGGGGCTGCAGCAACAGAGGTGTGAGGCAGGGCACAGCAGGGCAGCAGAGGCAGATGGGAGCTGTTGCAGCCCTGGCAGAGCTCCCAACCTGCCTATCACCGTCCCACACTGACAGGGCCCTGGGCAGAGCAGCCCTTGTGCCAAGTACTGGTCAAAATTATTCTTGTCTGCATTTGACCCATGTGTTGTTGCCTGCAAAGCTCCGAAATGGCAAATAGTTACCTCAACTGATCTCCTGTTCTTGTTAGTTTGGAAATACAGCATCCGCCAGCAACCCAGATCCTATTGCTTTGCAGTGCACTCTCATTAGAAACACCAGGACAAACTCAGGCACCTCAAATCAAAGGCATGTGCAGATCTGAGGGATTCAGTGCTGTCACAGGTTCCTGAACGTTAAATGAGCACAGGTGGGAGCTGCAGCTGAAGATGCTTACACCGCTGCCAGGAAGGGACCAAAGTCCCCAGACCAACCCTGCCCTAACAGTCCAGCACAGGGTTGGATCCTGCTAGGAACATGGAACTGTATTCCCTGGTCCTTGGTGGGCAACACACCCATGTGCCATGAACAGTTCATGCTTCACCATTCCCAAGATGTCCAGTGCCAGCAGCAGTCTCATGTTTTCCTGGGGAAAAAGGGCTAATTCAGCCTCACATCCCTCTCTGAGAGTACAAGGTACTTATGTATCCTGTCCCAGGGAGGTGTTTGAGGGACAGGTGGACGAGGTGCTGAGGGGCATGGTTTAGTGTTTGGTAGGAATGGTTGGACTCGATTATTCAGTGGGTCTTTTCCAACCTGATGATTCTATGATTCTATGATTCTGTGAACCTGGGGTTAACAACCACTTGGCTCCAGGCAAGTAGCAAGTGCCTTCCTGGGAATTTCCATGCCAGGGAGTCGATCACAACTGTAAATCTGCTCCAACACTCTCTCTCTCTCTGCCTCTAATTTACATATTTTTGCTTTCATCTTGCAGCAAACATGCCGACTTTGATGAGCCTCTTCCTCAGAGGACAGCCTGCTTACACTGGGAGTACTCAGAGGTGGCTCTGATCACAGACCCCAGTCAGCTCAAATCGCCCACCATGAGTTCAGCCCTGCCACAAGGCACTGGCTGCCCAGGGACCCTGCAGAGAGCTTCAGCCAAGCCACACAGCACCAGGCAGCCACAGCCCCACAGCCCCACACACAACAACCCCCCTAGACAGCTGAGAAAACATCCTTGCACACACATGTGCACTTGCTACAGGGAAGGGTTTGCACCCTCCAGCAAGATATGGTCGCTGTGGTGCCTCTGCTCCCTGCCTGGTTCCTCTGCTCTGGTGACATATGCACATCACCCCATGTCCCACACCCCTCCACCAGCTCTCAGCTCCCTGTGGCTCTTGTCATTCTGCCAGTGATTTTGGAAAGTTCCATAAAGTGCCTGCTCAGGATGAATGAACCTGCAAGACCAGTGAGGGGGAACTGGAAAAGCTGGAATGGGTAGAGGAGCCATGAGCCTGTGGAGCTGAGGGACAGAAAAAGGAAGGAGAAAGTGTTTCAGAGCAAAGACTGGGGGATCCTCCAACACCCACGGGGAGTGCGGAGGCTGCTGAGCTGCTGCAATGATGAATGAGAAACCCAGAGATTACAATAATTTTGTTAAAGAGTTCTTAGCTCTGCTCTACTCTTCTGATTAATGGGATTTTGTGGAGAGTGCAGAGAAAGGTCATCTGACACGTGTTCAACAGCTGATGACATTATTCAGCTCTGCCAGGGAATTGCTACTGCTAAATACCCGTGGATGTGCTTCGCTAGCAGCAACGTGGTGCTCTGCACAGCCCAGAGCCAGCAGCATCACTCCAGCTGCACCAGAATGTCCCGAGCACGCTGACAGGCAGCAGTGAAAACTTCAGACGTGGCTTGTGCCTGGAGCTGCAGAACAAGGTGGCACAGCCACTTTCACCACCTTTATTCCCATCTCGGTTAAGGACTGACAAATAAGAACCATGTCTGACTGTGCTTCTTACCCCAGGCAGATGTGTTGCATGTTATACATGTTATACAGGGACAGCAGAGTCTGGCATCTCCATCCTGGTTTCATAGAATCATAGAATCACCAGGGTTAAAAAGACCCATTGGATCATGGAGTCCAACCATTCCTACCAAATACTAAAACATGTCCCTCAGTGCCTTGTCCACCCATCCCTTGAACACCTCCAGGGAATGTGACTCAACCGCCTCCCTGTGCAGCCAGTTCCAGTCCCCTGTTGCAGCTGCCTGGGGCTCGATGGCTCAGTTCTCCAGCACTGGATCCAAGCGGCTTGGCATAGGGCCTGCCTGGGGCAGAGGGATGGTGAGATGTCCCTCTTGCCTGGGGAGGTGAGTGCCCACAGAGTCCTGGGCCAGCTGCTGGCACCCTGGGCTGTGTGGGACCAGGCTGCAGAGCAGTCCCCAGGAGCTGGCAGTGGGTTCCAGATAGGCATCCGTGAGCTTGAGGCAGCCATGAGGCAGCCATGAGAACACTGGGTAGTACCCGTCCTCGGGCTGGGACAGCAACTCCTGCACAGCCCAGACCAACTCAGGGTCTGTGGGCTGACCTATGTTCTTGTGCTGCTCCTTCCAACCAGAGTTGAGCTGCTCCCCGCTCCTGCTCCATGGAGCACCCTCCAACCCACATCTCAGCAGTGCAAGAGCAGACATTGCGCTCGAGCCCTGTACTTAAATCTCAGCAAACAGCAGCCCTCAATGAGTGCCCACAGCAGAGCTGCCTGGGGAGCCTGCCACACCTTCTGCGCACTCCATTAATCACTGCTCTCCTCCACCTCTCCAGCCCTTCTCGGCCTCAGATTTACAAGCTGTGCCTCCAGGAAGCCCAGCTGAGCCATGTCTCAGTGCCAGCCACCCGCTCCTTGTGCCAAGCTTGCACCTGCAGCCCAAGCCTGCCCACAGCGCCCACTGCTCGGTGGTGCCCCTGCCCTTCCCTCCCCTCCATGGGGACCAGGGTGCAGCCGCGCTCATGGGACAGGCACAGCCCTACACTCGTGGGGACCCTGGTGCCGCGTTTGTGCTTCTCTTGGGGCCGCTGGGGAGAGGCCAACGTGCTGTGGTGTCTCACCAAGCCCACGCATGTGCGTGGATGCCAGAGCGCATTCCAAGGCAATGCCGCCGTGGGCTGGTGAACATACTAATTACAGTTTGTTTTCCCAGGGGTGCCCACTCCTCAGCAGGAATTGTGTTTAGCCTGAAGCCACTTAAACAGTCACAATAGCTCTCAAACATGAAACCTGGGAGTTCCTCCTCATTTTGATCAGGACATTCCCAGGTGGGTGATGCCACAGCCCCCTCCCCGGGCATGGGGCTGTCCGGCAGTGGAAGCAGCGATTTCTCCTGGGCAGCAGGCAGGGAGCTCAGACTGGTGTCCAGGCAGACTGATGCCAGAAGCATTACTCCTCTTTCAGTCCATCCAGCACCCTGAGCTGTGCCCCTGAGGGATCTGCCCCATCTCAGCACACAGCACAGCAAGGGACCCCTTCCCTGCTCCATCCAGGAGCACTACGGCTTTGCCTGCTTCTTCAATAATGAAACTTTTTTATTGTTATATTATAATCTGCCTGGTGTAAATGGCTTGTCCAGCCAGCCCTGCAAATCACCTGCTATCATCACAGTCAATGGTCTGTGTCAACCCAATTTCACAGACAAACGCCTCTCTCCCCAACCACAGCCACTGACATGGGTAACTCTGATTTACAAAGCCAATAAAAATAAATTCACTGAATTACTAAGAACCACTGACTTAATATAGGAGATTAAAATCTCCAAATTTAGGGTGACTGGAAGCCATTTAATACATGAACAGTGTCAAATGGGTTATAGAAATGTCAGCCCAGCCAGGGTCAGATGCCGCAGTGCAGTGATTTATTGGTGAAAACGGGGCTAATTGATAAGTTACCTTTAATGCCTTTTTCTGGAGGCTGGATTATTTACACTGGGGTTTGTTTGTCATCTTTTACTTTTGGGGTCAACCGAAATTTTTTTATGGTAAGAAAAATCTCAGCGCCCTGTTCATTAAAGGAGCGAGGTCAGGCTGAAGGGAGTGTAGCTGAGAATAATCAGGTTGCTGTGCTTAACTATGGCCTCGCTGCCTCTCAGAGCAAGCCACCAGCAGAGCCAGCCTTCAGAGAGACAAAGTGCTGGCCACCAGCCGCTGGCAGGCATGTCTTAAAACACCACCCCTAAATAAACAGAACAAGGGTGATATGGGCTGTGACGAGATGAAGTGCCTGCACTTCCTACCCATTCACTGGAGCTGTGGTCACCAACACCTTCCCCAGCTATGTCTCCAAGGAGGCTGTGGGCAGCAGCCTGGACCCCCACCACCACTGCCTGGGTAGGGTCCCCAGGGTTCCCTGTGCACCCAAGGGGGTGTCAGAGCACCCAGGGGCTGCAGGAACACCCCTAGGAACTTCCCCTCTCTCTGGGGCTCAGCCTCTCTCGCTATTTCTGTGTGTTATTTTTTTCCTGAAAGATCATCCTGGTTTGTGCCCCTGCCCCATGAGCTGTTTGTTTGCAGATGTTTGCAGGTGTTTGCTGTGGCAGCAGGGTCCAGAGGCCAAAGCCAGCCCTGGGTGTGATGGAAGAGCCACACGCCAGCCCCTCACTCCCTGCACTGAGGTGGGGGCTGCACCCCCAGGCACGGGCACAACCAGCAAAGGGATTATCAAGCCAGATGAAAGCGCAGCTCCCAGGCACCAGTTAGGAGGGATGCGAGATTACAAATGAAAGGCTTGTGTAGACTTTAAACTTCATTCTGCCTTCATAAAGGTGTCAGCTGGAATTATTTTGGGCATTTACTTGCGTGGTCTAGTGCATCACTAGCTACAACAGTTTTTTTTTAAATAATGGAATTTGCTTCTTGGTTCATGCATAAAAAATAGCAAGAACACGACCCAGTTGCATAATTTTTTAGTAATAAATAGAGTCAAAAGTGTTTAGCTCAGCTGCTGGCGGAGTAAGAACACCCTGCACGTGGGGCGGTGGGGCAGAGAGTGAACTTGTGACCAAGTCATTGGGACAGCACAGAGGAGGCAGAGGGAGACCCTGGGAGATGTGGCACCTTGTCTGCAGCCAGGGCTGCTCTGGCCTCACAACGGTCCCACTGCCTCTGCACGTCCTGCACGGCTCAGCCCCAGCAGCATTTCTCTTCCCACTCCAACTGCTCCATCTCCAAGAAAGACACTCTCCTCCTGGGGAAATGCAGAGCGTGAACTGTTTTCCCTCTGTGTCGGTAAATAATTGGTTTCTATAGGAACACGTGCAGATGCTGGCTGAGCAGAGCCTAGCATGGACAGAGGTGAGGCATCTAAGCCTGCACACAGGTGAGCCAGGCGGGGCAGGAACAGTGTGGCCAGGGCCATCCTTTCATTCCTCCTGGGCTTTGGCTGTTAGACCAGGCTCAGCCAGCACTGTTACTCCCATCCCACACTGCCCCCTCCACTGGGAGTGGAACTGGAATCACTGAAGCTGCCAGGCCACCTGCACGGCTGCCAAGCGTTTCTGCAGCTGCAGATGCTGTGAGTGGACACGGGACTCATTTACCAACCTCCTGCTCACGAGACACCACATCTAGGGCAACTGCTCCTGTTGTATTGACAACTGAAAATGTTTGCAGCAATAAACATTACCTGTGATGACCCTGGAGACAGGTAGGGGAACCATTCAAAGCCCCCAAAGCAGCCATCACATCCTGGCCCCAAAATAAATAGGGACCCCGGCACCACAGCCACCAGTGGCCGTGCAGGAACCCAGTGCTGCCCTTGCCAGCTCCACATGGGGCATGGGACAGGCTAGCCCCCTGCACCATGGGGTACCCCGGAGCCAAGGGGAACCTGGCAAGGAGGGACACATAGCCCAAAGTGCAGCACAGCCCTGGATGTGGGGCAGAGTGGCCTCTCCTCCCACGCAAAGGCAGTTTCATAAGTGGCATTTTGATTGATGCCATTTGACATACGGAGAATTCCCCACAGCAGGCAGTCACTCACCCGGCTGATGATGGGCTCTGACTTCTCTCTCTAATTAAAATTCTAATTCTCCCTCCCATTTTAATTTCTTTGCCCCAGAACTCCCTGTTCTGGATCATCTCCTAATGTAACACTAACTGCCCGTGACAGGCAGCCGGGGATGCCCCATGCCCAGACCCAGCGCTGTGGGCAGGGGTGTGCAGGGGTGTTCTTGCTGCTGCACTGGTTGCACACACACTGAGCACCTGGGTCCCAGCCCCAGCTAGATGCACTCCTGCCCCCCAGATGTACTCCAGCCCCCCAGGTGTGCCCCTGACCTCCAGATGTGCCCCTGTCCCATCCCCTGGCCAGTTTCCAACCATGTCCATGGAGACCCACAGGCCACAGCCCAGCCCGTCCGAGTCCAGTGTCTGAGTTTTCAGATGGCATCCCTTTGCAGTGAGCTGCCTGGGAGATCCTCACCTGCCAGGCAGGGGTTTGCTTTTCATTTCAGAGAGTTGGCTTTTCACGACTCCTTCCCAAATTCCACAATGTGTAAGAGCCACTCGAACTGAATCCCTTGTCCCACCTCCCTGCAGGCAGGTGCCTGTTGGTAGCTCAGTTTGGGGTATGCTGGGCATGGGGACAGAGCCCAGAACCCCACCTGCACGTGCCCCACAAAGCCATTCAGACAAGGGGAGCTGCAGAGAGCACTGGCTTGGGCAGGGCTGGCAGGGCCGGCAGTGCACGCCAGGTTGACTCTGGCCATAGCTGACCCAAGCAGGAGAAGGAAAAGAGGATTTCTGAAGGAAGTCAATGTTCCAGTCAGGTTTACTTCGTGCTCTGGGACTCATTTTTAATGTAACTGAAAAGAAAATATGTTTAAACATAGGATTTAACCCTCTGACATGAGATTTATTCCAGCTGAAAGTAAATCCCTGAGGAGCAGAGCGACAGCAGGCACGCAGCCGTGGCGCAGGAGCTGCAGGGAACGCCGGGTTGGGAGCAGGGGCTGGCAGTGCAGGAGGGGTGTAGAGATGCCAGAGCAGAGCCCACCCGCAGACCCGACAGCACCAGATCCTCCAGTCCCTGCTGAGCACCAGCATCCCGCTACGGGGGGGTTGCTGTCCCAGCTGAGTCTGTGTTCCACCCCAGCACCTGCCAGGTTGGGAGCTGCTTGCCACAAAAACCTGGGCAGTTATTTTATATAAACAAGTTACCAAGCTGGAGTTTGACTGCAGTCGGTAAATACTGGGTCAGGGCCACTCACCGCAATGTCTCTCTCTGTAATTAATATTGATTTTGTGCAGCTAAAATATAGCTACAAAATTTAATTTTGCTGCTAAGATTTTTGACATCGCTGTTCTTAGAGATTAATGTGGGATTTAATGAAGGATTTGGCCTTTCATCTGTGATGTTCCCTCATCTCGTTGTGTGCCGCAGCCCCACTGCTGCTTGCTCTGCCGCACGGCTTATGGCGCGTGGCCTCACGCCCGTGATGCCAGCGGGATGAGGGGGACTAAATCGGTCACACAGCACCTGTTCCACTGCATTCCTTCAAGTAGTAACTTGGCCCAGGTGAGGGGGACAATGGGGCGCAACCGCTGGGTTGGCACCACGACTGTGCCACAGGCAGGGGTGGTTTGGTGACTGCTGCCACTGGAGAGTGGTCAGTCAGTGGCTCTGCCCATCCCAGTGGGACCATGGGCAGGGAAGACTGCTCTCCTCGTCCCCTGAGGTGTTCAGTGGCTCCCAAATGCAGCCTTATAACAGAGATGGGAAGTGTCCTGCTGGGGAGCAAGTAGTCCCATCAACCCCTTTGCTCTGGGCTGAGGTCGGGGTCCAAGACCCTTAGTCCTGTGCCTGTGCCCAGTAGGATGAGGCCAGTATGGTCTCCTGCACCAGCAACTGCATATGGCATGGCAAGGCATGGTATGGCATAGCATGGCATGGCATGGCATGGCATGGCATGGCATGGCATGGCACAGCAAGGCAAGGCACAACACAGCATGGCAAGGCATGGCATGGCACAGCACAGTGCAACACGACGTGGCAAGGCACAGCACAGCATGGCAAGGCATGGCATGGTACAGCACAGCATGGCATGGTACAGCACAGCGTGGCATGACACAGCACAGTATGGCATGGCACGGCACGGCACAGCACAGCATGGCACGGCACAGCACAGCATGGCACGGCACAGCATGGTATGGCATGGCATGGCACAGCACAGTGCAGCATGGCAAGGCAAGGCACAGCACAGCACAGCATGGTACGGCACGGCACAGCATGGCATGGCATAGCACAGCAGAGGACACTACAGTTTGGCTGGGCAGAGCCCCAACGGTGTGGCAGGCAGGGACTCAGGCTTGGGAATGCAATGAAAAGAGCACAGGGTGTCACCCGTCCCTGTGAGTGCCTCCGAGGGGAGATATCGGATGGAACAAGGCATGTGGCCAGAGGAGATTTTTCGCTTATCAAATCAAGGAGCAGCTGGATTAGAGGATTAGAAACCAAATTAATTACTAATGACTTCCCTGGGCCCTGGGTGGTTCTGACATGATTCTCCCAGGCAGCGGCTGTGCCCACGGCACCAGGCAGGCGGGGAAGGGACCATTTATCAGTGGGCAGCAGGATGAGTGTGTGGAGCCAGAGGATGGGACCGGGTTCCCAGAGGCAGCCGGCAGCCTCCTGGGCCATGTGCGTTGTCGGTGGTGCCCCACTGCCAGCCTGACAGCTGATGGTTGCAGCACCAGGCAGGTAGAGCTGTGGCTGGGGCAACGCGCATCCCTCACCTCTGGTTTCTGCTCAGCACAAGCCAGAGTTGTTCAACAAGACTACCTAAAAGGTGACCCCCTCCACTCTAAGCAAATTTGGGTCGGGGACTATCACCATGGCCAGATGCCACTCCTGCCCCCAGCACACGCTGCCCCTGGATGAGGCTGTGCTGCCCCAGTTTCCCTCTGGGTTGTTGTCCCCAGGGCAGTGCGTGGCCCCGGGTTCTGCCCCATCCCTCCCCGCACCCCCCACCACGCTGGCCTGACCTGCTCAGCTCTGTCAGGAGATGGGAGCAGGGCAGAAGGAGCCAGTGGCTGGTTTTGCTGGTGCAGTTAATTGACTGAGTAAACAAGCTCTCATAAACAACTGTTCCTGTCCCCATTAGCCAGGACAACTGGGCTGGCTTCCATCTGCTTCCTGACCTGGATATTAAATTGCAACAGATGATGAAAATATGTCAATGGGAAGAAAGTTTTCTTCTGCCTGCCAGCACCTTTGGCTCAAGAATTCAAGGGCCAGGCAGAAGGCTGGCAGGATGGCGTAGGGAAGGGTGAGCAGGGCAGCGGGTTGGCTGTGTGCTGTCCCTCTGCCTGGTACTGCGTCCCCACTCTCCAGCCACCGCGGGGGAACCCACAGCGCAGTGAGCGGGAGCTGCTGGCACAGCATTAGGGGTGCCTGTGCAGCACTTTCACAGCAGCTCAGGGGGATGCCAGTCGATCAAAGAGCTGGAAGGGCTTTATAAACCGGATCGGTCTCTGCCTCTCCAGTTTCTGGCTGGAGGGTGGCTTCTACTTTTAAGGGTTCCTCACAGCTTGCAGAGGAGACGTGTCCCCCCGAGGACATGAAGCACACCCAGAGGGGTGACACAGGGACAGTCCTGGCCAGCAGAGGTGACTGCAGCCACTCCTTGCTGCAGCTTCTCAGCATCACTGCACCCCATTGCTGCATCCACTGCCATGTCCCATGGGATGTGGGACACGGTCTGGGGACAGTGTTGGCCCTCAGGGCTCATGCGGGGCTGGTGGCCACCGCTGCCCACTCTGCCTGTCCGTGGCACAGCCAGAGCAGCACAGCGAGTGTGGCCAAGCCGCAGCACTGCAGGAGCAGCCCTGCCTGCTGGGCATCTCTGGGCTCGTTTCACTTGTTACACTGGGCTAATTGGTTTAAAAGAGATTGCCGGGTCACTCATTATGGACCCTATTGAACGGTACATTTCAGCTTAGGGTTACAATTAAAAGTTCATCCTAATTAATCAGGGGTAATTTACAGACCTTGCATTTCTCTGAGATTAATTAATTAATTAATTAATTGAGGAATCCAGAGCAAATCAATGCGGGCAGGAGAGATGCAGGGGAGAGAGCAAGGGGTGTCATGGGGGCGACGTGCTGCCTGACCCACTTCTCTGGGCTGGGAGCAGAGCTGGGGTCCCTGTGCTGGCTCTCACAGCCCCTTGGGGTGTCACCCCTCTTCCCTGCTGCAATGGCTGAGACCCCCTCTGCCTGCTCCTTGGCATGGGGACTGCACGGCCACAGCACCATGGAGCCCGACTCCTACCGCAGGGCCAGCCAGTGGCACCGTAGGGTCCAGTGCTGTGGGGTCCCATGACCAGACACCAGGTTCAGCTCTTCAAAAGCTTTGTGCCCTGCACTGCTCAGGCCTCGGACACCAACCTGCAGCTGTGCCAATCGCTAATGGTAGTTTGGCCGCAACGGCTTTATCTCCAGCTCCCCAAGGAGAAGAGTGTTGAGATAATCCAGACAAAATGATAGATGTACATCGGCATCTTGTGTATGGATCTGGCTCGGGGTATGTAATATTTTGTTGCTAAGGAAGCCCTCGTTTGTGGTGTGATAGAGGACCCCGTGCCAAATCACAGAAATTGATGAGCTCGTAGTGGGAAACTTAATCACCAGAGGGGAAATGCCCACCTCATTTTTCTCATGAAAAAGGAATGCAGTGCTTTGATTTTGGGCTCCAGTATAAACAGGGTGTGATTAAATATTGTTTCCCCTCTCTTTCTTGTCATTAATCAGGATATAGCTGTGAGCGCTGGGTGTGACGTGGGAACACTTGCTTTGATTCCTCAAGTTCTTAAATGTTTTTGTTCCCTTTTCAATCCCATTAAAAACAGAAGGCAGGGTGTTTCAAAGTGCTCCTGCTGGAGAGCACTTCTGATCTGAAGGATGCGAGCTCATCGGGAAATGTGCCTTCTGCAGCCGGTGGTTGCACTGGCAGGTAGAGCACCAGCCCCATGCCACAACACTGGCAGATGGGGCAGCTTTGTGCCTCTGGTGTGAATCTGGATTTGGGGCTGTGCCCCACGGTGCAGCTGCTTGTTTGCTCCTGTCTATGTGCTTCACTCACTCACAGCTTGTACTCTTGTGGAAATGTAGCATAAACTGCTGTCAAACAAGTTAATTTTGGTGCAGAAGCTTCTGCTGTGCTGCCTGTCACAACCTCTTGTGTTTGGTTTGGTCACATCATCCCACCATGGGCTGCCCAGCAGCCAGGTCTGTACCGAGTGTCCCAACAGAGAGAACTGGAGAGTGCAGGTCTCCTCTGGGTCCCCCCACAGGCCCAGGGGAGGAGCGTGAGGGTAAGCAGTAGGGACAGTTAAACTGGCAGTGGGTGAGGCTTTAAAAGCTTCCAGCATTGTGGGTCTGTCAGGGCTGGTGCTGGTGCTGGTGCTGCTTGAGTCCCTGTGTGGGCAGGGTGTGAAGCTGGGGTGAGGCTCAGTGGGTGCCCTGTGCCATACCTGGGGATGTTGTGGGGCTCCCGAGGCCACTGGGCTGCTTGCTCAGAGGAATCAGAAGAGGAGGAACCACTCATGGTTGCCCAGCAGCCCCAGGAGACCATGCAGGTGGGTTGGTGCTGGGAGTGCAGAGGCACGTCCTGGGCTGCAGAGCTGCTTCCCCAGTGCAACAGCTCTCCTGCAGCCTGAGACCTCTGCCAGCGCCCTGCTCGCTCAGCTTTGAGTGGCTTTTTAGCCTGGCCTTGCTTCCAGCCTGGGCACTGATCTCCCAGTGTCACAGAGAGGCACACCACCTCCGGGCACGTGGGGAGGGTCTCCCAAGAGCAGCGAGGAAGAAGAGGGTAGGACTTTCTCCAGCCAGCGATGCAGGGGGACACAGCAGCATTGGGAGTGAGTGTGAGTTGCCCGCTTCAGTCCCTTCAGTGTGAATGGGGAAGCCTGCTGCTTATTTTCTGCCTTAAAATTCCTCTAAGGTGAGGATGGGGTTATAAAGCTACAGAGGAACTAGGCTGAACATGAGGCACCACTGAAAACAAGCTTTAAAAAAATTACCAGCTTGTGTTTGAGCAGAGATTCCTCATTTGCAGTTAAATATAATTGTGAAGGTCTGTGAGCCAAAGAGATATTTCTAGTTATTGGAGAACAAGCTCCTGCCCCTGTGATCCCCAAGGAATGATAATGAGATTTAACCTAAGCAGCCGCTGCAGAGAGCCAGGGAGAGCTTCGTGCGTGCTAGTGTAATGATGAGGAGCAGTGGATGGTTACAGGGTCCCTGTCTGCCGCAGCGTGCAGATGAACTCTGCCAACTGCATCATTTTCCGCACCGTGCTGTTCATATAGCATCTCCGTGGCACGAAACACTGACAGAGCTTGCACAGCCGCCCAGAGCCTGCCGACACCAGGGAGGCGCCTGGCTCCTCCAGGGGTAGGAAGGAAGCTCGTGATGGAAACAGGGAGCATCCAGCTGCCCTCGGGGCCAGGACATGAGGAGCGCATAGGCCACCCTCATTGTGCTTGTTACCAGGGCTCTTCCCTCCTCGTGGCACAGCAAGGCTGGTGCACCCCTGCCCACCTCCAGTTATGGTCTTTGCAGCGTCAGTGACAGATACGTAAGGATTAAATTGCAGTAATCTCTGTAATCTACTCAGCGAGATTAAAACCTCCCCCCGCCCCCAGACTTTATCCCCCTCATTCCAGGACTCCGCCAGCAGTGATTACAGCTGGGGGAAGCCATTTAGCTTTTAAGCACTCCTCCATCCTGCTTAAAAATGCATTTCAGAATCAAATGAGTTTGTGCAGCACAGCCAGGGCTGTCGGCTCCGGCTGGGCAAGAGGCTCAGAATTAGGACCAAAGTAGCTTGAGTCAGAGTCAAAATTAAATTTATTGTTTCTGGCCTTACTCAGAATACAGTGCATTTACAATTGATTAATGAAGCTTAACAGAGTTTCAGATTCAATTCAAGGCAGCTCGGGAAGAAAGCTTCCACCTCCACTCTGCTGTCTGGCAGGTGCTTTTGGACTCCGCCGCCCTTGGGAGACCCCACGGTTCAGAGCTGGGAGACCTGCCAGCCGGCAAAGAGTCTGGTGGTGATGAGCAGGGAGGCTGCAGGAGTTGGGATTGGCCTTCAGAAGCTAATCTGAAGCCAGGGCAGCTGAAGAGACTGAATGTCACCTCCATCTTCATAACCAAGCCCATAGCCCTCACCGGGGCCAGAACGGTGCAAGAGCTGCACCAAGGAGGATGGAGGGAGAAACACCCAAGTACTGACAGCTGCTGCAGGGATGCTGGAGCCTTTGGCATTGGTTGGAGTGGGAGAAAGGAATCCCACTGTGCCCCCAGAGCTTGGGAATGTCCAGGTCTCATTGGATGTGCCCCATCACAGTGCCCACAGTTGTCCTGGGAGACACGCAGCAGGTCTCCAGGCACCATCAGCCCTGACCCTCTTCCTCACACCCTCCTGGCCCCTTGCTGCTGCCCAGCTGCATCCCTCACTCCTCTGCTTCCCAGATGCAAAACACTGAGATGCTCTTTTTCCAGCCCCAAGTTTCCTGCCAGAACAAGGAGACGCTTGAGCAGCAGAACCTGTGGTGGAAGCTTTTGCAGGCACTCAAGGACACTGCCAGGTCTGTAAGGCTGGAGCAGCTCAGTGCCAGGGCCCTGTGGCACTGAACACCCCTCGTCCAGGTGTGTGCACTGCTCAGCCATCAGTTCCCAGCACAAAGGAAGGTGGCAGTTTGTCAGCCCAGAATCAAACATATTAGATACAGAAAACTGGATTAACAATGACACTTGGGCCCTGGGGCTTTTTCTGTCTCTGGAAATAAATTCTAACCTTGACCTGTTCTGCCTACAACCTGAAGACATCAAGGGCAGAACACCACCTTTAATCTGATTTGCTATTTCCAGTATGCATTTTACTGCTTCTCTTTTTTCTCCTATAGGTTCGATGAGCTCCTGCTACAGACTCTCTTTGTGCCTTTCTGTAATAATCTTCTGATTCTGACATGTCTGCAGCCTTTCTCTTCTTTTTTGCCTGCCCATCAGCTCCCTGTGCTTGGGATAAACCCTCCTACCAGGTCCTCCCTGATGAATCCATGGAGCAGCAAGCCCCTTTGTGGTGGTTCTTTCCTTCTCTCAGTTCATGGCTGGGGATTATCAGTGCCTCGGAGGGAAGAGAGGGAAGTCTGAGGGATGAGGACAAGCTCCAAATCTCTTCCATGGTGTTTGTGCCATGAGCTGTGCCCGACCATAGCATCCGTGGTCCTGGGAGCTGCTCTGGGCAGCATGGGAATGGAGGAGAGCAAGAGGCTTTCTGGGGCATTTGGAGGCGCTGTCCTGGGGCAAAACAGCATCCAGGGCCATGTGATGAGCTGCAACTGGCCTAGGAGGGACAGGAATCAGGGTTAGTGCCAGGCAAGGCACAGGGGTCTCAAGCTGCTTTGGTAAAATCCCACCCCAGCAGGGAGATGAGAGAGCTTGGGAGTGATGAAATTGGAAAGACTGGCAAGATCAAGATGGGAAGAGAGCCAGGAGTCCAGGGGGGCTCCTGAAAAGGAGCTAACAGAGGTGGAGAAAAGAAGAGAAAGGAGAGGAAGGTGTAAGGCTGGAAGCAAAACACAGTGCCAGCTCGGTTCGGGAACGGGGCAGGAGGGGCAGAAGAGGAGGTAGGACCTTCTCCAGAGCTCGTGCCATTCCACCAGTCCCTGTGCTGCGAGGTGCTGGCTGATGAGAGTCTCCTGCAGTGATTCAGAAGGCTCCTTCTTCCCGCAATGCCCGGTCAGCACCAGCAGCCGCACAGTGTCTGACTCTCCCCGTGGGGGAATCCCACTCGGGGCTGACTCCTGAGGCTCCCGTTAGCACGGGTGGCAGGGCCGGAGTGTGCCGAAAGCACCAGAAAGCTGTTGTTTATGTGGAGTGGGGTGTAAACAGCAAACATGCCCTGGAAAAGATGTGCCCTGCAAAGACACAAAGACTGAAAGCAAAATTGTCAGCTTTACAAAACATTCCTCCCTTGCAAGCAGAGAAACCTGGAGGTGTCTAGGCATCCACACCAGCTTTATTTATCCAGACGCCTCTAATGTTCATGCTTAAGCAATGTGTTTGCTGCCAAGGCTGGATCACCACATGGAGGCAATAAAATGGCTAAAAATGGAAAAAGCAACTTTTCCACAGATTTCGCAGTTTGTCATGGAACGGAACTGGGTGATGGACACCTCCTGCCACTGGACAGGGAGCCCAGCACCGCCTGCCCTGTCAGGTACCCCTGCTCCCAGGCAGGGCAGCATCCTCTGCTGAGCAGCAGAAGTCCTGTGGGCTCTGTCAGTGCCCCCTCCCTGCTCTTCGCTGCACTGGTTTGGGTGGGGGGCGCATGGCCCTGTGGAAGCACCAGACGTGGGAGAGTCGACAGCAGCCAGGAGCAGCTCAGCTCCTGCAGGCTGGCCCTGGATGCACAGCTCCGTCTTCCCACCTTGACCCGCACAGAGGGGCTGGTGCCCAGCCCTCCCGAGCAGAAGCTGCTGCCTCACAGAGCAGCAAATGTAGTACCAAATGTCCCAAATGCAAACCCCCTGTGGGTCACATTGGGATGATGAGGCTGGCCCTGTGAGGACTCATTCCCTATCCTCCAGTTGCAGAGCTCTCCTGAGGCAGCAGACGCTTTCTTCCTCAGGAAACTATTTTTAAACTCCCCGGGAGGCTGAATCCCTCTGCTCCCACACCAGCACAGGCGAAAGAGGCTGCAGAGAGCACTACACTTTCAGCTCTCTTTTCCAACCTCCTCTCCACCTGCACTGAGTTCCTGGATGCTGCACAAGAGGAAACCCCATCCCCACCCTGGAGTGGCTGCCAGGGAGCTCGTGGCCACCTTGTTTGTGTTGGGATGGCGCTTTAGCCTGTCTCTCCCTATTACCATCCTTCTTCCCAAGTAACGAGACGAGCAGTTTTCTGCAGCCGAACAAGCTTTCTGTGCTGAGAAAGCAGAGACGATGACTATTAATGTTTAAGCAGCGCCGCACGCAGCCCTTTGGTTTTGGCATGAGCAGCCAAGCAGAAGCCTGGGATGCCAGGGGGCGAGGGGGGGGGGGGGGGGGGGGGGGGGGAAGCCGAGTTAAGCAGCGGGAACCAGTCGGGTGGGACGGAGACGACAACCTGCACCCCTCTTCTGCAGCAGCCCCGTGGGTTTCTCGGCTCAGCCTGCTTGCCGGGCACTGCAAAGCTGAGCATCCCCAGCCTCACGGTGCAATTTAATTCTTGCATCTTGTTCAAGCTTTTCCTTCTTATTTACCGCTGTGGCCCCATAGCCGACGGCTGCTCCCGCTGCCCTCGCCGAGAGCAGAGGCCTCCCGGCTCCCGCGTGCCCCCGGAGGAGGGCGGCTGAGGGCAGGAGCATCCCGGGGGCTGCCCGGGCCCCCGCCCCGGGGCCGGTTCCCGTTCACGCCCTACGGACCGCGCGGCCGCTGGAGGCTCCGCTCCGGCCGCGGGCCCGGAGCCGCCGTCGGGACCGTGCGGGACGCCGGGCGCCTCCCTCCCCGCGGTCCATCCCCCGCGGGCACCGTGCGGGGCGGGGCAGCACCGACCCCTCGGGGCTCAGCCCCGTCCCGGTGGGCGCGGGGGAGGCCGGCGCCGCCGAGCGCTCGCGGGGGCTCCGGGCGGAGCTGACGTCAGGCGGCCCCTTAAATAGCGGCGCCGCCGCCCCGGCCCCCGCACTGCCCGGCGCCGAGCCCGGTGGGGATGCGCGGGGGCCGGGGAGGGCGCCGCCCCCCGGGGCCGCCCGGCCCCGCCGTCCCGTAGCCGCGGGAGATGCCGGAGCGGCGGGGCGGCCCCGGCGGCGGCGGCGGCGGCGGCGGCGGCGGCGGCGGCGGCGGCGGCTGCTCGGCCCCATGGAGCCATGGCGCGGGGGGCGCCGAGCCCGGCGGCGGCCGCGGCGGCAGCGTCCCCGTCGCGGCGGCTGGCGCGGAGGGTCGTGGCGCTGCTGGCGCTGTCGCTGTGCTGCTCCTGCCTCTGCTACCGCCTGCTCCGCTGCGGCCCCGCCGCGCCCCGCGCCCGCTGCCCGCCCGCCCGCAGCGCCGCCGCCGCCAAGCGCCTCCTGCAGCAGCCGCGGCCGCGCTGCGGGGCGCCCCCCCGCGCAGCCCCCCGCGCCCCCCCGGGCCGGAGCCAAGCGGCTGCCCCGAGCCATCGTGGTGGGCGTCAAGAAGGGCGGCACGCGGGCCGTGCTGGAGTTCATCCGCGTGCACCCCGACGTGCGCGCCCTGGGCACCGAGCCCCACTTCTTCGACAGGAACTACGACCGCGGCCTCGAGTGGTACAGGTGAGGGGCGGAGGTACAGCTGGGGGGGGGGGGGGGCCGCAAGTGGTGCAGGTGATGGGGGGAAGTGGTACAGGTTGAGGGGAGAGGTGCAGGTGAGGGGGGCACAGGTTGGGGGGGGGCGCAAGTGGTGCAAGTGATGGAGGGGAGTGGTACAGGTTGAGTGGAGAGGTGCAGGTGAGGGGGGCACAGGTAGGGGAGGGGGGGCTGCAAGTGGTGCAGGTGATGGGGGGAGTGGTACAGGTTGGGGGGAGAGGTGCAGGTGAGGGGAGCACAGGTTGGGGGGGGCGCAAGTGGTGCAGGTGATGGGGGGAGTGGTACAGGTGAGGGGATCACAGGTAGGGGAGGGGGGGCCGCAAGTGATGCAGGTGATGGGGGGAAGTGGTACAGGTTGGGGGGAGAGGTGCAGGTGAGGGGGGAACAGGTGGGGGGGGCGCAAGTGGTGCAAGTGATGGAGGGGAGTGGTACAGGTTGGGGGGAGAGGTGCAGGTGAGGGGGGCACAGGTAGGGGAGGGGCACAAGTGGTGCAGGTGATGGGGGAAGTGGTACAGGTTGGGGGGAAAGGTGCAGGTGAGGTGATGGAGGGATACATGTGAGGGGGAGGTACAGGTGAGGGAGAGGGAAGAGGCGCAGGTAAGGGGGAGCGAGTAGGCCGGGGCAGGTGTGGGGGGCAGGTCCAGGTGAGAGAGCGGTTGGGGGTCGGGGGGGTCGTCGTCGGCAGCATCGCTCCCGGCGCGGACCCCCCCGGCGGCTCTGTCGCCCGCGTTAACAGACGCGGGTCTGGGGTCCACGGGCTGCTGCGGGTCGGGGGCTGGAGCGGTGCCGGTGAGGAGGGGGCGGACCCCGCCCCCCAGCATCGCCCCCGGTGCCCGTGGCGGCAGGCGCGGGTCTGGGGTCTGCGGGGGCTCCGGGACCGGCTGCTTCGGGGAGTTTTTCCCCCCATCCTCCTCCTCCTCCCGCGGTGCCGGGCGGCTCTGGGCTCGTTCCCCCTGGGCCGTGGGGTTCCCGTCCCGTTTGGGGAATCGCTGTCCTGCGTGGGCTCCGGAGCACGAGTGGCAGCCTCTCCCCGCTCCCTGTGCCGGTGGGATTTATCCCTGGAGCGGTGAGAGGGGCAGTGCTGCTTCTGAACTCGGGGAAGTGTGGCTCTGCCTGAGAACCCTGAGAATTTGCAGAGAACAGCAAGCGTGTCTCCAGCAGGAGGTGATGGGGGTTTAATTTAGAATCGTGGAATCACAGAATGGTTTGGGTTGGAAGGGACCTCAAAGCCCATCCAGTCCTGCTACCTGCCATGGGCAGGAATACCTCCTGCATCAGGGGCTCCAAGCCCCGTCCAGCCTGGCCTTGATTCCCTGCAGGAATGGGGCAACCACCACTGCTCTGGGCAACCTGTGTGAGGGCCTCGCCACCTTCACAGCAAAACATTTTTTCCTAATACCTCATCTAAATCTCACTTTTTTTCCATAAAGGCTTTTGTGGGGAGCACAGCGGCACTCACAGAGCCAGGTGCTGCATGTGAGCACCATCCATGGGCTTATCGTTGGCCCATGGCTTTGCACTCTTTGCTCCCCACACTTCATGCCCTGCTCCCCACCACATCTGACCCAGTGTATTCGCTGCACTGTTGTGGAGTGCGGTGGTAGAGCTGCTTTTGGGCAGGGCCATGGTGCTGCTGCTGGGTGTTTGCAGGGGAAGTCTGCCTGGCACAGTCGGTGTGTCAGAGCGTGGTGGGCAGCGGCCAGCGCGGCCATGTGCCAAGCTCTCTTGCCTGTCTGTCTGAGGACTGACCTCACAGGAGAGATGTCCCCTGTCCCCGAGCAGGGAAGCACTTGTCAGCTGCCAAACGGGTCGGGAGGCACCATGGCACGGTGCTTGCTCCCAGCTCTGCTGGGTTCCTGATTTGTCTCCTTGCCGGGCAGGTGGGACTTGTGGTTGTGGCGTGGGGATGCTGGTGTCTGGCCGTGAGTGGGCTGGAGCTGCTCTGAGCAGCACCTGCCGGGTGCTGGGCTGGTGCTCCGTCTTCTCTGGCTGAGGTCTGTGTGCAGGGAGGTAGCTCACATGCTGTCTGCAGACCTGGGCAGGTCAACTGTGCTCTGTGCTTGGGTCACAGCAGACCCCGCAGCCGCTGTACCTGTGGTAGGTGATGCGAAAGCCAGAACAGGTGTGAGTGGAGTGCAGTTTCCCTCTTCTAAGGTTGTCCTGCAGCTTTCCCCATTTCTCTCACTGTTGAGGAGTAGATGCAGCCATATCCTTCGCCTGTGCTCACCCCTCAGCAGATATGTCCCACCCCCTGCTCCCTAACACCAGATGCTGCCACCCATCCTGCGTCACCAAAAAGCAAATATCTGGGAGCAGCCCTGCAATACAGAGTGAAAGGATGGGAGCACTGGCAGTTTGTTTAAAGGGCATCCGCTGTAGCAGAGTGGGTGATGGAGCAGGATGCAGGTTCTGGTGAGTCCCGTACCCAGAGAGCTGTGTGTGCTTAGCACCTGGCTGGGAAGCAGCTCCCCCCAGTCCTGAGCCAAGGTCTCCATACACAGTCCATAGCCCTGCGAGCTCTCCAGGCTCCCCTGCTCACCCACTGTCAGTGTGGGAGCACAGGGCTGGGAGCCCTGCAGGCAGCACAGGACCAAACCTCCTGGTGCTGCTCCTGCACAAGTGCTAGTGGCTCCTTGCAGGAGACCCAGAGCTGCAGAGCCCAGCAAGGGCAGCACTTGCTGGTGCCCCTCTGAATGAAGGGAAGGGTCTGGGTGCCAAAACAGACCCTGCCTGGGGCACAAAAGGGCACCCACGAGTGCCTAGTGTGGTGCTGGTCCAGGAGGTGGGAGCCTCCTGGCACACACTTGAGCATCAAGAGGTTGGATCAGCGAGCGCTGAGCAGCCAACCTGCCCCGAGGTTCATCCTGGACTCCTCCACAGGAAGGGATGTGTCTGTGACCGGAGGGATGGGTGCAGCCTGTGGCAGGGCTGATGGGCAACAGCCGAGTGCAGCCAGGCGAGCAGCGTTACTGCCTGGAGCTTGGCTTTGTGTGTGGATCGATGGAGAGAGCCTGCCTGAGCAGTGGAACCTCCAAATTAGTTCAGCTAAAACAATTAAATGACACTTCCCTGGGTTTATTACCTTTTTTTTTTTTAACCTCACAAATGTGCCAAAACTTAAGCACAGAGGCTGCTAATGTATAAAACGTGGAATTGATTTTCCTCCTTGCAAGTGGAGCAATTAACTGCGGAGCAGGTCTAACCCGCAGCGCAATGAGCTCCTGTCACTCCACCAAGAGACTGGGGAGCAGAGTCCTGTGGCCTCTGTGTCCTGGGAAGGCAGAGATGGCGGTGAAGGGCTGCCCGACTGGGACCCCAGTGTGGGAGGCTGCTTCTGGCTGGAGCTGGAGGCCATTCCCAGCTCCCAAGCCTGGGGAGACGTGCGGTGCATTGGGGTCCCAGAGCACAGACCCCTTGAAGAGGCAGAGGCAAAGCCTTCCCCATCATGAGCAGAGACTTTGCTTGCAGCAGCCTCTGGCTGCTCCAACAGCCGTGCATCTAGTCAGGCTCCATCCTTCCCATTTCGTGCCCCACTGATGTAGCTGAGAGTAGCATGAGAGCTGAGCCCCTCAGATGCTCCCAGAACATCAGGTCCTGATTTTCCCCATTTCCCCATCAGAGCGAGACTGAGACAGAGGTGGCAGAACCAACAGGAGGGGACACCTCCTGGTCTGCCTGTCCTTCTGCCTTGTGCTGGCACTCAACTGCTGTTCTCATGGTGCCTTCCCTTGTAGCTTGTGCCACCACTCAGGCAGCCCCAGCTCCCTTGGTGCTGGGTGATGGCACATTTGGTGGAGCCAGACCCCTCTGTTCTCCTGGCACCCATTTGGGACCCAAAGCACCCGTGATGTTCCCAGTTCCCATCAGCCTCTCTAATCCACCTCATTAGCTACGGTTACACTACAGGAAAGGTATTTTTAGCAAGATCTGTTTTAAGACAACTGCAACCAAACAGCCAGCTCCTGGGGAGTATCGATCCATTACCAATCTGGGACTGAATGTTCAATACGGAGCTTTTCCCGCTGCAGATAGTGCCTGCCAATAACCTTCAATATTTTCCAGAACACAGGGAAGGCGGTGCTGTTGAATTTGCAGTTAACTTTGAGCGCTGACTCCAATTACAGCATCTCGGGTGTGCTTTTTCCTCCCCAGCATTCCTGAGTTATCCCGAGTCAGATGCTCCAGCGTTATTTTCACAGCAAGGGGATTTTCCTAGCAGGTCTGGTTGCAGGCTGAGCCGGGTGCTGGCACTGGGGAGAGCTCGTCTGCCTCCCACATGGATCTCCCAGCCCAAGAACTGTCCCAGGGACAGCACTTGGGTCAAGCCTGGGCTTCCCCACGTGTGGTTGTGACAGGCCCATGGTGTCCCCACGCTGATCAGGCTTTGCCCTGAGCACTGGCACTGCCTTTGGTTTTGGGGCACACAAGCAGTACCACTGACCTCTGAGAGGTGGGAGTTGCTGCTGCCCTGAGAAACAGCCGGGGAGCATCGCTGCATGGCCCTGTGTCCCTGCAGAAGGCAGAGAAGGGAGCAGGCAAACCCAACTCCTGCACTCCACCTCGCTAATTGCTCTCTGCTAATGGCCAGGTTGGCTCACACACAAATGGGAGCCCATTAGGCTTTGCCCAACAACACGCTCTTTTGTGGGTTTGACTGACAGTGCATTTTGCTAAAGTTAATGAGTAAGAAGATAGGAAGGCTGCAAGCTTCAAGGATGCTTTGAAATTTCCTTGACTTCAGAGAGTGCCTTGGCTCTGAGGAACGGGTACAAAACCTCTGGCAGAAGCTTTTGTGCAAGGAGCTGTCCTGCAGACAGCGTGTTCCCTGATCACTGCCCTGCTCTGAGCAGGCTTGTGGGGACCCTCACTCCGGCCCTGGGGTGGCTTCCCCTGCCCAGGCACTGGGAGAGATGCAGGGAGATGAATCCACACCAGGCCTTCCACACTAACAATGCATGTTCTTGCTCCATCTTCCCTGAGCTGGTTTGTAGATGCGACAGTTTGTTCTAACCTTCACTGTGGTTTTGGGAAATCCAGCTTGTAGCCTGGCACGGCTGAGGGCGTGAGAGCTTCATGGAACTGACAGTGAAGGGTACCAGTTCCTGGTGACCCTGGGTGCCTATTGCAGGGGTCAGGCACTACCGGAGGTGTCTGCAAGTGGTGTGTGCTCTGGGGACAAGGGTGTCTACCTCGACCCAGTGCTAGAGGCAGGGCTGGTGCACTAGGCTCAGCGAGCACCATGCTGGGGAGCCCTTACCTCCTGCTGCTTCCCAGCCACATAACCTTGGGCTTTGTCAGACCCTCACTTGGTGCTGGATGGTTATTTAGGAAGGTGGGAGTTCCGTGTTGACTGGTGTGTGCAAAGGTTGCCGTGGTGTGCCCTTCAGAAAAGATTTTGTTGACTTTAAGGACATTGTGAATCTCTGGAGCATTTAAATGATTAAAAATGAATCAGCAACAAAGTTAATTACTGCCTGCACACTGCTTTTATGCATTGAAATGTCCCTCATTAGCTGTCTGTGAGCACTGGTGTAAGCTCTCTGAACATAAACATTTATTAAAGGCCCGATCCATCATTAAATCTGGGGCTACCTTGGCACAGGGTGGTGGCCGTGGGGGCGTGGGGCAGGAGTGGTTCCCCAGGGTGGCATTGCCAAGGGATGGATGTGGTGTATCTCTCAAACCATGCTGGGTGTGGGAATGAAAGGAGCCCACCCTGTTCAGCATTGCAGGAGCCCATAGTGCTACAGCCTCAGTGGGTCAGGGGTGGGGATGCAGCAGCAGCGTGGGGGCACATGGGATTCTTGTTTGCCTCATGAACTCCTCGCAGGGGTCCTGCACTGCAAAGCACCAGCAGTGCAGCTCTCAGCCAGGGCATCCTGGTGTCCTAGACACCTGCTGCAATGTCACTCAGCTGCGAAGAGCTTTTTATCTTCCTCACACCTCAGCTTCTCATGTGCTTGACCCAGTTTTGCTGAAACCTCCGAGTAGCTTTGCTTGAGCTTTCATCTACTGACACCATCCGCAACCCTCTGCCAGGCACGAGCTGATGGTGGCTGTCAGCCGCGTGCACCCGTGGCACAGCACAGCATGGTGTGGCTCGGCACAGCATGGCACAATGTGTCCTGACACAGTGTGGCACAGCACGTGGCTCCTCCGTGGTGGGCAGGAATCTCGGGGCTGGATGCCGACTCTGCCGTGCTTGCTAGTGGGATTCTGCCTGTGCCTTGTCCTGCTCCTGGTGGGCAGTGCCGGGGGCAGCTTGGAGGGCACACAGCTCCATCTGAGGGGCATACAGTGATGTGGGGAGGGGACCTGCTGTTGGTTCAAGGTGGAGCAGTCACACAGTCCCGTTCTGACTCCAGTCTGCTCTCTTGGAAGAGTTTATGTGCTCATCTCCAGCATGGTGAGCTGCAGCTGGAAACACGCTCACGGCTCACCCTTCTCCCAGCTCTGTTGTGCCACTCAAAGCAGTGACCTCCACCACAGCCAGTCCAGTCCCACTGAGAGCCGGGTGCTCGCTTGTGCTGAGGGATTTGGGTTCCAAGCCCAGCGGGCTCCCCTCTCCCTGCCTCCGTGCAAGCAGCATCCTGTATGCAGCTGCTGAGCCTGCGACGTCAGCTGGAAGAGAGAGAGCGCACAACCCTCGTCACCAGAGCATGCACTTGGGGTTTTTTTTTGCCAAATTAAATGGTTTGTTTTTATGCCGATGAGTGGATCAAATCCAGAATTACGCACATGTCAACCTCCAGTCTCTGAGGAAAGCCTGGGATGCCCCTTGCACGCAATGAGCTGCAGAAGGCAAATGTTTACCCAGGAGCTGCCCTGCTCTCCTCCGTGCTCTACATGCCGGATGGAGGGGCAGGTGCTGTAATGGGATTATCAGATGGGTGCTCTCCCCATGCATGCTCATCTGCAATATCTCAATTATCTGATGAATTTTCGTACAAGTTCCTCCCTAGGAGAGTGTTTCACGCATGTTCGACATCAAAGCAATGCAGCCAGTGAGGGAGCACATGATTTTTTAATGTGGGAGTGTTGTAGGGGCCGTGGGGTGCCCAAAGGCAGATTATGAGAAAATTAATAATTCAGGTCTAGGAAGGTGCTGGGGAGAATTTAACTCATTCAGGGTGGGGTGCTGCCTTTGCACCGGTACAGTCACAGTTGATCTGGGATCTGCTGCTGCTGCCCCGCAGCCGTGGTGCTGCCCAGGGATGTGCCAGCTCCCTGGCACCATGGGGCACAGTGATGCTGGCTGGTGGAGACAGCATCTCTGGATGTGCCTGACGTGTGTCCCCTCCCCAATAAGTTTGGAATCGCAGCCTCTAAATCTGTGGGTCGGAAGGGAGCACTAATGCCTGGATCCAATGGCACTGAAGGAGACTTGAAGAACTGACTAATTGGAATGAAAGTAATCTCTCAGTCGGGAGGAATTAGTGCTGTCTCTCCAGCTGGAGCTGTGTGCTGAGCAGGGATTGGGCCAGTGCTGGGGATGCCCCCACACCCCCTGTATGCCAGGTGGGTCCCACCGCGGGAAGGGATCTGTAGGGGCACCTGAAGCCCCTGACATGCAGACTGACCTGGGTTGCTGGGATGCCCCTGGTAATTAAATGCCCGTGTTGGTCAGAGCATCAGCCTTCTTGGCAAGAGCAATGAAAAGCAGGTGAAGTGAAAAGCCTGTGGCTGCTGAATGGAATCCGGGAGGGGATGAGGGAGAGCTGTGTCCCACCGTTACCATGGGAAGAGCTTCTGACACCTCCTTCTGTGGCTTGTCCTCCTGGGAGGGACCCTTCCCGCGCATCGTTGGAGCGATGTCTCTGGTCTTGCCACTGTGGGAGGGCGTGGGCAGCCACGAGCCGGCTACTGCGAGCCTTCACACCTAAATGTTGGAGCCTTGGGATTAAGACTCTGTGACATGCTATTTCTATGCAAATAACTCTGTGAATGCTCGAGTCCAAAAAATATCATTTTAAAGTCACCTGTAATTAGGTCTGCAATGCATTTCCCAGCTCGCGCAGCTCTGGGGATCCCGCTGTTAGCGTAGAGATGAATGCCAGGGTGACATTTCTCCCCCTTGCACGGTTTCACTGGTGATTTATTTGTCTATTTGGGTTGTGTTTTGTTGTCTCAGCAGTTCAGGAGCAGCAAACACTGGGAGTCCATTTAAAAAACAACAACTCTTGTCTCATCTCAGTAATTTACTATGCAGAGATTTTGCATTTTTCATAATGGATTAGAACCTGTACTTTCATTTTTTGAATACATGGACCTAATAGCTCACGTAATGAAAGCCTAACAAGGCTGAAGATGAGCCATTAATGAAACAGCAATTTTATGATTCTCCAACAATATATTGTAGTAGTGAATCACTTATAAAGCTGTCCTGTGCTGATTTATGATGGAACTTGTTTGTGATATGGAGACACAGCCGTGGTACCTGCCGCTAAATTAGCGTTTCCTGATAGTCGTTAAACAACGGGAATCATAATAGGGATTTATGAGGGTTGAAGCAGAGCAGTGGGAAAGGCCAATTATGCCATGTCCATGCTCGGGTATCTCTGTAAAACAGCCCTGTTAATTTCTGCAAACTAATTAGCTTGTTGTCCTTCAAATGAGGGAACTGGTTAAGAGTGTGTGAGTGCCAGGACAGGAGCCCTCAGCCCCTTGCCAGCAGGGCAACAGGTAGCAGCTCTGGGACCACGTGAGACAGAAGGACCTTTGCCAGCATCCAGGAGAGAGGCCAACCTTGGCCATCATCCCCAGGAGCTCCCAGCAGTCTGGCACAGACTGCTGGACCCGTCTCTTCAATATCTCTCCATGGGTCTCTTCCAGCTGCTCATTCACTCCTCTGGACCACTCCTCTGGACCCAACGTCATCTTCACAGGGAGCATCCTGGGTCCCTGCTGCCCTTGGCACCTGCTGCTGCCCCTGTGATGCCCTGGATTGTCCATCATGGTCCTCCTGCCATGCAGGATGTTAGGGGCTGCTCTTGTATCATCTCCCGGTCTAGTCATCTCTCCACAGAGCCAACCCCAAAGCTAGGGGCTGTGACCACGTTGTAGGGATCCTGGAGGTGCCTGGTTTCAGTTGCCAGATGGATGCAGCTCTTGGAAGCAGGCGTGTTGCCGCATGCCAGCAAGGCTGTGTGGCCATGGTGTTGTGAAGGGTTTATCCCATGAATAAATCAGTGTCTCGCTCTCTCCAGCTGAATTGCTGCAGACAGGGTTGCTGATGTTTGCTTTCCCTGACTGCTTCTGTCCCGAGGCCTCACTGGGTTACCCAGCCATCCACAGCTCCAAGTCTATTAAAGTGACTCACACCAGCTCCTCCCCAGCTCCTTCCCCAGTCCTTGTGCAGGGATGCAGCCCTGTGGGGCTGGGCTGGAAGCAGTTGATTGCAGTCACCCACCCCATGCAGATTCTGCAGGAAGACTGTAGCTGGGATGAATGCCCCTTCCCCCCATCGCTGCCTGTGAACACGCTTGCTGTGCCCCAAATCACCTCTCCAGGTCCATGAGGGGAGCCCAGAGGGCTGCTGCATGCCCGGAGGTGTCATGGCAGCAGTGCACTCCCTAGTGTGGGTGCTGGTGCCAGCTGATACCTGCAGGGCTGATGCACCCAGCCTGGTGCTGGCCACATCCCAACTTCCAGCAATCCCTGCACTCTCATCAGGTGCTCCCAGCCCGAGGACCTGTGGCACCATGGATCTGGCTGCAATGGATTTCATAGTTGATTCTAGTAATACAAGACCAATTTATAAATCTTTCCATCCCATTAATTTTTATTTGATTTGGACATTCACGTGTCAAAGCAAATGATTTGATTAGTGCTAATCTGGGATGCTTCGTTTTCCCCCAGGCTGATACTCCCTCTCTGGCCATGCAGCCCAGCTCCCTGTGCCAGGAACAGTGGGGTGGATGCAGGACCCCAGCTTGGAGACTTTGGGCTGGATCAAGCCCTGGCTGAATGAGTGATACCTGCAGGGGCACAAGCCCCTCTGTCTGGATGCTGTTGGAGGAGCAGCACAGCACCCATGGCCATGGCCATTGCTCCCCAGGGCTTCTCATGGTGGTGATGGTATCACAGCCACCACGCTTCTGCATCCTGGCCCTGGCAGCCTTTGCTGTCACCAGGCACAAGGGCTGCGTGCTGGCAGCACTGATTCCCTGCCCATCTCCAAGGTGAAGGCAGAAGGTGAGGGGGCTGCTCTCCCTCTCCTGGGCTGGCTCCTTCCTCTGCCTCTGATTCAGGCAGCAGTGGGGCTGGGGTGGACCCTGATGTAGAGAGTAGAGGTGCCCAAGGTGCACCCTAATGCAGCTGGGGAGGAAAGGCACCCGGAGCTCACCCTAAAGTGATCAGGGAGGAAATGTGTCTGGGACACGCTCCAATACATTCAAGGAGAAGTGCCCAGGGTGCACACTGATGTGCTTGGGTAGGAGAGAACCTTGATGTGATTGGGGAGGTGCGATGCCTGGGGTGCACCCTAATGCCTTCAGGGAGGAGAGGAAGGAAATTTCTTTTGCCAATGGTAGCTGATGGGGTGGGGGCTGAAAGGCTGAACAGAGGCTCTTGCAGACCCTGTTTGAGCCAGTGGCTGGGGTGCATGACCAGACCTGCTACCCTTCCTGGTTGCAGACTGAGCTCCAGTGCTCTCCATAAATTGCTGATGGCTTTGCTGCCGATGGGGACAGAGCAGCTGCAGGTGCCGCACAGGGTCCCTGCAGTCCAGTTGTGCCCTTGCCCTCTATCTCACCCGGCTCTGGCCTCCCCTGGGAGCTGAGCATCTCCACTTGCTGCTGGGCCAGTGAGGCTGCCGGTGGCCCCGTCCTCTGCGCAGGGTGCCTGGGACTGGAAGGAGCGCTGGGGAGGGAGCTGGACCTGACAGGAGAGACACCGTGCCAGCCCCACACTACAGACACCACCTCCTCGTGCCACCCTCGCCCAACCTTTACTCACCATCACCTTCTGCTTCGCTTGCAGGAGTCTGATGCCACGAACGCTCGACAGCCAGATCACGGTGGAGAAGACCCCCAGCTACTTTGTCACCAAGGAAGCGCCACGGCGGATCTTCAACATGTCCCGAGACACGAAGCTGATCGTGGTGGTGAGGAACCCAGTCACTCGGGCCATCTCGGACTACACGCAGACACTCTCCAAGAAGCCAGACATCCCCACCTTCGAGGGACTCTCCTTCCGCAACCGCAGCCTGGGGCTGGTGGACACATCCTGGAATGCCATCCGCATTGGGATGTACGCTGTGCACCTGGAGAGCTGGCTCCAGTACTTCCCCCTCTCACAGATCCACTTTGTCAGCGGGGAGAGGCTCATCACGGACCCAGCTGGGGAGATGGGCAAAATCCAGGACTTCCTGGGCATCAAACGGGTTATCACGGACAAGCACTTCTACTTCAACAAGACAAAAGGCTTTCCTTGCCTGAAAAAGTCGGAGAGCAGTGGCTTGCCTCGCTGCTTGGGCAAGTCCAAAGGCAGGACTCACGTGCAGATTGACCCTGAGGTGATTGAGCAGCTTCGGGACTTTTATAGACCTTATAATATCAAATTCTATGAAACAGTTGGGCAGGACTTCAGGTGGGAGTAAGCAGTGACGTGAGGCTGCAGTCTTCCATAAGAGGGGCCCCAGGGAGGCTTGGCTGGACCCCTCTGCCAGCCCATCCTGCCCAGAATCCATGAGCAGAAGCAGGCAAAGGGCTGCCCCGGCTCTCTGGAGGCCAGGATGCTCCAGGGTGAGCAGAGAGAAGACAGAATCCTGCTGCAACCACTGAGGGATGAGTGCCAGCAGGTACTGCCCATATGGGCAGGCCAGCAATGCCATGGCTTGATCCATGGGGTCCCTGGGGCCACGATGACGGCCCTGTCCTGCAGCCTGTGCACAGGCTGCTGCAAGGCACGTCCCTCCTCTGTGTCCCAAAGCAAACGGGGAGCTCCCGGACACCCCCAGCTGTGGGTTGTGGCTGTGGGGCTGTGGGAGCACGTCCCACCACGGTGCTGGGGTGAGCAGAGCTCTGGCTGCTCCGCTTTGCCTTCCGTCCCTTGAGCGCAGTGTGTACCCATGAGGACAGTGAGGTGTGTCTGCTTGAACAAGAAGTCTATGAAAAATGTTGTACCAATATTTTGTCCTGTGAATAAAGCACAGAATCCTGCTGTTACGGGTACTTTAGTGGCACTAGTGTCTTTGGTCAGCATGTCACCCCTTTGTGTAAATAAAGGCGGCTTCCACTGGTCCATCTGCATGGGCTTTTCTTAGGGCAAAGCTGGGCAGGTCTGTGCTGCGCCGCTGCCTTGTGGTGCTACTGGGGCCATGCAGAGCCCCACTGTGCCCACCGCTCTGGCAAGGGCACAAGGCTTGGGGCAGGACAGCGGCTCAGCCTGGCATGGCGAGGAGGGGACCAGATACACAGCCTTGCACAGGGGCAATGGCACCGCTCAACAGTGCTGGAGGACCCCACGGTTAATGCTACCTCCTGCCAGGCACAGGGGGCGGACATGGAATTAGATGCAAGCAGCAGTAATTTATGGTTGAGCTTAATGGGCTGTTCTATAGAAGCCTGTAATTACACTGAAATGTCAAGTGCCGCACGCTTTGTAGATGCCCCCCCCAGCCTGTGCCCACCTCCTGCTGCATTTGTCACAGTTATTCTTTGAGTTCCCTCCCCAGTGGCTGTGCTTGGCCCCGGCAGAGATGCCGAGCCGTGGGCAGGCTCTGCAGGCAGGGACAGACAGCCCCCAGATGCCCTCCCCACCTCAACTGCACAATGCAGAGTGGCACCTGCAGCTGGACCCCAGGGACATGCCTCAATGCACATGTGCCACACGCAGCTCCAGCACAATTTCACCCAGCCACGCTGTGACTGCTCTGGTCAAGAGCTGAGAGCTGCAGCCCTGCATGCCTTCCCATGCCAGCTGGGAGCCAGGAGCTACAGCCTTGCGTGCCTTCTCACTGTGCCCTAGTCCTGGTCCTTGTAGGAGGGCCCCCAGTCCCCACCCTCAGCACCAGCCCAGCCACTGGTCCCCAAATGCAGCCAAGCCCCGTGATGCTTGGTGGCACACGGGCAGGTACCTCTCACCCTGCCTGCAGCAGCCCCATTGCTACTCCTCCTGCAAACACTGCACTGCTTGCCGCACCTCTCCAACCCCATCCCAGGACCATACACACTCTGACTGCTGCTGTGTTTGGGGATGGGGAATTCGCCCAGCTCAGCATCCCACCTGGAGCTGATTGATGGGCTGCATCCCTGGGTGCCTGACAGGCACAGCATCACGGTGCTCCTGGCTCAGCACCTGTGAGCAGCTGGGGGATCCAGGGGCCCGAAGAGCTCCTGCAGAGTGCAGCCCCAGGGACAGGGCACTGAGCAGCACAGGGCCATAAACAGGCAGCGTAGGGCCCTGTCCTGCCATGGGAGCATCCACTCTGTTGATGCCCGCACGTAGCCCTGTCCCATCCTGCTGCAATCCATCTCACGAGCCTGTGAGCAGGCCCTGTAATGAGCACTGCTGCTCATGAATATCAATAACGGCTCTTATTGGAGTGGTGTTATTTGCCTTTCTGAGTGCTGGATGGTTTGAATCATCTATTGATTTTCGTAGTAAATCTCAGGCATTTCTGTCAAAGGTTGCAATTTACCTCTAGCATCTAAATCTGAGTCTCAGCCTCTCTCCAGTGCCTGCACAAACCATTCTCGGTGCTGTTCTGCAGCTAGGCTCTCCCTAGCCCAGGAGCAGCCCAGGAGCAGCCTGACAGGAGGTTTACCTGTATTTGCCAGACAGTGTTTGCAGAACACCCCCAGGTACACCAGGACAGGGACAGCACCCATCTCCCGGTCACCTCCAGCCGCTGCCAGCAGGGAGTAGGACACAGCAAAGGCGATTCCCGACCACCCCTGCTCAGTCTCCTCCTTCAGCTGCATCAGGGCCGGGGGGGGGAAACACTGGGGGACAGCAGGAAAAGGGCTGGTGGTGATCAGGAGGACACGGTGTCACTCGCATGGGGGGACTCCCAGAGCTAGGGACACAGGGGCAGTCTTACCAACACATTTCACTCTGAAACCTGTCTTTTCTGCCAGGGGTATACTTTTGGACAAGGCTGCTCCTTTTCTTCACACTCCAGTGCCCCCTGCACCCACCACAGGCTTTCCTGGGGAGGAGTCAGTGTGTTTGGAGCACAGTGCCAGCAGGACAAGGGCACAGGGACTGCAGGGAGTCACGGCCATGGCCCCCTCTGTCCTTGGCCGTGGGCTGGGGACATCTCAGGGTCATGTGTGGTGGCTGTGCCAGGGATGCAACACAACCCTGGACCAGGTTCAGAGGCCTTACGGGAAGCTATTACCATTCAATGAGCTTTAATAGGAAAAAAATTGGTGGTAATTAATGGAGATCTAATAAAGCCCTTTCTGCATCTCTCCCACCTATATCAGCAGCAGCTGCAGGAGCCGTGGGGGAACCCAGCAGCAAGGGGACCCGGAGCCAGCTGTGGGCAGGCGGAGGCAGAGCAGGGGATTAACAGCGTCTGCAGGAAGATGGGATATTTTCTTGTATGATTTTTCCTTTAAAGGAGAAAAACATTCACAGTGAGGCTCACAAATCCCAGCCTCGCAGTAGAAAAGCCATTTCCAATCCACTCCAAGGAGGCAGAAGGTGCTGGTTTAGATTGATCCCCCTGACAATACTGTATTAGTGGGAAATTAGAGCTGGAGCCTGAGGAAACCGCTGCAATATCAAACAATTACTTTACATTTGTCCTTACAAATGGAGGGAGCAGAAATGTGCTTAAATCGAGTATTAGATTTCCAAAGGGTAAGCAAATGAGGGCTCAGGAAGGGCTGTACTGAAAATGCTTATCACATTAGGGTTCTTAAAAAGCAGCTTAAAAAGCCTCAGAGTAGAGAATGTGCATTCCGAAGAGATGGACGTTGAGCAGTGTTGGCTTGGTGGTACCAGCACCGAGCAGAGGGACTGCCAGCGGAAGCTGAGCTGCTGTGATTGCCCCCAGCCCAGGGGGCAAGGGAGTCAGAGCCACTGTTCCAGCCATCAGAGCCAACGCAGGGGGACAGGGACCCCAGAAAGCCTCTTGCCAGCTCCTACAAAGCACACGCTGTCCCTCCACATAGGCAGAAGCCATGCAGGCAGAGGCTCTCGGGACCATCCAAGGCTCCCTGCGAGCTGTTGGGCAGGGTAGAGATGTTGGGCAGGGCTGTGGTGCTGGCCTTGCTCTCCAGACCATCTCTCATATCCACTATGCAAACAAGGAACATGTCTCCTGAGTACAGGTCCTGCTCCTGGCACAATCCCCTTCCCCCAAATCTCAGGAGCTCTCAATGAGGACCACAATGCATCACTGGCCTCCTCCTCCCGCCAAGGCCCCCAGAACATCAGCGGGTCCTACCAGAGGCAACTGCATGACTTTATGTAGACTGGCTTAGTTGGACTAATCCCTTTGCAGTGGCTAAATCTTCTCTGGCTTTGCGAGTCATGTGAGATTCAGCCAAGGTGGGACCACACCTGTGTCCTTGGAGGAGTGGGAATGTTGGGGATGTGTGTTGGCCTCTTCCACGGCTGCTGTCAGTGACCATTCAGGTCCATTCAAAACATCCTGAGTGGGAGTGAGACCAGTGATGCCATCATGGGGAACTGGTTTTGTGAAAAATGGGTCCTGCATTATCCAGCTGCTGCCCTGAGCCGCTCCCACTTCATCCAATGCCTGTAACAATTGCATGGAAAATGCTTTCTTTAAGATCAAATTTTATAAGTGAGCATGTAAATTCTAACAACTAGTGAATAATTTTTACTGGGCCTGAAGGTACGCAATTTCAGGCAGCTGTTTTTGTGAAAAAGGAGATGGAGAACCTTGCTGGAGCATACTGCAAAGCCTTGGTGGAAGTGTCCCAAGGCAGGAGAAAAAGGGGATCCTTTTCTGATCAGATTAACCTGCCACGTTGAACATGCTGAACCCAGCTTGCTGACAGGGAGGGCTGGTCTGCAGTAACAGGACACCAGCGTGGAGCTGATTGTGCAGGGACACCCTTTGCCATCGCGCTGGCAAAGGGGCTTGAGCTGCTCATCACCCACGCTGAATCCTCTGCGAGCTGCAGGCAGCACATAGTGAAGAAGGACCATCCCAGCCCCAGAGCTCTCCCTCCCAGAGGAAAGCCCCAGCCTGCACAGCTGGCATGCCTGGGAAGCTGTGTGGTTTACACACTGTGAGCAAACCCTGCACACACCTTCTCCTCCTGCAGGCGCAGGTGAGGCACCTGAGAAGCTGCAGGCATAGGTGCTGTGGGATATGGAGACCAGGCTCATCAGCCAGGCAGTGGCAGCAGGACCCTGAAATTAGGAGCAGTGGAGGGGCTCCAATGGGCCCAGTGAGCCCAGGATTTCTGGTTGGCGTCCCTGGCAGCGCAGGGACAGAAGTGGGAAGGTGCTGGCCTCTCCGATGGGAAATTGTCCAAGAACACAGCCGTGTGCCACTGCCAGGTAAATGCTAGCATTTCCAGCTCTGCTTTCCTGACAGCAGCTGTGGTGTCACAGCAGAGCACAAAGGGGACCGCATGCCAGCTGTGCCAGCACAGAGCAAGCCTGCAGCCACCATGGGTGACCCTTGGGATTCACACCCCACAAACACAGCCAAGAGCAGTGGCACAGGCCACTGGCTATGCCAGGAGGAACCAAGACCCACTCAACACCAGTCAGCAGGAAACTACACGTAAGTGTGCAAAGCTGTCCCTGGTCCTGTCTGCCACAGTGCCACGGCCGTTGCGTGCACCATGTTTTGATCGGTTCACTCAGGCTTGCACCCCAGAGAGCAGCTGTTTAATATTTATCAGCTCATAAATACTTAAACGTAATGAATGAGACTTAAGTGGCCCTGATTCTGTTCACGTTGAAGAGCTCTTGAGACATGTTGGGTCAAGGGAAACCTTCTTAGGGCCCATTTTCATGGCTGGCAAGTGTCCTGCCCTGTGGAGAATGGAACTGGTGGCACATCCCAGTGGCCTGTGGCTCTTCTCCCCAGAACAGCCCTGAACACCTTGTCTCCAGTGGGACCATCCCAGGACCCCTCAACTCAGAGTTGTTAACTTTGACTTAGCATCTCTGTTTGCAATTGACCTTCCTTGACTCCTGATGAGAGCCCTTGGAGCCAGACATGAGCCACCCTGGAAGCATTCTGCTAATTCTCTGCTGCAGGCAAGCAACCTGGCAGCCCCAGCCAGGAGGTGTTGGCTCGGTGGCAAGGTCCACACCACCAAACTTGGCTCAGCATCAAGCTCCACACCACCAAACTTGAGCTGCGGTACTAGACCAGTGTGTTAAATTAAGTCCAAGCATTTCCACTTGGGCAAGGAGCATCATTCATCTCCCAGATCAAGGCAGGATCACAGTGCCTTGAGCACTGAGAAAATTTGATTAACTTCTTGCTAATTAATATGATTCAGTTTCGCTGCTGGTGAGGCTCTAGCAGCAGTGGGTGGGGGAGCCCCAGCCCTATCCCCCTAGTCCCCTCAATGCGATGATCAGGCCTAGCTCCCACCACCCCCCGCAGCTGCTATTGGCTGCTGGGATCCCCCACTGTACCCATGCCCTGCGCTGAGCTGCACACATCTCTCCCTGCACCTAACAGAGAGCCAAGCATTAAATAAATGTGATCGTTAACAGAAACCTCTGACCCCTCGGAAATGACAAGTGCTCAGGAAGACCTGGAATGCTGATGCATTCAGCTAGGTCAAGTTTCTTCCTATTATATTATCAGGCTGCAGCAAGGGATAGAAATATGCTGTCGGTTGAACCCCCTCACCCTTTCTCAGGATGGGTAGAGCTGCAGGGTCACCCAGTGATGCTGGGTAGTGCAGAGGGTGTGCAGACACTCAGGACAGGCTGCTGGGGTACCAGCTCTGCACCCACAGTGTCCCCAGAGCCCACAGGCACAACCCCACAGCACAGGAGCTGCACCCTGCTGCTCACCCTCCCCTTCCCAGAAGGAAGCCCGCAGCTCCTCCTGGTAAAGGTGTCTCCACCAAGATCCCAAAAGCCACCAGCAAAATCCAGTTTCCTTTCCCCCAGCCCCTGTCTGCTGCCAATGGGCTCTCAGAGCAGGGCAGGCAGCATCCCCAAGGCCATCCCTGCCCACCCGCAGCACAAGGAGGGTGACAAGCTGTGTGAAGGAGGCTGTCCCTGAGGCTGTCGGTCGAGCTGCTGGTAGCAGCCTGCCTGCCTGCTCTCCCCGTGACTTGTCACCACACACAACTGATTAACACGTTTAATTTGCTTTGAAAGTTTTCCAAGTTCTTCTACAAGCTCTGCTCGGCACTTCTGCCAACAGGAGAGTGTAGAAATGAGAGGAGTTGATGGCATCAATACTGCACCGAAGTCCAGGCATCACTGCATAATTCATTACCTGACAGCTAATTAGCCGGCTGGTCCAATTAGGATGACTCCTCTGCAGCCAGGGCTCTGGGAGCACAGGGAGCGCAGGAGAGATGCTTGCCGCATGCAGGGGCCAGTGGGGATGTCAGTTGCCACAAGAAAGTGCTGCCAACAGATGGTGGCAGGCACCGTGCACGGCGACGGCTGTGAAAACGCCTGTCAAAAGCACTTTAGCACCAACTGAGGAGTGATGCTCCTTGCAACCCTACAGGAACACGGATTCCTGCAGCAGCCCTGAGCACCCCGACAGCACAGGGAGGTGCAAGCATGGCCAGAAATGGGGAAAAGCTTCCCAGGAAGGGGACACGAACATCTCAGGAAAGGGCATCTCAGCAGGGCCAGCGAGGAGCACTGTGGCCAATGCTGAGCCACTGGGAGCAGCAGTCATGGTGGCAGCAGCGGGATTGCTGCTGTTGGCCTGGGGTAGCTGAGAGGGGAAAAGAGAAGCTGGTGTTGGGCTCATATCGTGCAGCGCTGGGCCTCTGATCATCCCTGATCCACAGGGGATCCACACTGGTGCAGGCAGGGTCAGCGCAGCTCCCTGCTAGCCGCAGCCAGCTCCTGCAGCTAGCACAGCCCTGAGGACAACAGCCCTGGCTCCTGCATGCTCCGCTGGCTGGCGATAAGGATGGCTTAGGTATAAATATTTACCCAATGACTGAACGGATTCAACTGAATTTCGTTCCTATTAGAGGATGCGTTAGTAATTATCTGAATACACGTTATTACCTGGGGACCTATAATCTGCCACAGTAATGAGTTCAAGTGGCTCATGTGGCATAATAAGCAGGAAAGGGAAGGTGGGAAGGGGCCCACTGCCGTTCGTAGCAAGGGCAGGGCAGTGCTCAAGGACAGCACAGGCGCTTGGCTTTAGGGAGCCACTGCCACGCTGACACTGCAGCTGTGGGACACAAAGCTGTTGCTTCACTGCCCCGAGCAGTGGGTCAGGGACTGCCTTGTGCATCGGCCAGGCAGAGCTCACTGAGCTCAGGGAGGTAAAATCCAAGCTACGACCTGACTGAGGCTGCTGCTTCCCCAGCCAGGGGCTGCTGCAAGGGATGTGCTTCAGGACAAAGCCCTTCTGCAGTGCAGGGGGTGAGTCCAGGCTCTCCAGGGCTGGGCACTGCACCCGTGCAAAGCTGGGCTGTGGCTCCGCAGCATCATCCTGGAACCGCCTGCCATATGGACTTGCCCTACAAACTCGAATTGACTCCATGTGACTCGACTACAATAAAATAGATAAAGAGTAGGATGCAGAGCAGAGAGCTGATTATCCTGCAGCAGGTGTTGACGTAGCCCCACAGTTAGTGAGGGAGCAAGGTCCCCTCCTGGGACATGTGTCCAGGGAATGTGTACTTGCCAAGTGTCTCGTCCACCCTGCCACTGCTCTTTGGTGCACGTCCATCCACATGCATTGTAGGGCACAGCAGGGTGAGGAAAGCTGCAAGTGTGTTGATGTCTGAAAAGGCAACACAAGAGGAAAGGTGTCTAGGAGTGATTGAGATTAATTACTCTGCTGCTAATCCTGTTCAGGATCCAGCCTGCCAGCTGAAGGGAAAGGCTGCCATCCATCTCTCGTTAACACTCACAATTTTCCCTTCACTGGCTGGTGGCGCTCTTGTTTCTGGGCTCACACCTGACTCTGTGGCCAGCACTGCGGAGGATGAGGGGTTCGAGGCCCCATCTCAACCTTGCTGCGGTGACCCACCTCCCACGGGGCAGCGCCTGGCCGAGCCCACAGTGCTTGTGTGCTTGTGGGGTGCGGCCGCCTCAGCAGCTCACTCCCACACTGCGTTCCAGCCTGGGGTCCTCACTGGAGAGAGGATGGTGGGTCCAGGCATAGAATCATAGGATCATAGAATCACCAATTTGGAAAAGACCCACCAGATCATCGAGTCCAACCATTCCTATCAAACACTAAACCATGTCCCTCAGAACTTCGTCCATCCGTCCCTTAAACACCTCCAGGGAAGGTGACTCAACCACCTCCCTGGGAAGCCTCTGCCAGTGACCAATGACCCTTTCTGTGACAAGAGTTCTTCCTAATGTTCAACCTGAACCTCCCCTGGCAGAGCTTGAGGCCATTCCCTCTCGTCCTGTCCCCTGTCACTTGGGAGAAGAGGCCAACTCCCTCCTCTCTACAACCTCTTTTTAGGTAGTTACTGGTCTTGGGAGACAGGGGCTTCAGTCCACACCCTTCCTCTTTACACAGCCCCCACCGCCTCCCACCTTCCCTGAGCAAGAGCAGCTCCTGTTGGGTTTATGTATTTGAAATATATTTCTTTATTTAGGAAATGACAGTCCAAGACCCGCTGACAATCTCTGTCCCCACACTGCCCACTGCAGAGCTGCCCAGTGCTATCACTGTGTGTAGTCACTGCGCTGTTATGAGAGCAGTGCAGTCATTAAGCTCTAATTTCTAAAACAAAGATAAAATTATGTGATTAAGATCTAATTAAAGCCTAACTGCCAGCACCATGAATCACTTCAGCACACAGTTTAATGGATGTCTTTTGAAACCATTATGCGTTTTGTTTCCTTCTGTGGCCGGTGATTTCCCTGCAGGGACTGGGTTTGCTCAGGCTGATGTTTGCTTTTGCTGCTCGCGCTCCGGCTGGGGACCACTAAAAATGTTTACATGTGAGCAAGGAGCTCGAAAATCCATTTCTAACCAGACAGAAAATTTCACTTGACAAGCTCGTTCAGCTGAGCATCTCTGTAGGAAAAGCAGAGCGGGGAGGGCTCCTCACACTGTCGCCAGCCCCCAGGCCCAGCCTGGGACCTGCATTTCAGCAATGCCATGTGCTTTGGTGCAATTAGCACGCCATGTGGCTCGGTGCCAAGGTGCCTTGTGGCCGGAGCCCGGCTAAGTGCCGTTAAAACTCTCCTTGTCATGGAAAAAAAGCAAACAAGAAAACCTCCTGTGCAGCTCTGTTGACTCAAAGGGACAGCACTATAATAATTTTGATGGAGAGTACTGTTATTCGCCTTTTTTTCTAGCAAAACATTGCCTGTTGATGTCCCAGGGCTGCCTCTACTGGATCAACAGAAGCATTTTAATGCCATTGCTCTTGTGGCCGCAGCCTGCGAAGGAGGAAATGCTGCCAGAAGCTGCCTGCGCCAGCACCATAGTGGAAGCAGCAGCTCCGCACCTGCCAGACGCACCACTCCTGCACTGCCCGGCTCAGCTGCAGTGCACAGTCAGACCTATGGAATGGCCAGAGAAGGTGTTGCAGAGAAACAAGAAGGAACCTTACAGTCCGGTTCGCGTTCGTTTTGTTACCTTTTTTTAGTGGAAGATTACCTTGTTTTCCCTGTGCTGACACGTGAAGAGAGCAGGCATCCTCCTGGGATCACTGCAGCTGCAACAGGTACAGCAAACCATGAAACGGAGAGATTTCCGTTATCAATCCCATGCTGTGAAGGGAGGTGGTGCTCAAAACTGCCCCCCCTGTAACCATTAGTGGAGACAAACCAGGAGCAGGAAGGCAGGATGCGGTTCCCCCGGCGGTGCAGCCAGAGGAGACACAGGCTTTGAAATTCAGCAGGGCTCCTGGTGTACATTGCCACAGGGATGAATTTCTCCAGGACACTTATTACAGCATGGCAGGGCTCAGTCCCTCGTTGTTCCTTTTCAGAACTGGCCACTGCGCCCACGTGGCTTTGTGAAATGGGAAATACTGGAAAGACAAGCCTGGCAGGGGAGTTCGGCACTGCTGTAATGAACCTCCAGGCTGACTTTGCTTCCTCCTGGCCCTGGGGCTGTTAATCAGGATGCTCCGTGCTCCCAACAGGGTGACTGGCCACGTGCTTTACCACCACTGAGCCCTGGTTCTCTCTGCATTTCCAACAGTCACAGCACAGATCATCACTGTCACCCCAAGCTCCCACTACAATCATGATTATGTATAACAATGGAAGGCCAAGGGGTGAGGGTGATCAGGCTCTTCCCCAGCCAGCTGGCATGGCGTGTCTGTACTTTTGGGACAATTAGTAGTGTCAGGTGCTCAGCTTGAAGCAGTTTCTAAGGGTCCTGATTTTTGGAGACCACTATGCAGAGAAAAGCATTCAGGACACACAAGTTGAGCCCCAGGAGCTAGAGTTGATGGGGCAGAGTTGCTGTGGGTGTGGGGACAGGACCACACAGATACAATTCCCAGGTGCTAGAAGGACGTCTGAGACGTTACACAGAATGACAGCATGTCTTACTACCAATAATGCAGATCTAAAGTGGAATGAGACACCATTCTTGGTCTTCTGCTGCTTCCCCAGCTCAGCTCTGTCCCTGCTTATGGTCCCTCGGCCTTGCCCGAGCACCAGAGCCACCGTGGCTCCCATACAGCAGTTCATTTACTGGAATCAGTGAAACCAGCAGTTAGAGCACCATGAGCTTCAAGTGGAGAAATAAGAGGGGACAGCTTGCCAATGCTCACCGTGCACATTATCGAGCCTGTGATTAAGACATTTCATGCCTCCAAGTAACAGGAGCTTGTGCACCACTGGCTGCATCCCAGCATCAGAAATGCTGCTGGCTGCCTCAGGGTGGCCGGGCTGCACCCAGAGCAGAGATCACCCAGCGCTGTAAAGAGACAAGCTGCAGGGAAACATGGGGCTGCACAGAGGTTCTGAACTCAGTGTCTTCAGAATGAGTGCCTGGCGTGGCCCTGGGCAGAAGACATCGGTGTCTCTTGCTGGAAATCTCATTTTTCCACTGACTGCCTTGGCCAGTCCA
Organism: Coccyzus lansbergi; assembly: GCA_033558105.1. Taxonomy (NCBI): domain Eukaryota; kingdom Metazoa; phylum Chordata; class Aves; order Cuculiformes; family Coccyzidae; genus Coccyzus; species Coccyzus lansbergi. The sequence goes on from JAUMJK010000860.1 coordinate 353,486, forward strand.
TCTACAAAGGGAGCCAAGGCCCCAGCCCTGTGCCAACAGCCACACCAGGCTCAGATGTGTCCCACTCTCACTTCTCCTGCAGACAGTGTGAGAGTCTGGGCACACCCCACCATCTGCATGCTCCTCTCCAGTCACATCCACCAGTGCCCACAGCGAACTCCTACAGTTTTCAGGGGGCTCTCGGCCAGGAGGACACACAGGGACTCACCTGGCAACCGGTCTCACTGGGTTGCTGCTCACAGGCAGATATGACCTGCACCCTGCCTCACTAGTCCCCAGACACCCCACAGAACAGTCCCCATCCTAGAGGGCAGTGAGATTGGGTGAGATGATTTGTTCATGACAGATGAGTGGTGGCTGTTCCTCCTCTCCTTGTTTACTTCTACATGCTCACAAGAAGTTTCCTTGTTTATCAGCTTGACTGCAGCTCCTAGAAACACTTCGTGGAGCAGTGCATGATGCTGCAGCTCCTGTCCTCTCTGCTTGCCAACACTGGGTTCCCACCTGGGATTGAGGGCTCAGAAACAGACATTAATGAGCTTCTGGTTGCTCCAACTACTTGCTTTGGGCCAGCCTGCTTGCAAACATGCTGTTTAGTGGCATAGTCCAATCTGGACCTTCCCCATCTAGTTGGGCTCTACCCTGTAGTACGGCCAGTGCCATTTGTGCCCATGTGTCAGTGTGATCAGCACTGCATGTGACCAGCGTCAGCCGTGCTGGGTCCCCTGGGTTTAGGAGTTAAGGGAAGCACTGGGAGGTTTACAGCTGGCTTACAAGTGAGGAGACAGACAGGCACAAAGCCTATGGGGGAAAGGAAGAGAAGAGCATCAGCACTGGAGGTGTGGGACAGAGGATGCTGGGGGACAGCCATGAGGCTGCACTAACACCGACACCCCCACTTGGCTTCAATGGGACCTGGCTCACCTCTGTGCCACAACAGGGACTGCCAGGGGCAAACTTCAAAAGGGGGAGAAAATGCTGTTTATCCCAAGTTAATATTCCCTTGCGGATCTTGTTCTTCTCATTATTCTAGTCGTTACTTAAGCAACAGCCACTCGTCACTTGTGGTTCAGCAGCTGAGGGAAGGGCTGAGTGCAAGAGGCTAATTTATTTTCTTTTAGTGCTTCTCATCCATGGCAGCCCCTGGCTGCTCCTCACCACTGGTAACCAACTGGAGGCATTTCAGCTATTTCTAATGTATGACAGCAACTGCGAAACAGAAATTACCCTCTCTGAAATAATTCCTGAGACAGATTTCTTCTGGCACTTTGCAAAAGAGACGTGGAGAAGACATGGGCTGCATGTACCAGCTTGTCTTCCGTGAGCAATTTATGAGCCCCACTACCTGCCTAAGACCTCATTTCTTTCCCCCAGACAAACAGAAATGGGCAGAAATATCATCTCCTGAGTTATGGGGAAGCAGAGAAGACTCTGAGGGCCTCTCCTGCTCCACTGTGCCCGCACTGTGCACCAGCCCGATGGGATTTGCAGAGCCAGACTCCAGCCTTGCTGGCACTTGAGCAGTGCTGGAGGAGTGTGGTGGCCCCACACAGCCCACAGGAGGGACCGACAGGTCCCTGCACACATCATCCTGCCCCCACACTGCACCTGCCAGTGAGGGTCCTGCTCCAGACCCTGCAGCAGCGCTCGGTCCCCTGCCACCCCAGCACGCCAGCTGCATCTGTGAGGAATCGCCAGCATCATCACATGTGCTAGGCCCCCGCTGAGTCCAGAGCGGGAGACAAATGATCTGCATGGGATGCGCTGCCTCTGCTCCACCTGCTCAGCCCAAACGGAATTAAAATATTGACAGAAACAATTTCCAAGGGGAAATTGGAAAAGTTAGCAGCAGAGCCAACGCCATGTGGTTCCTGCTGGGCGCTCAGCAGCCACCAGCCGGGCTGCCTGTTGTCTTACCAGGTGCACTGGCCAGACAGAGTCCCCATGCGGCTGCACCCATGAGGCACAAGCGGGACTCAGGCATGGGCAGCTTGTCACTCCCCCTGGGATGTGCTGCCTACAGCATGGGAGTACGTTGCTATGGGGCTGTGTGGGATTCTGGTTCTCTGTACTGCAGGACTGACCACTTGGCCACAGTGCTGCTCTTGGTGCAGCGGCAGAGAGTGTAAGTCTTGTCCTTCAACTGCATTTTAATCCATTGCATAGTTCAGCGTTTCCCAGTTTGCATGCAATGAGCCATCCCAGAGCTGCCTCACTGGACCCCTCTGGGCTGGAAGTTCTGCCAGAGGCAGCTGTCAATGGCAGGGACCAAGGTGGCCCCAGAGACCCTCAGGAAGCCTCCCCATGGCTCCGGTGTGTAGCTCTGCCCCACAGCACACTGCCTTGCTCAGCTCTGGGCTGCGACAGGAATATTTCACTCCTCATTTCCTCACCATCTTCTAAATAAATAACATAGATAAAGTGAATTACATGTTCTTCGTCTCCACATCTTAATCCTGCCTGTGTTGAGTTCATAAAAGGCTCACTTGGTGCTGCTTCATTGCACTTTATTTAGTCAGCCCAGGGAAAGAGGCGTTGGGCCATTACTCACCACATGCCTGAGCATGGTGCTGGGCTTCCTGCCCTGTCCTGGGTGGGCACAGGAGACCAGGACACCACTGGCCCCAGTGCCCACCAGGACCTTCCTGGGCCACTGTGCAGAGTTGATTGTACCCAGGGCATCACACCCCATGGTGCCTGGAAAACAGCTTTTAATGAAATAACAAGAACAAAACACTTGCTGAAGTACTCCCTCCTCAACACCCACCACCAAGCCCAAACAAATATGGCCACCTCAAAACCTCTGGATCGCTGCCCCAGCCCCAGTCCCCACACCTGCCCCAGCCCCACATGCCAGAGCCTTGTGCTTGCCCCCGGCCACTGGCTGTGACCCCTTTTGGTGGTTCTTCCCTCCCTTTCCCAGCTGGGCTCTCCCTGGGACCCGTTGCCATGGGGGCTGGTTGGGCTGTCCCTGCCTCCTGCCAGGGAGCCTCAGGATGCGTTCTGATGACCTTGGAGTGCTCTGTGCTCAGGGTAGCTGTGGAGGTGTTGGGGACAGCTCAGTCCCTGCCAGCACCTTATTGGGCAGGACATTAAGCTGCTCTGGTGCTGAGGAGGGAGCGCCGGTGTCATCAGGGCTCTGGGCATGGGGACGCTGCCGGGACGGTGTTGATGGATCCCCACTGCCCCCACAGAGAGAGCCAAGCACCTCCCAGCCTTCTCCAGCAGCCCCTGCTGAGAGGATGAGGTGTTCCTGGCTGGAGTCCCCATGAGGTCCCCGATGCATTGGACCTGGAGGACAGCAGAGTGGCTGGGGGTGACATCCCAGTGTCAGGTGATGTTATGGCCTTAGAGGCTGCCCTCATCCATGGGGATATCAGTGCCCAGAGAGGAGTTAATATGTGGAAGCGTGTCCTATTCCGTGGGCACATCAGTGTCCATGGACTTGTCTGGGTTGGAAGGGGTCTTCTTCCATCAGGACATCTGTGGTGACTGAGATGTCCCAGGCTGGGATTGTGTCCACCTCCATGGGCACAGCTGTGTTGGGAGGGCGGCCTCTGTCAATGGCAAATGAATGTGAAAGGCTGGGAGGTTGTTCTCACGGTGCTGACGGAGAGGTCAACAGCTTGCAGGGCATTCTCTCCCATTGGGGGCATTGTGCTGATGGAGGTATCCCAGGCCAGCAGGATGTCCACTTCCACGGGGACACTGATACTCACAGAGATGTCCCAGGCTGGAGGGCATGGTCTTTCATGGGGACCTGGGCACTGACAGTCATGCCCCAGGCTGGCAGGGTGACCTCTTCTGTGGGGACAGAGGGGCCCACAGAGATGTCCCAGGGTGAGCTGGTCTCCACCTGCATGAGCACATGCATGTTCCGGGTGCTGCCCCTGCCCAGGGGGGCTCCCAAGGACTTGACCTGACAATACCAGGACCCCAGGAGCAGTGGTTGCTCATAGGAGGCCCCTGGGTCTGCCCCAGCCCAGGGGAGCAGCCAGGTGGTGGCCCACAGTGAAGGTGGCAGCCAGAGGCTGAGCTCTGCTCCTGAGAGTTTCTTGCTAAGTCCAAACCGACATCCGACCACCCCATCTCCCACCAGTCTTCTGTTTGTACCCAGCAGGTCAGGCAAGGCCCCTCCCCTGGTTGGCTGCCTCACCAGCTCTCTTGGGAAGAGCCATAGAATCACCAGGTTGGAAAAGACCCACAGAATCATCAAGTCCTGGGGGGATTTGGGTAGATGTAGGGGCATATAGAGGGTCCTGAAGGAGGTTTGAGGGGTGTGTTGCCAATGCAAAATGACCCTTTCTACGAAAAATGTTTTCGTAATGTTCAGCCTAAACTTCCCCTGGCAGAGCTTGAGGCCATTCCCTCTCGTCCTGTCCCCTGTCACTTGGAAGAAGAGGCCAGCTCCCTCCTCTCCACAACCTCCTTTTAGGTAGTTGAAGAGAGCAATGAGGTCTCCGCTCAGCCTCCTCTTCTCCAGGCTAAACAACCCCAGCTCTCTCAGCTGTTCCTCATAAGGTGTGTTCTCCAGCCCCTTCACCAGCTTTGTCCCTCTTTTCTAGACTTGTTTCGTGACATCTCGGTTGGCCCTGGGTGGGCTCGACCTGCCAGCACTGAGCCAAGGCACAGCCTGCAGGAGATCAAGCCAGCTGCAATAAAATTTTCATTACTGGTGTGTTTGAAAAGCTGTTGTGCTATTTTAGAGAAGAAAGGCAATCAGTCATGGCTTTCTAATGCACCCTAATGGGGTTTTTTGTGCATGAAGGACACATGGGATCTGTAACTTGTACTGGGGGCTGAGCAAGCCTGATGCAGCTCACATGGGGCATTGCAGCCCCACCACGGCACAGATGCAGCCCTGCCACAGCAGTGCTGGCTCAGACCTCCTGGCAAGCACATCCGTGCCAGCTCTGGCCCCTCGGGACACAGGGAGAGACACAAGGTGGGACGGCTGTCGGCACTGCACACACATGTCCCCCTGCTCTCCTGCTCTTGGTCACTGTCTCTCACCATCTGGCACAGGGTGGAATTTGTAACTGTCTGCAAGCATGGCCAGCACAGCTGGGAACTTGTGGATTTTAAGAAAAAAGTGCTATTTAAAAAACAGCAATATAGGAGCAGGGAGCCCAGCTGGCCCTCAGCACGCTCTCAGTGGCCACCGGCTGGGGAGCACCGTGCTGTGCCAGCTCTGGCAGTGCAGCAGCTGGTTAGATGAACAGCCATGAGTACAGGGATTGGGCAGCCTTTCAGCACGCTCCGTGGTGGGTGACACATCCCAAAGCTGCCCAACAACTCCTGGGGTAGGAATCAAGTTTGGAGAGCAGAAGCCAGGAGTGGGGCAGGGGTTGGCTGCCCCTGAGCCATGGTGCATCCCAGGCAAACCCAAGAAGGGTGCCTGCCCGCCTGGCATCACTGATGAGCACTCAGAGCTCCTCTCTCTGTGGAAACACAGGGGCTGTGGGTATGAGCCCCCACCCAGGGCTCCAGGTGCTGGAGACAACGGCAATGCAGGCAACGCACGGCTTCCAGCCAGGTGCTAAATCAGCCAGGGACCTCTACCTTCACCTTGAAATGGCACTGAAGTGGCGAGGAGGGATGAGACAAGGGCTGCATAAATCTCTCTGTGCTAGAGCACCTATAAAAGGGAGTATGGTGGTTGGTTAAGCCCATTCATAATCAGATGGATCTGGGTCTTACTTTGGGCGCAGTTTCTGCTGCTTTTGGCACACTCAGAATCATCTTCACATAACAGTTTGTGAAAATAAAGCAAATCTGAGATTTTCTGCAGACTTGTGTGTTCCCCAGGGAGTCAGTCCTTACCTTCAGGTTGGAAGCACAAGCGCAGTGTGAGCCATGCAAGTTGCTGCCCCAGAGCAGCACGAACACCCCTCAGATCTCCCCTCTGTCCCCACGCCCCGAGCCCTGTGGCACCAGCAATTCTGCCACCCCGGCCAGGCCAGGGCCCGGTAGCACCAATATTGCCTCACATGTTCCTCAGCCTTATTTTCTAATCCACTTTCCAGCAGCTTTTTAACCAGAGCATCAAGTACCGAGTGAAAAGCCATCCAGAGCCTGTTATTGCTGTGCCATCACGTCCATCAACCAAATACATAATCTCATCACAACTGAAATGGGGTTGGTTTGACAGGACCTACTTCTTTTCAACCACATTGACAAGCATGAATTTAGATTTCCGGGCTCTGATACTCCCATTAATTGCATCTTGCATTAGTTTTTCCACCCATTTGGCCAGGATTGATGTCAGGCTAATTGGACGCAGTTGTCCAAGCCATCTCACTCACTCACTCTGCCGTCTTGGCACAACATGTGCTCCTCCCACTAAACACCATTTTCCTGCTCTTTTGGATCAACAGAGAAGTTCCAAGGGGAAGTGCTTCTGCCTCCAGTTTAAATCCATTTCTCCCCAGAAGTCCCTTGTGCGGGTCTCTGGGCCAGGATGCCGCAGGACCCTGTGGTAGCAGCCAGCACTGCTCGGGGAGGCTCACTTGCTTCACAACCAGCATCCACCACCACTGCTCACCCACCTCAGCTCAGCCCAGCTCCAGACATATCATAGAATCACAGAATCACCAGGCTGGAAAAGACCCACTGGATCATCAAGTCCAACCATTCCCATCAAACATTAATCCATGTCCCTCAGCACCTCATCCATCCATCCATCCATCCATCCATCCATCCATCCATCCATCCATCCATCCCTTAAACACCTCCAGGGAAGATGAATCAACCACCTCCCTGGGCAGCCTCTGCCAGTGCCCAATGACCCTTTCCATGAAAAATTTTTTCCTAATGTCCAGCCTAAACCTCCCCTGGTGGAGCTTGAGGCCATTCCCTCTCATCCTGTCCCCTTGCATGTCCTTGCATGTTTCCCTTCATTCTCATCACCTCTTCACAGTTCCAGCTTCTGGAGGCCTCAATTCCAAGTTTCTCTCTGCAACCACACTAAAAGGTCATTCTTGTATTTTACTGGTAGTGGGAACCACCTGATTTTGTCACACAGCTGCTTGTCCGTGTCCAACAAGAGGCAGCAAGGAGGGGCTGGAGGTGGTCACATAGGGTCTGCCCAGGTACTGCAGAACAGCCAGAGGCAGCGGTGACTCACGCCTTACAGCGCAGCTTGGACGTCTTGCAGAGACACTGCTTTGCTTGTGCCTTTTTTCCCCCCTTACAATCTTTTTTCTTGAGCATTTGATAGGTAATTTGCATATTGCAGATTCATTTTGAAAAACAGTTTTAATGAAGGCGCTCCACTGTGTGCGTATCTGTGTGTGTCACCCGTCCACGCTCACACCACATAAATCACCACTACTTGAGGAAAAGATAATTAAAAGTAATCATGAAAACCTCATTAGTCCTCATTTACATAAGATACACAGAGAATTTTCCTAACCTTTAATCTTGGCCATCACAATCCATTTGGGTATCTCCTATGCACTCAATTCAAAGACAGAAGTACAGCCCCATCTCCTCTGTGTGCGTTGCCCCAGAGCCCTGCTCTCGGCCACCAGGACCCTGGGAGAAAGTTGGAGCGTATGGCTCCAAAGGCAGCTGGAGCAGGTCAGGGTCAGTGCATGCCGATCTGCATGAAGGAGCAAGCGTGTCCTGCATCCCAGGGAGAGCACAAGCATGTCCTGCATCCCAGGGAGAACATACCTGCATCATGATGTCAGCATGTCCTGCCTGCTCTTCATTGCAGGAGGGACCCATAGCACCTAGATCCCTGCTCCGTCCTGCTCCCAGAAGGGCCAGTTTCCCCATGCTCTTGCTGATGCTGCTTGCCGGCACAGTGCACACAGCCCGGCCCCTACCAGCCTTGCCCAGCACAGGGCTTTGCCATGGGCCCCTGACCAAACCACAGGCAGGAATCACCACAGAGTGTCAGGCAGGGAAAAAAAAAGCAGTTAAGCCCTGGCAAAAACGAAGTTCTCCCCCTAGTCCCTCCCTATTCAGGGAGGTTATTCTCCCTCTGTACTCAGCACTGGTGAGGCTGCTCCTTGAATACAGTGTTCAGTTCTGGGCCCCTCGCCACAAGAAGGATGTTGAGGCTCTGGAGCGAGTCCAGAGAAGAGCGACGAGGCTGGTGAAGGGGCTGGAGAACAGAACGTATGAGGAGCGGCTGAGAGAGCTGGGGATGTTTAGCCTGGAGAAGAGGAGGTTGAGAGGAGACCTCATTACTCTCTACAACTACCTGAAGGGAGGATGTAGAGAGGATGGAGCTGGGCTCTTCTCCCAAGTGACAGGGGACAGGACAAGAGGGAATGGCCTCAAGCTCCACCAGGGGAGATTTAGGCTGGAGATTAGGAGGAAGTTCTTCACACAGAGGGTCATTGGGCATTGGAATAGGCTGCCCAGGGAGGTGGTTGAGTCACCTTCCCTGGAGGTGTTTAAGGCACGGGTGGATGAGGTCTTGAGGGACTTGGTTTAGTGTTTGATAGGAATGGTTGGACTAGAAGATCCAATGGGTCCCTTCCAACCTGGTTGTTCTATGATTCTATGATTCTATTTGCCCAGCTCCACCATCTTCAGCACCAGCCCTGCCATCACCGGGACAATCACCTCAATAACACGCTTGTGGTAGCACCAGGGCTCAGAACCACAGCTGGTGAAGGGGATGGTCACAGCACAAAGGTCCCCACAAGCCACCATGTGCCATGGTTGGGCTCAATGATCTGGTGGGTTTTTTCCAACCTGGTGATTCTATGATTCTATGACATCTTCCCCAGCAGAGCCCCAGCCTCCCACGCGCCTTGTACAGAAACACAGCTCAATTAGGACCCTTCGCACAATAAAAATACTGGAGCATTAAATGTATGAGATAAAACTCCTTCTGCTATTAAAGCAGATCACGTCCTGGCTATCTAAGCAGTGCAATTTCACCCTACGATAAGACTGGATTAAGTTCTTCCCACAAAAGCCTCTTATTGTACAAAAAAGACCCATGAAATCAATAGGAAACACAGTCCTGGTGCTGTAAAACACCAGAATTAGCCGCAGCACCGGCAATAGCACCAATTAGGCTGGGGCTTCTTTTGCAGACCCTTGCAGGAAAGAGCTTTGCTGACATCGGAGGAGTTTACGACCCCAGTGCTGGTGGCTGGCAGGCAGGAACGCCCAGAGAGCTCATCCCGGCCAGGGGCGCAGTCACCCAGCACAGCTTGTAGCCACTCGAGGACTCGCAGGTCTCCTAGCGAACATGGCCCCACCAGCCCAATGGATGCGGCAGCAGCAGCTCACAGAGACCAGGATTGCCCTCGGGACCATGGCATCCTCTCCAGGGCAGCTCTGCTGGACGGACACCCCAGACTCCCCCAGCAGCACCAGTCCCACCATTCTCGGCACGCAGCGCAGCCAAAGCCCTGAGCGGCTGCAGGAACAACTGGGCCGTCACATCGGATTAGCTCCTCTGCTCCACCGGCTGACATCTAAGATTGTTTGTAATTAGGATTAAAAGACGAAGTAAGAGAAGAAACAGAATTGAAAATGGGCTTTTGGTCATTAAGAGCCGTGATTTTGCTGCCGCCGAGGGACCAGCCAGGGCGCAGGCTGGTCCTCCTGTGATGCTGGCGCGTGGCTCTGCCAGTGCTGGGGGACTGGCTGGGGAGGGAGACCCCCCTCCCTGGATGTGATCTGAGCCTCCAGCTCTGCTGGTAAGTATTTAAATATTAAACGATCCCTTAAAGTGAATGCAAGGCGTGAAGCTGAATCATCACAGAAAGCAGTGCGCTGTGAAGGAGGGAATGACCGCACGAGTGGCTCTTTGCAGGAGGCGCATCTCTGAGCAGCCAGCACGGAGACTCCGCTCTCGGGAACGCAAAAACCCACCAGGCTCTGCCAGTGTGTTTGCACAGCAGTAATTTAATAGAAACCAATCATGCAAAGAGGCACAGTATGAGTTTAGGGATTCATTTCCATCTATTATGCTATTCGTTATTGTATTCCCAGCCCCAGCCTACATGCCAGTGGCAGCCAGAGAAAGCGTCAGGCTGGAGAAAGAACCTGTGCCCAGGCCAGCCTGCAGGCAGGGAGATGTTCCTGCTCCCTGCTCAAGGCTGCCAGTCCCTTGAATATCAAATCCCTGGGGAGCCTGTGCCCAGCATGACCTGGGTGCTGCAGGGTCCTGACCAAGCCCAGACCCTATAGTGTCTGAAAACCCAACCAGGCAGCAGCTCCTGGCTCCCTTCTTCCTGCAGACCCAAGACTTGATGTGGAGGGGGCTGACTGTGCCGCCCTAGGAGAGCCCCTGCCTTATGCGATTCCAAAGCACTGCCACTTCAGGGAAAAGGGCAATGTGTCTGGAAGGAACAATGTGGGAGGGTTCAGGTTTAACACTTAACCAGTTTCATGGCATCTTTAGCCTTTCTGAGAGAACTCAATTTCCTGTGAAATTCAGGTTGCAAACAAGTGTGGCCACTCAACCGGCCAGGAACACAGCTCCGAGCATGAACTCTCTCCAACTGACCAAGAGCGCTGGCCAAAAGGAACTCCATGCAATGGGATGTGAGCACTGGAGCCCAGCTGAGCCCAGAAATGCCAGGTTAATTGTGATTATAACATTTAAAGCCTCATGGAATCTGTCTGACACCAGCATGGAAAGGAAACCTTTCCCTCTCTGCTCTGGACAGGACACCTTTGTTTTGCTGACAGTTCCCTTAAGTTAATTCTCCTTCCTTAGCAACTTGTTATTGCCAGTTCCCAGGAGGTACAGTTCTTTGAGGGTGTTTTTAGGGGCTCCATTTCCAGTGGTTCCCATTTAGTTGCAATTTGTTGTTACCCGAATGCAGGATGAGGGACCTGCACATCCAACCAGGACCGTGGGCACCCAGGTGAGTGGGAAATGGCTCCTCTGGAGGCCAGGGCTCCTGCTCCCCATGGAAGATGCAGCCACAGCTACATCCTCAGTCCCCCAAACCTACAGGGGGATGTTTCTCAGGGAGCAGGTTGGGGATTCCGAATACCCTCACCAATGGTTATCCAGCATCTGAGAGGTGAGGGCAGGGAAGAGGTCCCTGACAACCCTGTCACTGGTGCCCCACTAACAGCTCAGAGCCGGGGATGCCACCCTCCTGCCCTTGGCATCTCTGATGCAGGAGATGCAGCGTGATGCGCAACATCAAAACCGAGCTGGTAGCCAGCAGCTCCTGCAGCTCCAATGTGGCTGTCTGAGGGGGTTACAAGCCCATCGAGCAGAGCTCAGCAGCAGATGGTGAGATGCTGCAGGTTCAACTGTGCGTGAACACGCAGCACACAGGTGTCCCCGAAGCTGCTGTTGCTCTGCGGTGACGCACCACACGCCTCAAAGCTGGATGTGCCAGGGATGGTGGGTGCCCAGCACAGGTATCCAGCCAGGAACTATGGGCTTAGGGCTCCTGCTGGTGCCCAGGCTGCTCCTCACCCCTGCCCAGCATTGCTCTGCACACCCTCCTGGGACCCAGTGTCCTGGTTGCCGGGGAGGCTGCCAGGGCAGCGGCCTCAAAAGGGAATTACTAATGACCCTGCCGAGGGTGACCCACAGCCCCACAACAAGCAGATGCGAATACACAAGTGAGAAGGAAAAGTCCCTTGGATTTTTAAAACATTCAGTAACAGCAAGAGGGGACGATGCATTATTTAAAGGTTTTTCTAAGGAAAGAAAATAATTTCAGCTTAGTTAGCTTTTTAGGGCAGTGCGAAAAGACAGCAGAGACAGCAGAGCTGCAAGTGCCAGTGTGGGTGGTGGAGCAGGGGGACGCAAGCAGCTGGGCACACGACACCAGGCTGATTGGTCACAGCAGCACAGGGGACCCTGACCCCACGGTGGCTTTGCCTGAAGTCCCAGCCTCGCTGATGGCAGCGTGGGGTGGCTGCACCAGTGGGGTCTGGTCCAGCACAAGTGGCTTCAACTGGAGCAAGGACGGGCCAAGGAATGCGGTGCAGCATCCCCAAGGCTGCCTCCAGGCAAGGGTGCCAGGAGCAGGTCAAGAGGCAGTTTGAGAAACCGGGGGGACGGATGGTACCAAGGCATCATGGGCACTGTGGAGCAGGAGCGGGCTGATGAATTAGGTGTCACCGGGTTTAATCCGGAGTCATTAGCCATGCTGAACATTCACATATCGTCTGTTAAACTAATGGATCGCTGGAGGTCATTTGGTAATAAGAAAGGGAGAGGAGGGTTATTAATTTTTATCAGACATTAATTGGCCAAAATCAATTCTTTATCTGGCGTTTGCACTGCGTTAGGGTTGTCTCCCCCAGCTCCCCTACCAGTGCAGCAGAAGGCTGGCAGCAGCACCGGGGTGACCACTGTGGCATCACCCAGGCGTGTGTCGGCATCCCCAGGTGCCACACAGCTCCATCCCAGGGAGGACGCTCAGGCAGATGCCATCACGGTGGATCCCACGCGCACACTTCCCATCGACTCCTCCTGGACTGCAGGATCAGGAGTGTTGGGGAGCACCCTGCACCCACACAGCCCCGTGCCCACACGCCCCTTGCACCCAGGACAGCCCCTGCTCCACATGGCAGGAATGATCTGGGAACCGCTCAGGTGATACCGCATTTATCTAACAAGCTTCCAAATGAAAACTAGCATTTGGACTTATTGCATTCTGGCTCAAAATTTGATTACATTTTTCTACAGCTGTAAATCTGCCTTCCTTTCTGCAACATTATTATTAAAGCCAGTATTGAATTGGTGGTGTGATACGTAAAATTTCAATCCTGGCTTTGACATTCCAGGAAGTTAAAAACCAATTACAGTGTGTGCTTTGCCTCGGGACAGAATGAATCATTGAACACAGCCACTTCACCAAGAGAAATTAAAGGTTGAAGCAGCAACATGGGGAAGGTATTAAGTTAAAAATCAAAGGTCAATTAAAGTAAAACTGAGTCTATTTTATTTTTAATATTTTGCTTACATTTTCCTTCCTTTCTGATGAACAAGGATAAATAAACTTGCACTTCTATTTATTTGCCAGGTAATAAATTTGGGCTGAAGTCGGTTTCAGGGGCTGAGAGGAAACATTCAGGTGATGGAACTCCTAACCCAGTAACCAACCTTCATCCCACAGTAACGAAGCTGAACAGTGATGGGGCAGCACACACACCATCCCTGCCCCATCGTCAGTGAGGGTTTTACCTTTGCCTGCAGCTGCCCACACGGGAGGTGCCCAGGGCCAGAGACACATCCTGCAGACCCACTTGGCCCCTGTGCCATACTGGGGTGGGCAGCACTGACTGCAGAACACAGGAAAGAGGAGGAACAGTTGGTGCTGAGGTGGGAGAAAGCCTATGTGTGCCACAGCCAGCAGCTCCCTCGGGATGCTGAGCACAACAGGGTGTGCAGGGATGGGATAGCAGCAGGTCCCAACAGCTTCTGCTGCAGGTTTGCAGAGGAGCAGAGGATGCCGGGGCACCCATGGGCGATGCCTCGTGCTGCAGATCCTGTGCAGGATGGAACAGCCAGGATGCACATATCACAGCGTGCAGCGTCATGCCACGCCAACATCTAACCAGTGTGCCACTGTATGCTCGCAGTTCTGCTCTCAGCTTCAAAGGGCAGCCGGCATGAGCCTTGAGCCCCAAAACCCTAGCCTGATCTTTTCCAAAAGGAAGGGAAGCAGTTCTCCATCCTGCAGGTGAGATCCCATGGCTCCCAGGGCCCCAGGGAAGAGCAGAACAAGGCCTTTTCCAGCAGCAGATCCACCAGCCACGAAACAGGCTGGCACCAGTCCTGTCTGTGGCTTTGCCAGCCCAGGGCAGAGCTGCCACATTCCCCAGGGCTGAGTTCCCTGCTCTGTCCTGGCACAATGGGGACACAGTCCAGCGCTGCTGGGGCACCTGCAGGGTGCCCGGGACATTGGGCACCTCTCAGCAGCAGCGATGTGCACAAACACACACACACTCACGCTCACAAACATAACCCCCTACACAGTAAGCCTCTCCGCAGCCCCATGGCCAGGGACCGAGCATCTGAGGCTCAGCCCTGCCGCACACACGTGTGCACATGCCCAGCCCTGCCACAGGAATTACTTCATACATAAATAAAGCAGACATCTCCCGTGCTCCTTGGAGCACAGAGAGCCCTGAGAGATGATCTCACAGCCCATGAACTCATCCAGCAGCGGAAGCGCATCAGCACCACCCTCTGCTCTTAACCAGGCACAAAATGAGCTCCAGTGCCATGGCTGAAGTCTCCAAAGGCAGTGCACAGGCAGGATCGGTGCTGGCACAGGACCCCCACACAGCAGATATTTACTGATGTCATTAGAGCAGAAAGCAGAGAGGCCGTTATCTCTTGAGCTGTAGTGGAGGCTGCCGACCCCTCCTATAAAACAACAGATAAGTTGTTCTCCCCACGTTCTGCATCACTTTGTCATTTGCCGATGCCTCTTGCACACGGGCTTTAATGGATAATCCATAGCCATGAAGTGGAGCGCATCATCTGCACGCTACCAATGATAAATCATTTTCAAAATATTAAAATGCTTAAAGAACGTCACATGGGCTTCAAGGATTGCTTTGCAGCACACACACGCCTGCCTATTAAAGGAGAAAATGTATTCATTGCAGGCGCAGGCAGAACCATCAAACTTGGCTTTATTTACAATGTGGAGTACAAAGCTATCGGAGCGGCACAACGGCAGAGCCTCCTCCAGCCCCACCATCGCCGCCTCTCCAGATAACCTGACCCCAGTGATGGAAACTCATTAAGGTCGATTAGGAAATGCGACTGTTCTCCGGGGAGCCAGCTTCGTTCACATTAGAAAAGGGAGCAAGAGCGTGTGCAAGCACCACGAACTGTGCGGTTTGTTCACATCTACAGGCGCATGCAAACCGCAGGGGAAGAGCAATCTAATAGATTCTCAGGCAATTTAAACTCATTTCAATAAAACAAAAAATTAGACAGAAGCAAACATCAGGGAGAGCAGATGTTATGGTGTTGGTGACATCCAGAACAAACCAACAGCGCTTGTCACACAGTCACGGCGCTTCCAGCCCAGGCGAGGGAGGATGGGGAGGAGCGGGATGTGCAGGGAGTGACGCAGCCCTGGAGCAGAAGCTGGGCTGCCAGCACTGGGTGTCACCATGTCACCCATCCCAGGGACCCCAGGCCAGCAGGACAACGATCCAGGGGTCTGGGAACCCACAACCAGACACAACTTGCAAAGTGACATGCGTTCATCACCAGAGGAGAGGGGCAAAGAAAATGGGGGAGTTGGGATGAGGACAAGTTGAAAGGGTTTGGAGGCTTCCTTGGTCCCTGCTCCTTGGTCACCAGCTACTTGTCACTCACAGCAACAAGACTCAGCTCCAGGCAGAAGAACATTAGGGACTCCGGTCCTGTGTCAGCTGGGGCCAGGACACCCCAGACGGACCCTCAGCCAGCAAGGAAAGGGATGTGGGAGATGCCCGGGACATCCCCACTACCAGGGGTTCCTGCAAACGCTCAGGCTTGTTTGGTAAATAAAGCCTTTGTTATAAATATTCCATCAGCCCAGGAACTGCAGTGCATTAAAAAATGATAAAGTCCCTGCTTCCTCAGCAGCCCCTCCTCTGTGCCAGGGCCTGGCAGAGGTGTTTAAAATAGGGTGTCAGCGAGGGCTGACAGGGGGATTTGTCGTGGGGCTGATGAATAGGTTGAGAAATGTTCAATACCTTCACGAAAGATCAATTCATCACAGTTTTGCTCAGGTCGAGTGGAAGCACAGCCACCCACCCCCACCCG
Organism: Coccyzus lansbergi; assembly: GCA_033558105.1. Taxonomy (NCBI): domain Eukaryota; kingdom Metazoa; phylum Chordata; class Aves; order Cuculiformes; family Coccyzidae; genus Coccyzus; species Coccyzus lansbergi. The sequence continues at coordinate 369,213 of JAUMJK010000860.1, forward strand.
CTTATTAAGAAATTCAGGTCATTATGTTAGACATGCAGTTTCCTGTTATTTTTCCACTGGACAGAAACTAATGTGGAAAAGTGGCCGTGTGGTGCCTGGACGAACTGCTCCAGCAGCCAGCAGAAGGGGTGGCAGGATCAGCACCCTCACAGCAAGCGCTCCCCACCTGGTGCAAGGGGACAACATTAGAGTGAACCCCAAAATCACTTGCTCCATGGCAGCAGCCTGGCTCTGCACCCACGCCTGCTGCCCCCACAGCCCCACGGAGCCACCACCTCCACAGCCACAAAGGCACAGTAAGCTCCCAAGGGCTGGCAGGCCAAGGAGTGCATCTCAAAGAGAAGGATTTAGGGTGCTGGGGGATGAGAAGCTCAACATGAACCCGCAACACGTGCACGCGGCCCAGAAACCAACCATGTCCTGGGCTCCATCCAAAGCAGAGGGACCAGCAGGGCAACGGAGGTAGTTCTGCCTCCCTGCTCTGCTCTGGGGAGTCCTCACCTGGAGTCCTGCATTCAGTTCTGAGACCTCAGCAGAGAAAGACACAGATCTGCGGCAGCAAATCCAGAGGAGGTCACAGAGATGATCCAAGGGCTGGACAACCTCCCGTACGAGGACAGGCTAAGAGAGCTGGGGTGGTTCAGCCTAGGGAGGGGTCCTTGATCAGGGAACACAGGTGTAGGACAAGGGGGAATTCTTTTCCACTGAAAGAGGGAAGATTGAGACGAGTTCTTGGGAAAAAATGTTTTGCTGTGAGGGTGGGGAGGCCCCGGTCCAGGTTGCCCAGAGCAGTGGTGGCTGCCCCCTCTCTGGAGGTGTTCAAGGCCAGGTTGGATGGGGCTTGGAGCCCCTGATCCAGTGGGAGGTGTCCCTGCCCCTGGCAGGGGGTGAAACTGGTTGGGCTTTGAGGCTCCTTCCCACCCAAACCATTCTATATGGTCTCTCACAAGTACCACAGCTCCCAAACATCCCCAGTCTCTTCTCTGCACGTGACAAACCCCTACACACACATTTTCCCTGGCAGATGGAAGGAGTGGTTTCCTCAGTGTCCCCATCTGACCCTGCGCTGCCCCCAAGAACCATCAAACACAAGCTGTGACTGCCCACCAGGTTTGGGAGCACTCCCAGGGCTCCCCATTGGACTCAAAGCTCTCAATTAGGCAGATACATATTTATGAAATATTATAACGATTGAAGGCCTGTTAAGTGTTACAGTAAAAATCCCAATGTGCAAAACAACCAGGGCATCGGCACAGCTTCAACTGCGAAATCCATTTGGTAATCGGGTTCAGCTGCCAGCAAGGGGCTGGTGTTAGCGGTTTTATTAAAAGCTGGGTTTCACTGTACGAGGAACCAGTTTTATGTTACCATAAATTGTCAACAGTTGGTCAGATCCCCACAGAGAAAGGATCAATACCCAGCAGAGGGGGAAAAGTGCTGAGAGAGGAAAAGCGATACTCTAATTAGAACAAAATTTAGGAGTCCAGGGGTACAGATGACAGTGCCTAATATGTTATAATTTATCGACGGCCTCAAAGATTGGGTTTTGTTCTGGCTCTCAGGCAGCCGGGTGTTCATAAATATCGCAGCAGACAGCAGCTGCCTGCAGGCAGGGAGCGGGCAGTGCCTCCCGCATCTATCACTCACACCCTCGGCACACACACCGCCGGCATTGCAACACAGAGCCACGACCAGCTGGACCCTGCACCCCATTCTTGGCCCCTGAGGTTCACCCAGGATCCAGGGTTCTGCTGGGACCCACATCCCAGCACATGAGGACAAGGAGGAACCCACTCGCTGTGACCCAGGACCCTTCGCTTCCCTGGGGTGTCAGAAACCCACACCTCATGCCACAGCAACCTAACCGGGCTCAGCACAGCACTAATCCAGGGTGAGGAGCCTGTGGGGTGGGGAGCAAATGGGACGAGCCCTGCCTGCCTCAGGCACTGACCACCACAGCCAGGGCACACAGCCCCCAGCAGCAATGCCAAAGCTCCAAGTCCTCTCCACATGTGTGTTTGGTCACATATGTGATACTGCATCTCAAAGAGAGGGAAGACAAAAGTGTGCACACAGGAGAGGGGAGGGGAAGAGATAAGAGAAGGGAAAAAAACCTTACGAATCAAAAACTGCATTTAAAGTCAAGTTTGTGAAGCACGAGACACCGAACTGATGGCTCACTCAAACAGGAAGATCAGAATCCAAAGTGGAGCCGGCGAGGGGCATTTCCAACCACATCATCTTCCATTTTTCCTTCCTGTCCATCAGCTGAAATGACGTGCTGGATTGTTAAAGCATTTGACAGTTCATTCACCCTCCAGACTGGAGCCAAGGCAGCTCAGCAGCCACAGCAATGGTTCCCAGCCGTGCCAGCAGCAGCTGTAGCCAGAGCAGCTCACCCAGCTGAGAGAGTCACCAGCAGACAAAGAAGCCCCCAACGCAGACCAAGGTTCTCCAGGTGGAGCTGGGAGCAACAGGCCTTCCTCTCCTGCCTCGCTCCATCCTCCTGATCCTCCTTGCTGGGCCAAAGCAAGGAGGTAGCAGGCACAGCCCATCTGCATTCTGTGCTTTCCTCCCGGCTCCTCGCCACTGCACACCCTGCTAAATGGAAAACAGTATTTAATTAGGATGCGGAGCTGGAGAGACACACAATTAAACAGTCTGTTACTATCACTCTTGCACAGTTTAAGTTTCAGTCCAATAAAGAACCATTTAAAAAGGCTAATATTGAACCAAACCTCGAGCAGCAGAGCCATGCACAGCATCCCTAGAGCAGCCTGGGGACAAGGAGCAGGACCAGCACCAGCAGTGTATGAAAGGGGATGCAGAGAAGTTCTCATCAGGGCCTCGCACCCAGTGGTGAGAGGAGCACAGACACAGGGCCAACACAGATGGGAATCCATGCACAGAGACCCATGAACATAAAGGAGCCATGGCCTTGGAGCAGAGGCCTGAGCTTTCCACAGGGGTTTGGGGGCCGGAACAGGGAAGCTGACCCAGATGTGCAGGTACAGCAGGGTGGGCATGGGACACTCCACCTGTCTGGCCAGGTACGAGTGTCCAAACCCCAAAGAAGAACCAGATTGCATCCCACTGCCCACAGGGCTCAAGGACCAAACTCACCAGTGCAAAAGGGCTCCACGTAGGTCTGGATCCACGCTCTTGGGAACATGCCAGCAGCAGGGAGCCTGGCCAAGCCCTGGGACCTGGGCTGCAGAGAGAGAAACACCAGGGACAAGATCGGGGGGTGAGGGAGGAGCAGGCATCTTCCCATTCCTGGCACGCAGATCTGTGCCCAAAGAGGGGCAGTGAGGAGCCCTGCTCGAGATGCAGGGGGAAATCCCAGTGCCCTGCATGGGCTGAGGGCAGAGCTGCCACAGCTGTGTGGCTGGAGCAGCACTGAAGTCCCTGTGCCATCCCTGGGTCCTGTCCAAGAGACGCTCCGTGGGGAGCAAAGTCCTGCAGCAGCTGCACTGAAACACAAACCCCGGCAGACAGAGTGGGGTCGCCAGCACAGGGTGCGCAGCCCCAGGACCTCCAGCCAGAGCGGGGAGCACGGTGAGGATGCAGACCCGGAAAAACGCTCACTCAGACAGGATGCCTAGTAATAAATTTATTGTATTTTATTACATATTCCCCTTTTTGCACTTAATTCCAATTCCTCATATTCAAACTCTTCTTTCTCAAAGAAAATGATTTTTAACATAAAAATATAAATTCTGCATATTAAAAGTGCATACACCTCGAATAATAAAACATACAAATAAATAATAAAAGGCATCGACACAGTCTCATGCACTTGTCCTCAAATAATTTAAAATTTATGGTACAATGTTCAATCCCAAGTAAAGACAGCCTGCTCTCCGATACTGTACAGCTCAAAAACATTAAAACAGAGAAGAATATCAAAGGGCCCACGTCCCGGGTCCGTGTACAGTGATGTGACATGCAGAACTGTAGATACTCCAGTGTAAAACCTGACGCTGTGTCCAGAAGAGAAACTGCATTTGCAACAGGACTTAAAATTCAATTTTAACCAATGGTGAGGCACAGTTGGTGAGCAAACCTGTACAAATTCATACTTGGAAGGCCACAAGAATACAGTCTGGCCGCTTGCAGCCCCGACTCCCTTGTGTCACACTACCCAAGGCAATGTAGCACCTAAAAGTGGTTTCTTATTGCACAAATGCCATACATACCTAGCACGAACTTTCTTGCAACGCGTTTGTGCTGCAGGGCCTCGAGTGAATTTGGATTTACAGTTAGTTTTAATCTGTGTCTTTTAAAAAAACACTATTGGCAGATAAATTGAGCGCTATTGCCTTTAAAAACTAGAAGACTCCCTAAAACCTTTAGACCTAACACAGGTATTGTACAAGCCTTCAGGTACTTCTATTTTACAAAATAAAGCTCCTAATAGGAAATGCTTTACGGTGCTTTTATTAAGAAAACCAGTTGGACGTTCATCTCACCACAGATTAAAACTAAATTTCAGTTCTCTCCACCAATAACATCAGATACCGCCAAATTATTTTGGATTGGTAGGCAAATGACAGACAACAAAAAAAAAAAAAAAAAAGAAAAAGAAAAGGAAAAAAAATTGTAAAATTCCTTGGAATGTGTTTCCAAACCCTCTCTGAGCTGGCTGACTGAGGGGAACACAGCCAATTGCCTGTACATCACCAGGTCCAGCAGTGCTGAGTCCCAGGGTGCTGCGAGGTAGGTCCTGGGCACAGCCGCAAGGAGCCCCAGCACCTACAATTCTCACCAACCAAACATGCTGCTTGCCAGCCCTCACCAACCTGCCCCACGCAGGGAGCTGCACCCCACACCACAGCCCCACGCACCCACCCACCTCAGCAGGAGCTTGGCTCAGCCACGCTAACGGAGCGCCAAGGGGAGGCACAGCCACCCAACAGCTCTTCCCAGCCTGTCAGGCAGAAACCACAGAACCACCACAGGCTACAGGCTGATACCAGGGATGACTCCCTCTGCACGGGAATTCAACACAAATGGTTTTGTCTGGGTGCTCGCACAGCTACCGGTGACCGTCTTGTCCCACAACACGGGATGTGTCGCTAAATGGCATGAGAATGGCAGGCTACAGACAGAACACTGACCTGGACTGCCCTGGCAGAAAAAGGAAAAACAACACAACACAGAAAACCAGTTTGTTCTCATTTCACTGTTTCAAATCCCTTGGACATTACACTACGCTCCAGCCTTGTCAGTAACGTAGAATCCTGCAAAGGAAAGAATCGAAGATGTGCAAACGAAGCAGGAACGCAGGGACATGCTCACGTGTGCTGGCAGGCGGCGGCACCGCAAAGCAGGATGGGCTCAGCACCGCGCTCCAGGCTCTGCCCAGCAGCGCCAGCGCTGAAAGCACAGGCTGCAGCTTCTCCGCAGCACTTGCATAGTTAGTAAGTGCATGCATTGGGTACAGCAAGAGAACTGCCATGCAAAATTGCCCTTAGTATTGAGGAAATGGTTGGTCATGCTCAAGTTTCAGCTTTGGGAAGCAAACAACCCTGCAGCTAAGACAGATGAGGACACTTACAGTGGAATAAGTGTACTGTAATTAAGCTGCTAATTATCTATCCTAAGCATCTTTTTTTTTTTTTTTATTTAGTCGTATTTGATAAGTTCGAAAGGGTTAACAATTTATACACCCAAAGTGAGACACGAGTTACAGAGACCTGCGGGCACCCAATTGTCTATCAAATGTGATTAATACAAATAAAAGGTGCCTCTTTAACACACGTCATTGAAAATGTGCTTATAATTCGTATACTACTAAACACTATCCAAAAGACGCAGTCCAAAAAGGGTAAAAATAATTTCTTTCAGTGACTCCAGGAGGAATCGAGCACTGGAATGAAGGTGCTGCTTTCCTGCACCCAGAGGGTTGATTCCAGGAGCAGGAGCAAGTGTCAGACCAGAGGTGTGGTGTGAGTTATGCATGGCCGATGCAGGTGAGTTCAACCTAGAGCTGACTGGGAACATCACAAACCCTTCAGAAGGCTTCAGGTCTGTTTTCCCTTGGAGTGTGCAGGGCTGTTTGAGCCAGGGATAGTGCAGGACCTGTCCCTCAAAAAGCATTCCTTATTCCTCACCAGCGTGGGGCTGCCCTGTGGACCTTTGCTTCCTGGTCATCAGCTCTGGGGTGCCACACTCTACCACCCCCAGGCAGAACAGCTCGCATGGTAGGAAGTGTCTCCACACCATGGCAGTGCCTGGTTGGCAAAGCCAAACCCAGAGAGCGATGCTGCTCATCCCACTCAGTCACAAAACCTCCAGGTTTCCACGTGCCATCACCCAGGGGCAGGGGGAGATCCCTGGCCAGCAGCGACCTGCAGAAGATGACAGAACCCATCTTCCTCCACAGGCACAAGGGCTTCTGAAGCCAAACCTGAATTTTAAGAAAGGAGGTGACCATGTATGAATGGCTACTCCAAGACAGCCTCAACCCTTCTCTGCTGCAAGGATCAACACGTAATGCCAAGGCAGCACTGACATCTAGGAAAAGTCCTCTCTGGAGAGCTCCTTAGTACTGTGCCACATCTTCACACCCAGACAACATGACACACGCGGACAGGAGTTCCTACACATGAAATGGCTAATAATCCTGCTGGGAGAAGCCTCATGTTGCTTTTCCCCAGCTCAATTTAAGCAGGGTGTGCAGTAAGCTAAGGGCAACTTTAGAATAATTTACTGCACATCACTGATGGAGCTGTGACTTCAACAGCAGCGAGCCTTGTTTTTACACTCACAGAGAACACCTCCTGTTTCCTGGATCCACCCTCTTCAACCCTCAAGCAAGTTCCTATCCTGCTGGAATCCATGACACCAAAAAGCAGAGATGCCAAGTGGCAGCAAAGAGCTGTTTTCCAAAGTGCTTTGTTAGAGAAGCAACACAGCCACGGATCAGGGACTGCACGTTCCTGATCCTGCACAGGCATCCTTCACACATTTGCCCTATGTGTGCCTCTTATTCAACACAAACTGCAGCACACCCCCTCAAAAGTGAAAAACTTTTGCTTGAGGACACCCTAATCAAGCCCTCCTGAGCCAAAACACCATGTGCTTGCAGCCAACCCATGCAGAGCTGCATCTCCTCTACTCCAAGACAAGGACACTGTCAGTATGGCCTCTTCCACCCATTCCATGTTTGTTTGCAGGACAGGTATGAAAGCCAGTTTGGCAGCATAAGCAGAGCAGATAGTGCTGAAGGTGACAGCAACTTCCATACAGAATTATGGGGAATACACAGAAAAGGAAACGAATTGCAGAGGTTTGACTGCTTTTAACATCAGCTGCTGAAATATTAGGACCTCACATTCCCTTTTTGTCTGAACAGGAGCTCCAATGACCTTTCTCATGGCCCAAATGCAAACACATTGTACTGGTATGCAGCTAAAACACCGATTTGGACATGGCTTCAAATTTCCTTCAGTCTAAACATGCAATACAGGAGCAAAATCACCTCAAAAATCAAATACCAGCTTCCAGTTTAAACTTCTACAGTGATGGTATGATAAGAAAATGTCATTTGATAAAAATAAGCTCTCGCAAATGTCCCATGGTGAAATGCACAGAAACCCAGGATCTGTCTATTAAAAGATCCCAGATCAATTTAGCACTGGCTACCAGAATTACATTCTCGCTTGAGGAGTTGTTAGAAGAGAAGAGCTAGCACAGTGCAAGACCTTAATACAGATAAAACCTTAAACAAATACATCAACATCAACATTTCAGGGAGTAATTTAAGTACTACAGCACAAAGCAAGCCTTATCTGCTCTGTTGGATAGAGTAAAACATAATCCAAGAATAATCCAAGTCATACACTTAAGAAGCAAGCGACGCAACCTTTGCTTCTTGCCGCTGCAACAAATGAGACTGAAACAATACCCAGGGCAAGAAATGCATCAGGAAGACGTCATGGTCTGGTTTAAAAACACAGCCCCGGGCACAAAGGCCAGCACCCTGTCATTTGGGGCTGTGGGCATTGCTGCTGGCTTGCACAGGGGTTTGTGTGCCACAGGGCAGAGCAAGGGTTGTGCTGCAGGTGGGGTTCATCCCCTCAGCTCCATGCACGCAGTCTGTTCCCCAAGGTGTTGACCACTCCCACAATACTGCTCCCCAGAGCTTTGCAGGTGAGTGGAGCACAAAACATGATCACAGAGCAGCAATGTGCCTAGCAGACCTGGGGACAAGGCTTCCTGCAGAGCTGTCAGCACAGCCGCTCAAGAGAGGAGGTGGAACACGGCAGCTCAGGGCAACTACCTGTTGGATGGCTGTTTGCTACGGCGATGAGAAAGACGTACAAATAGGTCTATCTGTAAGCTAAGTCTGGAGGAGCTTTGCCAAACACAGGTATGTGACGGGTAAAGACCTCGTTTAGAAGATAAGCACACCCGGCACACCACACATCAGGACCCACGCACCAGACTGCAGCCGTACGGAAAGGGTAAGCAGCACATTGATAAAAATTCATTAAATTAAAAAGAAAAGATTACACCATATGTATACAAAAGGATTTGAGGAATCCACTTTTGAGGAGGAACCTCAAAGAATTCGAGGAACCTCCCCTGTGAGGAGGGCATGTAAACAACGACATTACTAGCTGTAGTGTTTTAACCCTGATAGAGCCCCAACAAGAGTAGGGATCGCTGCGCTCAGACACATGAGGGTACACTCGCTGGGGAAGGTGAGCAATGCACCCAAAGGAGGAACACAAAGTGCTTGGGAGAGTGTGAAAACTGCTCCACATATTGTGGTACAGCCCCTCCAAACGCACAAAGGGGCCTGGCCAAAGCATGCTCCAAGAAGGCAGAGGAGACAAGAAGACACTTAGCTTATCTAAACATTACTCCTATAGATAAAGATGCTCTATTCACATTAAGCACCTGAGCACATGAGGAAGTGCTGCTTCTCAGGCATTTGAGCAAGGGTTCCAGCAGCAGCATCGTCATTCCAGGTGTGAAGACAGCTCTCCTATAACCCTACAACCACCTCCTGCCTGGCGCTCCACAGGTATGAGCTGGCAAACAGCTGCTGCTCAGCAAGTTCTGCTGTCATTTAGCATAGTGTTTCAGAAGCAAGTAAGCAATTAGACAGGACAGGGTAGAGGTCACCTTAGATATGGACAGAGTATAACTCTTCATAAACAGAGCAAAAAAAAATGCAAGTCACATTTAATGAAAAAAACCCAACAAACTTTTTGCTATTGGAATGCAAAAATGAGATCTATTACAGACACACACGCACGGACACACAGGTACCTTTCTGTCCACCCACTAATGCTAGTCCCTCCTATACTGGCTGAGCATATACCTGAGAAACAACATTAGTGTTAAAATATTGCCCTTTAGAAAGCTTGAAGATGGAGGGGAGCAGGAAGAGAGGGTTGAGTGAGAGCATAAAGAAGCGGCAGTCTCTCCAGTTTCCTTCGTGTCCTCCACAGCTCAGAACAAGGCCATACACCAGCATGGACACAGCCTGCTCGGAACAATACCAAAGGAATATCAGTTCACAGCTCTAACAAAGCACACTCATGTCAGTACAACTGGGGTTCAGATTTCAAACCTCGCATCTGAAGGTTGTTGCGTTTTCTATAAAGAGACTCCTGTCCAAGTGCTCTGGGACAGCTGCGTTCTCGCTCAACAACTCCAGCTACACTACTCACATCAGTGCTGGCTGCCTGTGGCTATTTGGTTTGATGGCAGAATCAAAAGGCGCTTTGACAACTTGCAGTTAACTTCTCTTCAAAACAGACATTAGGCACATGAACAAAAAAAACAAGAGCTCAGAATAAATTAGCTTCTCAGCAGAAGAAAAGACACCTGGATTGCAGCATTTCACTCGGGTTCCAGAGAAGGCCGTACAGACACCTGCATGCTGGAAGGTAACTTCTTCAGCGGCTTATCAGTAGGTTGCTTGCCACTGGGAGGAGGAGACTGGATTCCGGGATCTAGCTGGGAAGACTTGGACTTGCGACTGGATAGCAGAGAATGTTTGTTGGGTGTGGCATCCTTTGGGACAAGTTTTTCTTTTGCAGTAACGTTGGCATGGGTTTGAGAGGCTGGTGGGACAACACCTTTCTCCGATTTGTCTTCTGGTACATTCTTACTGCCAGACTTGGAGCTGCCACTCGCTGCCTTTTTAGAGAGCATTGTGGTCTTTCCCAGGTCTGCTGACCTCCGGGTCTCCTTCTGCCTTAAGGCTGATTTAAAGAAAGACAATCCTTTCTCTTCTGACTTGCTGTCCCTCTTCAAACTAGAACGCACACCAACATTTGGAGACCTCAGGTTGGCCATCGAAGAGCTCCGCACGTGCTTGCTGTCTACTGCCTTGCTGTCACTCCTAGAGTGGCTTATCCGTGGGGAGCTCGTTCTTGAACTGCTGGTAACACTCGTTTTATCTGACCCCAGACTTATCTTTGAACCCTCTCTGCTGAGGCTTCTGTCTGAAGTCCGGCTCCTCCCAGCAGAAGAACCCTTAGTCAATGAGCCTGATGGGGTTTTCTTGGCAGCAGCAGAGGATGGAGAACCTGACTTTTGCTTCTGTTGAGCCGATGGGACGGCCACCTCAACAGACTTTGCGCTATGGTCCTTCTTAGCCTGAGCAGGAGCAGGAGACCCATGTCGCCCACTGGCCCTAGAGGAGTCTGCCTTACTTCTAGACCGGGAAACTTTCTGGGAACTCTTTAGCGGAGGAGAAGAGTGAGAGACTTTGGTCTCTTGGGTAGATAAGACTGTCCTTCCCTTCCTCAAACTTTTGTCCGGCTCAGAAACTCCCTTGGAGCTGTGAACCTTCTTAGGGGTGCCGCCCGCCTTCTCTGCAGCCAGCCCCATCGCACTGGGGGCTTTCAACTCCTTGACTGGAGAGCTGTCCACAGAGTCACTCTGATCAACAAAGGCGATTTGATTGTTGTTATCAAAAGGGTCCAAAGCAGGATGGTTCCTGTCTGGCTGCACAGAGCTTTTAACATACCCATCTGAAAGATCTGAGCTAGATGTCCTTATGACAGACTCTTCCCTGAATGCCCCTTCCATGACGGCCAGGGGGGCCCTGCGAGGCGTCCTGTGCTCTCGCCGACTGCCATCACAGGGCTCCAAGTAGCTGCTAGAGAGATTCCTCAGGCTGCCGAAGCAAGAGATGGACACTTTATCATCAGCAGCCTCTCCAATCTTCTCCAGGGTGGAAGCAGAGGTATGTACAGGGGAGTCTCCAGAGAAGCGGGACGGAGAGTTGGAGCGCCACTGCAGTTTTGCAGAGAGCGACCACGAGGGCCTGACACCATTTTCACTCACTGCCAGGGGGCTGGTGACAGAAGATCTGGATGACAGGCTCTGACGCTGGACACTCCGCACAAAGGGACGAGTTGAAAATCCTCCTGCAAAGACAGAAAGCAACTTCCTCAGTCTGAGAGCTCAGCCTGCCACCAGTCCATTCCACAGATCAGTTCCCCTATGACAGTCCAGCAGCCCACTCACCCCACACCGCATGCCTCTCCAGGCCTGCTGCAGGCATGGCTTCTTGCATGAAAGCAAGGAATTTAACAACTGCTATTTGCTAGAGGTCTCCCAGAAGTAACCCTGTGAAGCCTGTAACTGAAAATCCAGATTTTCCTCTCATCCCTGAGCTGCAGGAAACCAAATGCAGGAAGTCCTTGAAACCAGTAATAAGTTCACCTACTATCAGAGCCCTCCCAGAAATACATTTTTCCACATGAAAGAATATTTTCCCATACCATCCTGTAACAGGCAAAGTAGGACTCCAGCCTCTGTACCTACAGCGATTTATTTGTGCTTACAAAGTACAACAATAAGCATTTAGAAACATGACTGCCACGGTTAGATCGAACAGTTGACACAGCACTGCTGCAGGGTCACCTCTGCTTTGGAATGCTCAGAGTGACCCCTGAAGCTCCACAGTTTCAAGTGTTATAAGGCACTGAGTGAAGGAGTCAGGCAGAGACAGGAGCTGAACAGTTATTTGAATGCAAATTTGGGTATCTCCACACCTCCCTGGGAGCAGCCGCCTCCACCTCCACAATCATGTCCCTCCATGCCAAGCTGTAGGGATATATCAGCCTCCCTGCAAAAGTGCTCTAGTGAAACCCAGAAAAAACACAAGCATAATGAGCTCTTGATTTAGAGGTTTCATTGACCACATTCCCTGTCTTTGAAAGGCTCCTTAAAGTTCTTGATCTGTTCTTCTCAACACTTTCATATCAGAGAAAAGCTTGCCAGCACCAGAACCCATCTGTTTCCCATGACACAGTGCCTGCCTCCCCAGCTGCTGGAGGAACTGTCTCTTGTGACTATGTATTGGTGGTTCTTGCAGTAAGGATCTTGTAAAATTGTTGTAGCCCAGGACTCCCAGGCACAGCAGTGCTGATACACACCGTCATCTTCACTCCTCTCCCCAGTCAGCTCTACCGATTCCGAGAGTGAAGCCAAAGACGTGCGCCGTGACGATGCAGCTGAAGCAATGCTGGGCTGCTTGCTACCGGGAAGACGACTGACCCAGTGCTCGCAGAGCGAGGAACTTGTGGAGCCTGCAAGGAACCAGGTACAGGTATCAGGCCAGTGGCATGCAGCAGTACAACACATGAAACCTTGGAAGGTCACCGAGAGTCAGGTACATACTGCACTGTGCCAGCTGCAGCAGATACTAAGCCTGGAGCTGCCCCACAGCCACAGATCCAGGTGCTGCTGACAGTCTTCGCTCTTATGAAATATTTAAGGTCATAAATGAAAGACAGAACTGCACTTGTCCCGGTACACTGTGAATTGAAAGAATCAGTGCACCAGCACGCAGGTAGAGGGCAGTCCTTGAGCTGCCACAACAATCCAGCATGAAGACATTCTTTTTGGAAAGTCATAGAGCCTGCATTTGCCCCTAGATCACCCCAGATTCAACCAATGCATCCAGCTCTTGGCTGCCTACCTGAGTCCAGCAGCTCTGTGCCAGTCACATTTTTACATCACGGTTTTGGTAAGGGCAGCTCTGAGCAGTATTATCCATGGAGAAAAAACAGCATTTCCCCACCTCAACAGCCTCCTTGCCACAACTAAACCTCAACAGCAGAGCAGGGAGTTTCCCACAGCCGGTGACACACAGCCAAACCGTGCTGAGGCAAAGGCTTAAGCAGAGCTGGGCAGGAAATTCTGCAGGACAAACTATCCTTGGCAATGCCAGCGGGTCTCACCTGCCACAGAGCTGTTAGCAGACCATGATGGGATCGCTGTGCGTCTCTGGTAGAACAGAATATAAGCTGTCTGCTTGCAGACTTCGTTTTCAGAAAGCTGCTGGACATCGCTGTCATCGAAGCAGTACCATTGGCCATCAACAGAGTTCTTGCAATATGCTGGGAGGAAACACATTTCTGTTAGACTTTTCTTGCCCCTTCCACTCTCAGGTTTGCTGTACGTGAACTTAAACATGACCTCACCTATGATGGACTCAGAGAAGAATGAAAGGGACACATTTATTCATGCAACACACTCCCTTCCAGTCTGACTGGCAAGATGGGCCCTGAGACTGGACACACACAGTTCCCAGGCTGCTGTGTGAAGTCACACAGATCCTAAGAACCACTAAGCAACAATATTTCTGGCTGTTCTGGCTGCTGCTGGAACAAAGAGGAGCTCATGAACCAGCTGTGCACACAGACAATATGCCAACACTTCCTATGTATAACAGCACCTTGCAGCTACAGAAGTTCTGCACTGAGAGGCCAGGAGCAGTTTTTTCAACGTAAGAGGCCAGTTACATTATTCTGAAGGAAAAACAAAAATAGCAGAGAACAGAGCATACAGTAGGACATCTGGGGTCAACAGGTACTGTCCTGTTCCTCAAAGTCATAAAAGTCATCCCTCCTGTATGACACAGACAGCCCTTGTTAGCTGAGAGAGGCCCTTTTGTCAAGGGAGATGAAGTTAGGGAGATTCAACAGAAAAACATAACTGTTTTCTTTCTGAAAGGGTCCAGCATTCCTAATTCTGCAGGACACTTGCCTGTGTAGTGTCCCCCTTGCATGGTGCCATGATGATTGCAGACAGCATACAGGTCATAGATGTAATCCTCAGGATCTCTTCCAAGACCATAAGGTCGCCTCCAAGGAGACCAGTGAGATGGCAGACTCCAGCTGCTCTGACTGCGCTTTACAACATGAGGAGTCATGTCCAAGCCACTCAGCGGGAATTTAACCATGTTCTGAAGTTTCATCCTTCGGTCTCCTTCCTGTGTAAACAGAGAACAGCGTGAGCTGCATTGGCAGTGGGGCCACCACATTTGGGAAGAACAAAAACCCAGGAGAGAAAGGCGCAGGGCAAAGCAGCTGCTTCTGGAGAGGCAGTCTCCCCAGGTCAGCCAAGCAGCTGTTCTCTGGCATCCCCACACAACCTTACCTGTCTAAACCTTTTGAGATGTATGATGAGAACATCAGGTAAGGTCCAGAGGCTCAGTGTGATGCTACCTTGCTGCAGCTGCTTGCAGTGTGGGCACCGCCACGCATCATCTGGGGCAAGCTGGGAGGAAGAGGCAAGAGTGGGTGTTTAGTTACCAAATTCTAAGAGAGCTTGCACCATACCCCTGCTCTTCCGCTGCAGACACAGACCCCTAAATCCTATCAACCTCCAGCACCTACCAAGCTCATTGGGAATGCAAGGTTCCCAGTGATGCTTTGCAAAATAGCAGCAAGCAGAGACACGTGTGCCTCACGCAGGAGGCACTTCCCAGTGCAAGACAAAACTCAGCTAGTGCTGCTGCACAGGGAAACTGTTTCCACCTTAGAAACCCCAACCCCTTTAAAGTAGGGGAGAAAGAAAAACAAAAGCAAAAAGCAGGTAGGCCTGGCAGCCTGAGTAGAAGTACTCTCACAAGAAAACCAGCAGCAAAGGAAAAACTGGAATAGAAAGAAGAGCCGTGTAAGTGGAATTTCATCTGTGACACCTTGCTGCCCTCTGAATCCCCTCTTCCTTCCAATGTCCCAGAATTACAAACCACAATGACTTATTGCTCACCAAGGGGAATGTGTCTTTTCAAAGACATGAATACAACCCACACTCCCTTCCAAAGCCCAGCACTCAGAAAACTCAGAAGCCAGAGAGCTTTAAGCTGTCAAACAACTCTTCCCTTACCTCTGAAAGAAGGAACAAGAGAGGCTCCAAAATTATTAAAGCTCAATCGCAGGTCCACAGACCATCCCTTTTTACAGCAGATTAGAGACCTCTGGCAAAGAAATGCAGATTGCTTACGCATTCCGGGCAAGGGTCGGATCAGACCCATCTCTAGCCTGTCCCTACACCACCGCTCCTGACACCTGGGCCTACCCACACCACGAGCCGAGTGTGAGGAGAGCAGAGGACTGAGCTCAGCAGTCATTGCTCTGTCATTGGAGAGCGAGCCCACTCTGGCACTGGTCAGACTTGGCAACACACAACTGCTCCAAGACAGAGCAGCAAATTCACACAAAGAAGCCACACTGTTCTAATTCTTTATAATGTGTGCAAGAAGAAGACATTTCTATCTCACACGGAGGACGCTGCAGGACAGAGGAGTAAGTACTCCTATCAATGTCTGTGGAGCAAAAACCTCCGAAGCAGGACCTCCCACAACAAACTATGTTAGCAGGACTGGTAACCAGCACTGTCGTACAGATTTATTCTCCTTTCTCAACCCATCAGCAGAAAACAACTGCTCTGCTGAGAATGGGAGCTCGTGCAGCACATGGACCAGCCAGACCTTCTGATCTCGGGTGTTGAACAGCCTTGTGCCTACCTGTTCCTCTTTGGTGTACAGTTGGAAACACTGAGATAAAGTGCAGGTCTGAGGTTGATGATGAAGCTCTTTCTGCTGGCGGACGCTTTCAGAGTCTGGAATATACTCCTCTTCTGTATTCATAAACAAGCTGCATGGGGGAGACAACACACTTAGCAGCACAGCCACGCTGCTGAGGAGCCACACTGGAGGTACCAGCAGCAGGGCTGACTGGCAAGTGATCCAACCAAGACAACACAACCAAATACAGGAATGAACAGCTTCAGTGGGCACCCACCCCAGGTTATCTCAGACAGAAAGAGCTACTCACTGCCCACAGACTGGCTCACGCAAACATGATTTGTGGAGGAGCCACAGGCAAGATACCGACTCCGTAAGACAAAATCTCAACTGCACAGAAAAGGATTCTAGCTCGGAGCAAGCCTGGTGCCTCCAAGCCTCAGCTTGTCCCTGCCAGGTTTCTGAGAGGTCTCACTCACTGAAGGGTAAACAATTCACAGAGTCAAGCTGGCCACAAGCATTGTTCAATGTGAACAGGCTTTAAGGATTCATACTTACTAGTCTTTAGTTTCTTTGTCCCACTCTACCACTAACTTCACATGAGCCGTTCCCCCCTGTCCACACGATTTCAGTGTCCTGGAGAGAGAAGCAGACAGAAAGTAGACTGCCTTTCAGTTTGAAGCCTATTTTATCTGTTACATGCACAGAACTTCTCACTAGCCTTTCATCCTTCCTCTGCTCCCACACAGCTCAAGTTTGCAAAGGAGTAAATGGAACTCATCCAGCAAACACAGCAAAGTTGGCAAACTGCATTTACCCAAGAATGTTAATTGTGTAAATAAACAGATAATCATTTACAGAACAGGCACCTACAAAAAAAGGTAAAGAATAACAGTCACCAAAACAAAAAAAAAAAAATCAAACAACAGATGAATACTTCCATTCTCTTCACCGTTCCCAAGGAGGACAGACTCCAGATGGCATGACACACAACTGAGCAATCCTTACACAGTTTCTGGAGGACGCTCAGTCCTTTCCCTGCTCCTCAGGTCCATGCAGTCCATTCCCCACATCCACACTAAGACTGCTCCTTTCTGTGGAGCTACACACTGAGTTCCTAGCTGACAAACCCCTCTCTGCTCCCGGGAGCAAGGACGAACCCACCTTTCCACTGTCGGATGGCAGAGGGGCCGCTCCTCCTGAGGTAGCAAGTACGTGATGCCCACAACACTGACCACACGCAAGCTGAAGGGGCAAACCTGAAGAGAGAGGAGAAGCCCCCTCAGTGACTCAAACCCGATCTACATGTGTGCACACACACCCTCAGCACCAGTTGACACGCACTCCATCCTAGAACATGTGCTTTACATGAGAAAGCAAATGCACGAAGTCTCAAAAACACCTGCAACAGGCAGCTCACAGAGGGATGAGGTACAGCAAGGGAGGATTTGTACCCAACAGCTCCTCTGCAGTCACCAGACCTCCCTCCTCACCCCACTGCTTTTGGAGGGAGCTCTCATCAGAAAGGTGTGGTGAGCAAACATTTCAGTTTTTAGTTTAGGAAACACCACCAGTTGGTTTCCAGTGCAGACCACAGCACTGAGCTCTCAGGGGAAAGGACGGCAGTGAGTACACAATTTCTTCATCTGATCATTCTCATCCTACCTGTATCTTTCAGCAACCAGCAGACAAAATCTGGTGGCATACCAGACTTGGGCATTATTGCACAAAGAAACATGGGGAAGCCATCGGTTCATCATGTCCATCGCTCCGAGCGACCAGCTTCCCCTTTAGCTCAGGTCACATGAAGCTGGAAGTCACAAAGCAGATGAGCTGCTTGCCTCACCTGCATGCAGGCTGCAGGCCGCAGGAAATACTGCATCTTCTCCAGAATCTCCTTCTGCAGAATATCCCAAGCAATCGTTTTCTCCAAATGTAACACAAAGGGCAAGCCAAACCTACAGGAAGGAGCAGCAGTTGAGGGAGCAATTAAAATTTATGCTCTCTCCTCTCTTGGCATCTACAGAGCTTGGCATCTTTGGATAGAACCCCTCATTTAAACACTTCTCTTCAGAAGTGCTTAACTTTGAGGAGAGGCTGCTCCAGCTGCCCATACCAAGGGTCCCACAGCCCTACTCTCGCTCAGGCCGCTTGTTCCAGGCTACAGAACTCTGCAGCCTGGCTGTGATAACACCCAGTGAAACAAACTGCAGTGGGTAAGAGGATTCTCAGCCCCTGGTTTGCAAAAATACCTTTGCTGCAGTCGTTTCTCACTTCTCCCCACCTCATTTGCACTCCAATTAAAAGGCTCTGGTCGGGTGTGTTTGCTGCTCTCTCAAACTTTCCCTCTCCGGAGAGGCGATTTATTCTCCCAGCTGCTCTGCACTCACCCCTTTCCAGTAACACTGTACTCAGCTCACCAAGAGCTCTCCAAATTTAGGAAGATCCTGCAGCATTCATTAATGTTTTTTGATTGACACGTTCGTTAGCACCTAAAGCAAGCCAGGTATGCACACTACCGCTCCTTCACTTGTGTTTTAACTACACAGTGAGTAAAACCCAGGCCAATTAAGGATGCATCCGGAAGAGCAACCAGTCACCTTTTGCTCTGCTGTCCAGTGCACGCTCGGTTACACACCAGCAAGACAATCTTGTCGTTTGCTGCTGTTTTTGTAGAGGACTGTTCCAGTTTTCCAGACTTCCCTGTTCCTTGAGAGTAAGGTATTGTTCGGGAGTGCTCAGTGCCACATTTCAAGTTATTCAGGTTATTGTTCACATGTATTCCTGAAAAAAGCAGAGAAAGGAAACATTTTATTATGGTGCCTTGAGTGCCTTGATGCCTCCCTCAAGGAACCCTCCTCGGCTGCAGAGGAGTGGGTCAGAGGGAATCAAGATCATTTTTATCCCTTGGATGAAGCTTTCAAAGAACAATTATTTTTCATAGTGACTATTTCTTTACAGAAGAAATTACAAGCAAGTGCTCTCCTAGCTGCTTCTTCACAGTAGTTTGAACAGGCACTCACAGCTTTGCCTGCCCACAAGAAAAGCTAAAGTGACAGAAACCCTACTTGTTACTCCCAGTGACAAAATTTGCCTTTGATTATGTTCCATCTGCCCAGGATGCAATTATTCCCTTCCACTGAGAGGGGGATGCAGAGAAGCTGAGGTTTTCAAGCTTTGAAAGTCTTTGTTCATTCTTGAGATGGTTTATTCATCACTGGCAATCTGATTTTAAATAACACAATTTCAGTGGCTTCACTGGTCCCTCACAGCTCTTTAAATTAAGCCTGACAAGTGATTTTCACATTGAGCCAGCCTGGCCTGCAGGATCAGCCCTGGGAAGAGGAAGATGCTTCTTGATATCATCCCAGCTGACACCACCATTAAATCTGCTGGAATGAGCCTGGACAAAGTCAGAATTGAAATCAATACACCAGAACTTCAACTGCTTGTGGAACTGTTATTCTCAAGTGTATTCTTTCCACAAAGTAGCCTTCCTCCCCCAGGCACCCAGGCTGGATATTAGCGGTGTGATCGTCTTACCTCTCTGACTAAGGATACCCTCGGGTCGAAATATCTCTGGGGTCTCAAAGGCAAAAATGCAGTCGCTTTCATGAATGGTGTCCAGGTCATCAGTATCGCAGAAGGAGCGATGGAACCCATCGTAGTACATCTCCGTCAGCACGATCTACAGTCAGCAGAAGCAAACCAGAACCCACTATGTCATCTATGCCTGGTCCAGGTGATTTTCCTGCTACAGGAAGGCTCTCCTCAAAACATCCTGGCATTGACCAGCAGTGAGGAAGAGATAAAGGGCAGCCATAAAGGAGAAGCTGGCTTAAGGCAGCATGTGAGGAGGTTTTGGTGGGATCCACCAGCTTGCTAAAAGCTCTTCCTACAGGAGTCTCCCTACAGGTGCCCTGCACACATGAATCCCAACACGATGGGGCAGGTGGGCATGCTCCACAGACTGCCACCCCAACCAAAAAGCCAAGGGGCAGGGAAAAGCACAATCCAGACTGCCACCCCAACCAAAAAGCCAAGGTGCAGGGAAAAGCACAATCCAGACTGCCACCCCAACCAAAAAGCCAAGGTGCAGGGAAAAGCACAATCCAGACTGCCACTACTCTGCTTCCTCTATTCAATCATGGGCAGTGGACTTCAATTCCCATATATCCAAGATGGGATGAAAGCCTCTGCACTCCCTCTCACTGAAGGACGGTGAGGAGACCCAGCATTACCTGTTCCGTGGGTATCTTGGTTTCTGCAGACACAGCCTCCCGCAGCCTGGCCACCGTTCCGGAGATAGGCACCGCCACGCCAATCCGCATGCAGTGTGAGCACTTTCCCTGGTACACCACGGTGACATAGAGCGGCCTGTGGGGAGCACGAGAGGTGCTGCTGGGGTCTCTCAATGTTCAACCCCATCTCCAACAGCAGTCAGAATTGCTGCCTCGGGAAGAGGAGAGCAGGGCAGCCAGCCTGTCAGCAACGCCTTTCCTGGAAAGTCCACTCAGTGGTGGAGCACAGTCTCCAGAACCAAACCTGACACAACCCACCACATTCAATATGTTCTCTTGTTACTCTTCCCATTGCTTCTTGCATCCATTAAACTTTCCTGCATCCAAAACATCAGCTGAAGGAGCAGCACAGCCAACTCACCATTGCATAAATGAGTCTTTACATTGAATTTTCTATCACGTCCCAGGAAAGCTCTTAACTTCACTTTCATAGAATCATAGAATAGTTAGGGTTGGAAGGGACCTTAAAGATCGTCTAGTTCCAACCCCTCCTAGTTCCAACCATCCCACTAGATCAGATTACCCAAGGCCCCATCCAACCAGGCCTTAAACACCTCCAGGGATGGGGTATCCACCGCTTCCCCTGGCAACCTGTTCCAGCATCTCACAACTGTCATGGTGAAGAAATTCTTCCTACTGTCTAGTCTAAATCTGCCCTTCTCCAGTTTATATACATTCCCCCTTGCTGTGTCACCATAAGCTTTTATGAACAGTCCCTCTCCAGCTTTCCTGTAGGCTCCTTTCAGATACTGGAAGGCTGGTATAAGGTCTCCTCATAGCCTTCTCTTCTCCAGGCTGAATAAGCCCGACTCTCTCAGCCTGTCCTCATAGGGAAGATGCTCTAGTCCTCAGACCATCTTAGTAGCCCTCCTCTGGACCTGTTTCAACAGCTCCTTATCCTTCTTACATTGAGGATTCCAGAACTGGACACAGTACTCCAGATGAGATCCCACAAGAGAGGAACAGAGGGACAGAATTACTTCCCTCAACCTGCTGGTCACGCTTCTTTTGATGCAGCCCAGGACACCGTTGGTCTTCTGGACTGCAAGTGGACACTGCCGGCTCATGTCAAGCTTCTCATCAACTAAATTTTCATCGACTTTTTGAAACTGGAGTGATCAGCAAGGCTGCTGTAGAAAAAGAGAAAAGTGCTTCATCCTTTTTCTCTTTTTAATTTCAAACTGCCATAAATTAAGTCAAAATTTGGTTACTTGAATCAACGATATTTTTTTCTCCCAAAGACTAATTCCATAGGAAGTGAAGGGTGGGGGCAAGAGACATTCTGGAACAAGAAAAAAAGCTCAGTTTTCCAATTTACCTGCAAAGCATAATATTAGAGCCCTGTACGGTCCCATCTATCTTTCTTAAAGACTTACCAGGGAGATTTTGCTGACATCCCTCTTCCTCCTGCAGCAAATTAAACAACACAATATGCATGGGAAACAGCTCAGGGTGGTTACGTACCGCGTGTGAGGCAGAGGAATCGGCAGGGAGATGCAGAGAAAGGGGTCAAAGGTGTTGCTCTGCTTCTGGCAATGCGGGCACGTCAGAGATGACCTGGCACAAACAGCAATAACAGTTTGACCTGGTTTCATTTGGCACAGATAAATCATCCCATCACAAATAACAGTTTCCTCACGCCAGCCTGGCTGCCCCTTCCCACACCTCTTGCTCCACACAGAGTGGCTCTGCAGACACAGCTGCTGCCAGTGATGGGCACCTAACTTCTAGATCCTCCTATAGTAATTAGTCTCAAAGTGCATCACCAGGTATTCCAGGAAAAGACTTCACTCCACTCCCTGAATTTGGCTTTTAATGAACATCACTGCAAAATTAATAATTCTCCAACAGCAGCTCTGACACGGAAGGCCTGGAAGGGTTTTCTCTTTAAGGACAGTAGAAGTGATGGGAAAGGGAGGGCACTAGCCAGTACTGTATGTCTTAGACAGGAAACACATTCAGAACCACTCTGCACCTTACACTGGCTTCATGTTTTAAACCAGGCTCAAGGTTCCTCCCTTGCAAAGGAAGCACTGGCAAATACTGGGAAAAGAGCCTCATAATTAAACCAGACAGGATACATGACACGTTAAAAGTGGCACGGACACACGGAGGTGCAGACACAGGCCATCAAGGAACATGGGATATGAGGTTGTTGTCTTGTGTTCCATCTGAAATTGGAAGCTCACTTCCCAGGAAGCATGGGAAAACCCTGAAGAGAATCGTAGAATCAGAATCACCAGGTTGGAAGAGACCCATCGGATCATCGAGTCCAACCATTCCTATCACAAAGAGGTTCCCAAGTGCCAGATAACAGGACCTCTGCAAGATGCCTGGGGTCCGTAGCTCCTAGCAGCCTCCAGGCATCTCCAGATCTTGCCCCTGGGTCTGGTCTCTCAATACCCCCAGTACACCTCGCAGCACTGCACCTTCCCATCTTGGCTCTCCCAAGCACCAACTCGCCTTCAGGATGCATCCAGGCACATGGAGGTTGGTGCAGACTGCAGAATGCCACAGAATACACCAAATAGGAAGCAGCGAAATTCTATGTGTCCTCTGGAGAAAGCTCTCAGTTCAGGTTTGATTCATCAGGAATTCAGACACGTCCATTACCACAGTGACACCAGTCTTGACTGTACTGGGAGCTGGCCTTAGGGCAGGATTATACCAGGCTCACTAATACATGCAGTGATGTCTCAAAACGTACAAAACATCGTACCTGTACTGGGCTTGAAAGAGTTCCTGCACAAAAGTACTGCTGATCGGAAAGGCTGGTCCCTCAAGCAGTACATCATCCTCCAGCGGCGGCTGAAAAAGAAGAACAAACCCTAGAGGCACAGCCAAGCACAGAGGTGACGCGTGCCAGATGGCTCCAGGGCTCTGGGGCCAATTCATGCCCTCCTTACCCAGGACAACCTGAAAAAGGAGATTTGTAACTAACACCTACACTCTGTTCATACAGGCGTTACACAGGAATGTGAAAACAGCCCAAGGAAAGGAGGGATCCCACTCCAATGATGTGTCCAACAACTCCTAGTTCTGCAGAGCACTATGTGACCCCTCACGAGTGACCACACCACAAAGCGCACATCAGGATTAGTGCAACAGCCAGACACATTCACAGGGCCAGACTGAGACAGTATTTGAACCCAAGCTTTTGCTCTATCAGAGTCGAGAATGCAAAAGGGAGATCAAATTTAAAAAGAAGGACTGTACACAAAGCTCCAACTACCCTCCCACTCTTGCTCCCAGCAAAACCTCTTACTTTGAGCGGAGGCACACCGCTGGAATTCACTACATTGTTCAGATCTTCGTGGACTCTGTCCAGGAGCCAGAGCAGGAACTCCTGAGCATCGTGCTGGGCATTCCCGCGGTACTGCATGGCATTCTTGGACACGATGTTCTGCAGACAGAGACAGCAGGCAGCAACAGTGTAAGAATCAAGCTCTTCCCACTGCCAAGCCCCCATGACCAGACAGACACAGCTGGCAGCTCCAAACAAGAGCCTGCCCACAGCTCTGGATGGGTGCTGCCTTCCATGAAAGGGCCAGGACTTGGAGAAGAGGAGGCTGAGGGAAGACCTCATTGCTCTCTACAACTACCTGAAAGGAGGTTGTGGAGAGGAGGGTGCTGGCCTCATCTCCCAAGTGACAGGGTACAGGATGAGAGGGAATGGCCTCAAAATCCACAAGAGGAGGTTTAGGCTGAACATTAGGAAAAAAATTTTCACAGAAAGGGTCATTGGGCACTGGAACAGGCTGCCCAGGGAGGTGATTGAATCACCTTCCCTGGAAGTGTTTAAGGCACAGGTGGACAAGGCACTGAGGGACATAGTTTAGTGTTTGATAGGAACGGCTGGACTTGATGATCCAGTGGGTCTCTTCCAACTTGGTGACTCTATGATTCTAAGATGCACCATCACAGACTGCGACCTCTGCACAGAGCATATTGAAGCAGCAGCTGTTGCCTCGCTGAGCACAGGAACTGACATAGGCATTGGGACAGCTCAGAGGGGCCACGTGGTGGGCACTGAGGAAACACATCATTGTCTAAACAGAAACATATATGGCAAACTTCAAGCTCAATTAGACAAGATGAATATCAAAACCACCGGTACAATAGTTCCACCCCAAACTCAGCTTCTCCAAGTTGCTGTGGTCTTATCCCAAGAGCTGCAGGGCAAACATCAGCACACAGACATCAGAACAGGAGCTGTATTTTTGCAGGTTATTGTTAAATTCCATAAATTGGTGCGACACATGTAATTCACAGGGCTTTCTGCTGAAGGGGGGCAAGAAGTGCCAGGCTGATACCTGAAGAGGCTTCAGATCATTTTTAAATGCTGTTCGGTCACTATTTTACTGCCAGTGGACCTTGTTTTGCTTGATGGCAGCTAGGAACAGGGGAAGCTGTGTGCTCCCCTCTAACCTTTGAGTCTCCTACAAACCAGCTCACAGCGGCATCCTGAGCCTGCTTGACGCTGAGCATAAGGCAGGAGGGTGGAAGGGTGAGCATTCACCAGGGACCGCTCACTTGTTTAAAACTGTGTTTCTGTATTTCATGTGGGAGGGCACAGTAAATCTGCTGTCAGAAGGGCTTGCACACATGTAATGAGAGCAGATTATTTCTGTTTTCCCTTGTTTTGTGGCTGGAAAGCAGGTGGACAGATTACAGAGGATGGAGAGTGTGTGTTTATCAATCCTTCCCTGCCTTTATCACCACCCCCCACTCCCAGCTTCTGGTGACCCCATTTTCTGGAGGAATAAAGACAGCAGCCCAACCTCATTTCTCAGATCTGTCACAAAGTCTGATTAGACTAACGGAGCAGCTCTGGTGCCGCATGGCTGGGCACCTGCATGGCTATGCTGGAACCCTTCACTCCAGTCACACCTGGAGACATAGATCTGTTGTTCCAGTGGATCCTTATCAGCCTTCACCGCCAACATGCTCATAACCCAACCTCCCCTTCAATCACTAAACTCTTCAGCTAAATACCACAGCACAGGGCCCCACACTAATATTATAATTCCTAGTGTTTTACATGTCCCATTAGCTGTACAAACGCTAGTTTCTTGATCAGAGCATCATGCATTCTCATTCTGAGGTGAGCTGCAGGCTGACCTATCTCAGGGCACTCCTGAGGCAGCTACTCAGATACCAGCAGCGTGCTAGTCTCCAGGACTGCAGCTCTGCAGATCCAGCCACCTTTCCAGCCCCACATCAACACAGCTGGAGTCCACTGTCCCAGTTAAGAGCGAGCATTGCTGACAGGATTTAATGGGTCATCAAGAACAAGGACAAATTAATATTCCAAAACATCCATATTGAAGTGAGAAAGTAGATATTCGTTCAAGGCAGCTGAGTGCAACTGAACATACCCAAAGGTGTAGGGAAGAACTGAAGAGCTACATATTGAGATTTCCTTTGCAACGATTACCTCTGTTCAAAAAAAAAAAAAATAAAAAACCTACACTGAGAATTAAATTTATTTCTTAAATGACTGTGTCAACTTCTAAACTGAAAAAATGTTTAGTGCTTGATAGGAATGGTTGGACTTGATGATCCAGTAGGTCTCTTCCAACCTGGTGATTCCATGATTCTTGTCCAGTAAAATGTGTCTTACTGGCCTTATTCCCCCTGCCTGCTCCCTCCTGTCCCAGGAGGAAGCTGCAGAGGTAGCACAGGTTGCACACCACCCACCTCGTTCTTCTCAGCAGTGAGCTGATCGTGGAGGGCTGAGAGAAAGAGAGGTGCTGCAACATCCCGAGCAGTGCATGATCTTCTCCACGTGGAGATATAAAAACCTCTAACATCATTAGTCCAGCATTAACGCTGCTCAGCCAGCATGTGAAGAGCTGCCTGCCTTACCAGATCCAGTTTGTTTTACTGAAGTCAGCCCGGTCTGGACCCTCGCTGGCTTGTACTGACATGTGTTCTGGGTGATGTGGCATCCTACACCAAGTCACACATGCCCATAGCGCCCTGCAGCAGAGACAATCCCAGGGATTCACAACAGCCACGTGCCTTGGGCTGAATCTGTGTCATTCCCTATCTCCAAAGCATCTCTGTGAGAGCTGCTCTGGTTTCCTCAACACGCTCGCAGCCTTAGTGGACCAGGAAAAATAACTGCCTGTGGAGACAGATCATAAGATGCTGGAGGTGATTCAGGAAGTGCTACAAAACATCAGACAATTCTCTCACAAGAGGCTCCGCTACAAAACCACTCCAGCAATAGCTGCGTGTTCTTGGAGTTGCTCATGCCTCCTGCCACCATTGCTACAAGAGGGGCTGTTATGAAACCTTTGCTTCTGCTGCTCTGAGCTGTTCTGTGCCTTCCTCCCTGCACACAGAACGGTGCTGGGGCAGCGAAGCAGTTTAGGACATGCACAGTGCAAAAGAAAAGCTGAAAAGTGGCGCAGAATGGTCACAGTTACATCCAAGGGAGAGAAAAAGGCACTGACTCAAAGAGTTTAACAGGTTGAGAATGATCCCAGGAGCTCACTCCCAGCACCCTCCCATGACTGGACAGCCATGTGCCTCCAACCCCTTCCCTGAGCTCAGCCCCAAAGGGCCTGACAGGAGAAGGAATGCAATCGTCCCTTCCCCAGACGTGTGAGCGCCAGCACGCAGGCACCATGAGTGGAAGTAGCATCATCAGATAACAAGGGGGAATCACAATTCCAGATCGATGGTGCACACTTATCTAACCCCCTAATGCAGACACCCTATAACCAAACTGGTCCCTGTCCATCTATAAAGCAGATTTACAGCAAAGATGCATTATCGTTTTTATCAGCTCACTGAAAGTTTAATAATCATCCATCTATTGCTGTAAACAGACACAATAAATAAATCCAAGCACAGCTGAACCACCGACCTCTCCTTTGCCGCTGTTATTGTTTCAGATCACAAAGACAGTGAAAGGAAAAATGTCAAGTCTGCTGCTTTCCAGCATGCTTCTGGTAGGAAGCAGCTGTGGAAAGGGTTTTGTATGAGAACGGATGAAGCCAGCTCATTAGAGACCTGACACAATGACATGTGTGTGCAGAAAGGAAGGCTATTCATCTTTCATTGAATGTTCATCACATTACATTCAACCAGGGCATTTATTTTCTTTTGTAGATCCCTCTGTGGGTGCTGCATTCCCAGACAGACATGTACCTTCCCAGGCTCCAATGCAGGAGTGTAGTCACACCTGCTGGAAGGCACCACCACGAGGATTCATCCTTATAAACAGCAGAAATGCAATTTTGTTTTACAGAAAAAAAAAATGTAGAAAAGTCACAGAAACACAATTTTGTTCTTGGTTTTCTTGCTACGCTACCAGAGCAATGGGTAGGATTCATAAAGGCCAGGGATTAAGGAGCAAGGGAATGCCACAAGTGTGAAGCCATTCAGTAAAGGAGAGTCAAGAAATGCTGGTGTGGAGAACAGACCTCAGGGCCAGGCCCAAGAGCCCACAGGCCCATTCTCCAGCTGCACACTCAGGCCTTCTACTGTCTCCAGGTTTTGCCTTAGGTCCCATGTCAGAGATGGGGATCTGATCACCACCGCTCACAGGAGCTTACCTGTGCGTTTCTAGGATGCCGCAAACCTAAATTAATTGCAATGACACAACCATATGCAAATGAGTTCATTACAGCACTGCCTCACGTGCAGCTGGGAGCATGGAATGGCTTTGCTCTCAATCAAGTGTGGCCATTTATAAATGACTGTGTGCAATGCAGGGCACAGAGCAACACACAGATCCAATCAAGCAGCCCAAGAACCTGCATTTGCGCACTCCTTCTACAGGTTGCCAGGTTTGATGTGGTTCTCATACATTCATCACCTATCCTTCTCCAGGGGCAGAGCATGGCAATAACCTCAGAGCTCAGAAGACAGAGAACATGTTTTGGCAAACACATGCAGTCGTCCCTCCAGCCCTGGCAAGGGTCCATCCAGCTGCCAGCCCCAGGGCCACCCCGCAGCGGGGCCACAGAGCGGGGGTCTCTTTGTTCTCTCCTTGTCCTTCCCTCCTCTCCTCAGCTTCTGGAGAGGAGTCGTCACATCACTTCTGCCTCCCCTCCAGCAGGACCCCCTCAGCAGATCTCCAGGCTCCGCAGCTCGGCTCCCCATTCCACGCCTTCAGCCACACTTTCTCACACCACAGTTTGAGGCAGGAACTCCCAGCAAAGTCTTTGGATCTGACAGGTAAATCAGGCTGCTGCTTTAAGACAAGGAGACTCTTGCTGGAGAAAACCCTTCTCAGGGCTCTCATGTGAAGGGGGATGGTAACGGAAGACATGCTTCAATTGTAAGGAAATAACCACATGGAAACAGTAAAATAGAATCAATAAAGCACACTTCATCTCATCAATCATTAATATGAAAAAAGAGAAGGCTGATTTGGAACGAATGCGAGAGACCTTGCTGAAGAGAGAAACACATTCCCACGACATCAAAAAGTGTCACAATAACAATGTTAAACATTTTAAGTCACTTTTTGTTTCAAGTACAATGGGTCAATCCCAAGACATCTCCCTACCACAACAACATCTCTGGGAGCACCTGCACTGAACTGGAACACACACTTCAAAATCCTGCATTACCCAGTCCTATTTCAAGCCCTTTCGCATCCCATCCTTCCATCTCTGTGCAAAGGGAGGGCAGCCTGCTCTCCACAAATATTTTAGGAATAAGTAGCTGATGCTGCCCAGAATAAAATAATCACTGCACTACATACAGAGCAAGATAGTTAAACATGATTCAAGGGATCCCACTTCCTACCTAACCAGCCCCGTTAGCAAAGCACAAGGGCTCGAGCAGGTGGAAGCACTTGTGGCTCACAGCAAGTAGATACCAAGCATACCCATGCTCTGCAGAAACTCCTTCAAAATCCAGAGTTGCTGAAAGCCCCAACACTGTCAAGGATCACTTATGCCAAGTGATACTCACACCAAGTACATTTCCAAACCAGGGGTACCTTGAAACTGTGATAGTTACACCCAGATACCCTAAAATCGTACACTAAATCTGGCACAACAATCCCTGTTCTGCTGACAGGGACTCATTCTGGTTTCAGACCCAGTTCTGATAACCCAACTCTACCCAGCAGTTATGATTTTATTCTATTTGCTGCTCACACCGCAGGTCATAAAACTAAGACCATCTTCATCTTTTTGGACAAAAAAAAGGCTTTAGTGCAGGCCCAACACACCAAGGGCACTGTTAAACATGGGACACACTTCAGTGTGCAACTAGCCAAGCTATGAAGAAAGCCTCAGAAGACAATCACGTTACCCACAGGGGATCAGAACTCCAAGGAAGGCAAAGGGAGAGAATTTGGGTAAGCATATACAAATGGTCAAGCCCAATTAGTTTAAACAAAACCCCTTCTTGCTCCAGACCCCCACCATCACCTCCGCCTGTCGCAGACCAATTCCCCATGACAAAGGACGCTCTGTCCTCGCTCTCTAACACTCCTGGGAACTCCGCAGGCAGAACAGGACAGCTCCCTGGAAAAAAACAAGCCCAGAGCACAGCAACTGCTTATACAATAGATGTTTGTCACCATTGTCACACCATCACAAAAGGGAAAGAGGAAGCACAAGCTGCAATATTAGCCCTTATTATGAAAGCAGCAGCTCTGTTCAGGCAGGAAAATGAAAACCACTGAGCAATCGGAAGAAAACAATTGTTAAAACAAACTGCAAGTGAGCATGGGGCCAACAGGAAAGTCATCCAATGCAGACATAAAACCCAAACATCCATCACCTCCACCATGGTGCCCCTACATCCTCTGCCTAGGAAAGGCCACTGCAAATACTGTGGAGTGCACTGCACATGGATCCGCACTGCAGGCCAGGAAAAAAATAAATCAGTTAAGAAAATCTTCTCACGGCAGACAGAAATGTGAGGTTTCAAATGCAGAGACTGGCAGAGATCCCAGTGTTCTGAGCAGAGCTGAAGCGAGAGGATGCACTGGCTGCTCCCCTCGCCATGTGTCTGCTCTCTTGCAAGGCGCTCTTGGCTCTGCCATCACCAGCCAAGCCGTTTCCTACAAACCACTTGTTTTAACTGCATTCCCCGCTTTCAGCAGCGGGACTACGTGATTCATGAGCCCAGGGGATGGGTTATTGCTTGAAACTGCACCTAAAAAGGAAGGAAATACCACCAAGGAAACACAGCTAAGGGTAAAGAGCATCTCAAAATTGGAGCATCTCAAAACTGGCACCCTCAGAGGCTTCTGCCCACTAGGATTCAGAAGAGATGCTTGGAGAAAAGAATGCCCTCTGCCCCAAGAAACCAGCCTACAGATCTAAGAACAACCAAGAGAACACGCACTATCCTTCAACCTAAACTATGCTCAGCACCTGCACATAGACATTTAAGAATCAGTGTCTTCACCCAATTACATTCAGTGCCAAAGGAGAGAAAAAAAGCAAAAACATCAACACATGTAGGTTTCCAATCACACTGGCTGAAGAGTTTTTTAACTTTTAAATAAATGTGCCCATCGACAGCTACAACTGCTGGAGCGAAAGTGCAAAACGACTCCTCAAAACACTTCAACCCTTAAGAAAAAAAAGCCCTTAAAGCAATGAAGACTGGGAATGTTCCACCCTCTGGCCAAAGCAAGCTTGAGGGGTATTGTCCTTGTTTTGGGGAGAAGCAGCACTTACTCACCTTTCTAAAACCCAAGCCTGCTGTTTACATCTATAAATTAACGGTGCAAATCTGCTACTGAAAGAAAATTTAATTAACATTGCATTTAACAGCAGGTTCAGGCTACTTAACTGTCTGTAGAGGCATCAATTTACTATTAAAAGTAATTGACCCCTGTGAGGCAACAGTGAGCACTTGACATAATGACAGAGCCACTCCAAGAGAGGCAGAGCCACCGGCACTGCCAGAGCAGAACAGGACCTACGGGGCCAGGATCCCCTGCAGGAAGATGCTTTTATAGACCTGTAGGGGCCAGGCAGGCAAAGGATGGATAGGCTCCTGCTACATCAACGAGTAGAAAAGCCTTTGCTTACCATTAGAGACGCCTACAAATAACCAAAAAAAGTTCCATTACCAAACCCCCAGAACACAGCCTTAATTAAACTGGAGCCATGTTTCTCTCCTCCTTCTGCCGCTTGTATCTGAACCCCTTGGTGCTGGCCTGCTCAAACAGCAGCCTTGGCCTAGAAAGCATCTGCCTTCCCTCTGGTTTTATCAGTGACACTAGCAAAAGCTAATTCTGCTCTCGCAGTCTTTTATTTGTTACTCAGGAGAAATCCACAATCACTTCTGCCGGAACACCTCCAGAAGGGTGAAGGACTGCAATAAAGGCAAGCGCCCCACAGCGCTGTCAGGACTGGAGACACCAAAACCACAGATAAGCGGATCGGTTTCCCATCAATAAACACTTTGGAAAACATTGGAGTCACACATGGTCCCAACACAGAACACATGCGGCCACCTGCGCCAAGCATCCTCGAGAGAGGTCACACGCCTCTGCTCCAAAGGCAAATGTCCCAGCTCCCCAGAGCATTCCTCTAGCAGCAGTGAGGGCAGATGCAACTGCCTGGAAGCACACAAGGGACACACTGGGAGGAGGTACTGGCCATGCGTTAGACCAAGGCCCTGCAGATGCCGCAGATCGCTGACACTTCCATGCAGTCACCCAGACACCTCATCATCCCACAGGCACCAAGGGAGAGCAGGCACTGGCACCCGTGGTCTCCACCTGCTGCCGCACTCCACTGGAACCGAAGGCAGCAAGACAGGGAATGCATGAACTATGTTCCTGCTGTGTCTCCATGCACCTGTGCAGCCTCTCTCCAACTCTGCAAGAAAAACTCCCCTAAAGCAAAAGTCTGAAAGTTAGTAGTGTGGAAGCCAGCACCTACCCTTTCATTCTTCCACACAGTCATGCAGATTATTGCTGATCCACTAAAACTTTGTGATGTCCTTCCTGTTTCAAGAAGCAAGGGAGGCCTGGAGGGCTTTTAGAACAGTTGTGACTTATTCATTCAAAAGCATCACAGGTACAACAGCCATGTCCTCTGCTACAACAATTCCTGCAGCAAGCACACAGCTGGCAGCGAGGCAGGGTGGGAGACAGCGCCGTCCAACCAAACCACAGCACCAGGGCTTCAGTGGGGAGGCAGACACGGTATTAAACACAAAGTAGTTGCGATCTCCTGCAACTCATTCTCCAAATAGGCCAAAACTCGAGAGTGCTTGGGGAGACCAGGAAGCGTGGCTCTCCACAGCCATCGCCTCCTCCTATCCACACTCACAGCTCCAGCCCCACAAAAACAATTAGACACAACTTTTCTAAACGTAGCACAAGAGGGGAATGAAACAGCAAAACGGGAGTTTCCACCAGTTAAAAAAAAAAAACAGCAGAGCTATCAGCTGGCTTCCAGCACCGCTGGTAGCACATGGAGCAACAACACTGGACAGCAGGTGCTTCGCTGGAGACAACCAGTGAGGCAAGGGGCAGCCACCACGGCCGAGAATCATAGAATAACCTGGTTGGAAGAGACCTACCAGATCACCGAGTCCAACCATTCCTACAAACCACTAAACTGAGAGGTTCCCAGGAGGCTCCCAGCAAACCAGAGCAGCTCTCCAGAGCTCCCAGCACGGACTCACCACACGGTCACCTGTCCCTGTGGGAAGATGTCAGGAAGCAGGAGCCACACTCCAGAGCTCCCAGCCAGCAAGACCAGAGGGTTTTCCACACCACACGAATCCTCGGAGCGGCGGTGAGGCCCCACCACGGCCTAACAGCTGAGGCAGCCAGGGGGCCGGTGTGGCACGGGGCACACACGCTGGCTGGTGCCAGGCAGGCCTCGCGCAAGGCTCAGAGCCCGTTCCAAGCGGGACGGAGGGCGGGTGCTGGGGGGCAGCGGGGCCGGTGTCGGGGAGGAGCAGGGGTAGCCGAGAGCCGGTGCCGAGACAGGCAGCGGGGTCGATGCTGGGGTGGAAGAGGAGCGAGCCCAGCCCGCGCTGGGAGGGCCCGGGGGCGGCGGGGCCGGTGCCGGCCGCCCTCCCCGCTCACCTTGAAGTCGCGGCTGTGCTGCGGGGTGTACTCCAGCGTCCAGAGCGCCCGCACGAGCTGCGCCAGCTGCTCCGTGACCTCCCCGGGGGCGGCGGGGGGGACGGGCCCTCCGCGGAACTGCTCCAGCGCCAGGAACTCGGCGAAGAGCTCGGTGTTGCTGAGGCACTGCAGGATGGCGTTCATGAAGCAGGTGTTGCCGTGGTTGCGCAGCCCCGCCACGCCGGGCACGGGGTCGGGGCGCGAAGGCGGCGGCGGCTCCGGGCTGCGCGGGGGGACGGGGCCGCCGGGCGACGGCGGGGGCAGGCGCGGGGCGAGCGGCCCGCGGGGCTCGGGCTCGCTGCTGTAGTGCGAGAGCGTGGAGAGCGTCTTCAGCACGCGGCTCATGAACCCGCCGAGCGACCGCCCGGACGGCGACGCGGGGGCCGGGACCGCGCTGCCGCCGCCGCCGCCCGCCGCCGCCCGCCCGCGGAACAGCCGCTTGCTGAAGGAGCGCTTCTCCTTGGCGCTGCCGGCCGGCCCGGCGCCGCTCACCCGCGACATGGCCGCGCATCCCCGGCCGCTCAGCCGGCCGGCCGCCGCATCCCCGCTCACGGCGCCGCCATGCCGCGGGCGGGGCGCTCGCGTGACCGCGCCGGCACCTTAGCGCCGGGCGGGCGACGCCGCCGCGACGCCATCTTTACGCCTGGCGCGGCCGCCCGGGGTAGGGCGGGGGGCGGTCGCGCCGTCACGTGACAGAGGCACCTGGCCGGCGCCGCCATCTTTGATGCTGGCACAGCGGCGGGGCGGTCCACGTGACAGCAGGGAGACACCCACCGGATCATCGAGTCCAATCGTTCCCACCGATCTCTAAACCGTGCTCCTCAGTACCTCACCAACCCGTGCCTTAAACCCCTCCAGGGAAGGTGAATCAACCACCTCCCTGGGCAGTCTCTGCCAGTGCCTAACGACTCTTTCTGTGAAGAATTTTTTCCTTATGTCAAGCCTGAACCTCCCCTGGCAGAGCTTGAGGCCATTCCTTCTTGTCCTGTCACCTGTCACTTGGGAGAAGAGCCCAGCTCCCTACTCCCCACAACCTCCCTTCAGGTACTTGTAGAGAGCAATGAGGTCTCCCCTCAGCCTCTTCTTCTCCAGGTTAAACACCCCCAGCGCTCTCAGTCGCTCCTCGTAAGAATCCGTCTGTCCCGACCCGTCCTGTAGTGACAGATGCTCTCACATCCCATAACATCCGATCCTGTCCCGCCCCGCGGGGTCCCTCCATCCCGCCCTGTCCTGATCTTCCCACTCTTCCATCACATTCCATCCTAGACCGTCCCATCCCGTCCCACCGGACCCCGCGGGCTGTCCCCGACCGGCCCTGCCCCGCCGCTCTCCCAGCCCAGCTCATCCCACCGGGATTCGCAGGGTCCCTCCGTCCCGACCCGTTCTGTCGTGACAGATGCTCTCACATCCCGTCCGATCCTGTTCCATCCCGTTCCACCGGAACCCGCGGGGGTCCTTCCACCCCGTCCTGATCCGCCGCTTCTCTATCCCATCCCATCCTAGACGGTCCCGTCCCGTTCCGTTCTATCGGACCCCGCGGGGCACCCCCACCCCGTCCTGCCCCGCCGGACTCAGCGGGTCGCTCCATCCCGCCCTGCCTCGCCGCTCTCCCAGCTCAGCTCGTCCCGCCGGGTCCCTCCGTTCCGTTCCGTCGGGCCTCGCAGGGTCCCTCCGACTCCTGTCGCGACACGCTGCTCTCACATCCCATCTCATCCTGTCCCGCCACCCCGTCCCCATCCGCCGCTTTTCCATCCCATCCCATCCCGTCCCGTCCCACCGGACCCCGCGGGTCCCTCCGTCCCGTGCCATCCCGCAGCGCCCGGTCCCACCGGTGGGGGGCGCTGCGGGGCCGCGGGGGCGGTGGGGCGGGGCGGGGCGAGGGCAGCATCGGGGCGGGCGGGCGGCGGGACATCGGCTGCGGGGACGGGGACGGCAAAGGCGGCAGCAGGAGCAGCAACAGGAGCGGCAGCGACAGGAGCGACAGGGGCGGCAGCAGCGGCGGCGGCAGCATGGCCCCGCCGGGCGGGCGGGAGCAGCGCCGCGAAACGGGAGGGAGGGACCCCGCGGGGTCCGGTGATGCGGGACGGGACGGCCGCTCGTCTGCCGCCGCCGCCGCCGCCGGGAAAGCGAAGATCGCGGCGCGGCTGAAGCGGTCGCTGCCGGTGCGGGGCCCGCAGGCGCCCACGCTGAGCGAGCTGATGCGCTGGTACTGCCTCAACACCAACACGCACGGCTGCCGCCGCATCGTCGTGTCCCGGGGCCGCCTGCGCCGCCTGCTCTGGATCCTGCTGACGCTCAGCGCCGTGGCGCTCATCCTCTGGCAGTGCGCGGAGCTGCTCCTCAACTACTACAGCGCCTCGGTCTCCGTCACCGTCCGCTTCCAGAAGCTGCCCTTCCCCGCGGTCACCATCTGCAACATCAACCCCTACAAGTAAGGCGGGAGGGGGGTCGCCGAGGAGGGGGCCCCGCCTGACCGGGACTCCTGGCAAATTCCTCATCCCCTTTCCCACCGTTGCCAACGTCAGCCCCTACGAGTGCGGTGGAGGACCAGGTGGGAGAAGAGAGAGTCTCTGCCTGCCCAGGACTCCTGACAAATTCCTCGTCCCTTTCCCTGCCGTCACCATCTGCAGCATCAGCCCCTACAAGTGGTGTGGGGAGCAGAGGGGATTCCTCATCCCCTTTCACACCATCGGCAACGTCAACTCTTGACACTTCAGGCAGTTGGGAGTGGAGGGAGCAGAGGGGGGGGTCCCTGCCTGCCCGGGACTCTCGATGAATGTTTGTGCTGAGGGACATGGGTTAGTGTTTGATGGGAATGGTTGGACTCGATGATCCAGTGCGTCTCTTCCAACCTGGTCATTCTATGATTCTATGAATCCCTCATCCCCTCCCCAGTGCCAGACCCTTTTGCAGGTTTTCCCAACCGTGGGTTTCCCCTCTCAGGCACTTTGGGTCCTGTGCCCTGTTCTGATGCTTTTCAGACATGGGTTATTATCGCACCGTCTGCCTGCTGCCTGCAAAGCCAGACTCAGTCAGGTTAGGTTTCTGCTCCAGAGGGTCCCTGGGCAGCAAGATTTTGTCTGGGGGAAAGCTGGGGAGTGGCTCTTGATCAGGGAGTGCAGAGACAGGATGAAAGGGAATGATTTTCAGCTGAAAGAGGGGAGATGGAGATGAGATCTCAGGGAGAAATGTTTTGCTGAGAGGGTGAGGAGTCCCTGGCCCAGGTTGCCCAGAGCAGTGGTTACTGCCCCATCCCTGGAGGGGTTCAAGGGCAGGTTGGATGGGGCTTGGAGCCCCTGATCCAGTGGGAGATGTCCCTGCCCTTGGTAAGGGTGGGACTGGGTGGGCTTTGAGACAACCAAAATCATTCTATGATTCTCCTAAAATTCTGTTCTCCCCAGAACTGAAGTCCTAGGGTTATAAACAACATCATCTCCTGAAGAATGGAAAGGGGACATCTGTCACTCTTCCTTTCCCCTATAGGGTGCCTTGACTTTATCAATCAATGGTATTTTTTCTCCTGACAAATTTTGCTTTACGTTGATGTCTGTTCTACTGCCAGCTGCCCACCCCATCCCTTCAGGCACTCCAGCTCTCCCGTGTCTCTTGGAATAGATGCAGAACTCTATTTCCGTGTGCTCTACCTCCTCGGGCTCACTAACACAGCCTTCAGGGAGCCTGAGAGGGCTTCCTCTCTAATTCCCTCTGCTTTCCTTCATCTGGTCTTTGCTCTGAGGTCTGTCCAAGGGCACTGGTGTGGGCAGACACAGCTACGTGAACTGGTGTGGCAGTGAGAGATTGATGTGTGTCCGTGACAGAGGATTATGTCCTGAGTGACATGGTTCACGGTGCAGCAGGCAAAATGCTGCAGGTGGGATGGGATCTCACTTTCTGTCACATGGTCTCCAACGCAGGTACAGTTCCATGAAAGACTATTTATCTGAATTGGACAAAGAGACAAAAAAAGCCTTGGAGACTTTCTACGGGTTTTCAGAGGGCAAGTCCAAGGTGCGCCGGTCGGCGGATGAGTGGAACAGCACAGAGAGCGACTTCTTCAAACACATCCCCTTGCTGAAATTTGAGGACTTCTCTAAGACAGCGATTGACCTCCGCAGTGGCCAGAAGAGGAAAATAGAGGGCAGCGTCTTTCACAAGGACTCGTCCATAGTCAACTCTGGGGATTCAAATGATATCATTGGCTTTCAGCTGGTGAGTGTCTCCTCCTTGGCCACCAAGTTCCTTGTGGGGAAATGAAGGAGTGTTTGGGGTTGGTATCCCTCCAGGCAGTTTTAATGCTTGCTTGGGTGGCTTTGTAGGGACTAAGGCTCCACCTGCTCTTTTGCCCTTTCTGCCAGGCCTTCGTGGCTGCCTACAGTTTCACTGCCCATTCTCAGGAAGAGAATTGCCTTCCTGAAGTCTACCCAAGCGGACTCCCCTGACCTTGCCTTTGGGCATCAAACACTTGATTGTATCACTGAGCCCTGTATGGAAGGTCTTCGGTGCCCCTTTTCCCGCTGTAGGTTCATACACAGTTGTTACTGTGGAGGAGAAATGCAATCACATGAACCTTGTAGGAGATTGAATTTCACTTCATCTGAAATGCTTTTTCCCCTTTGTAATTATCAGTGCGATGCAAACAACAGCAGTGACTGCGCTCTGTATACGTTCAGTTCAGGAGTTAATGCTATCCAGGAATGGTACAAGCTGCATTACATGAACATCATGGCTCAAATTCCCCTGGAGACTAAGGAAAGATTGAGTTATTCTGTTGATGACCTTATACTGACATGTTTCTTTGATGGCCTATCTTGTGACAAAAGGTCAGTGCTTAGAAAATACCTGCCAGACTAACAGTTTATTTCCAAGTACACAATACATAGGGATTGGGTATTGGGTATTTCTTAGATTCCAGCAGGAACCTTTTCCATTTCCAAATGAAAGCAAACATTTGAGTCTTTGTGAACTTTACTTACGCTCTTCAATTTCTTCTGTGAAAGTCAAGTGTTCTGCTGCGCGTTTCAGATAAGCCAATGGGTCTGGGCAGAATCAAATCTCCCTACTTAAGATTGTGTCAGGACAGCTCCCGTGTGTCCTGGTAGCAACAGAATCATCCCTTCACCTCGGGCTGACAACAGGGTTCTCCCATGCAGCTATGGGGATGAGGTTGCCCTGGCACACAAGTTTAACAATTTCCCCACCTCCGTACACAAAGCAGCCTACTCCAAAACTCATTCCAGAAGGCGTTTTGCCTGTCTCTGTCACTGTGCAAGTGCAGAACATCTTTTCTTGGGATGGAAATGTTTGCTTGAGTGGGAGGGGATGTTCAGAGGGAAGATGGGACACTTGGCTGTGGAATGAGAGGACTCTGTCCCTTCCACCGCACCAGCCGCTAGTTCTGTAAATCCATTTCCCCCGCCTTCTCAGCCCCTGTTCCCACGTGGAACTTCTTAAACTTTTCATTTCCTGATGCTATGGAACTAGCTCGCATATGGAATTTCAAGATATTAAGAAAAAGACCCACACTTTTCAGCAAAATCAATCACTTGCCAAAAAAGACCCAAACACACAGTCCTGCTGTGTGTCTGCTGACACAAGAAGCCCAAATCTGCTGATTTTTTTGTTTAGTGTTTGATTGGAATGGTTGGACTCAATGATCCGATGGGTCTTTTCCAATGGTGATTCTATAATTTTCTCCCAGACAGTTAGAAATGCAAACGGCAATGTAACAGTCCTTGATTTCTTCCAGGCACTTCACTCGTTTTCACCACCCCCTGCACGGCAACTGCTACACCTTCAACAGCGGGGAAAACGGGACCATCCTCAGCACCTCCACCGGCGGCAGCGAGTACGGTGAGGAAGCCGAGTTTGCAGAGGAACTGTTAGATAACGAGTGGTTTAGCAAACTGGATCCCACTGGAGGGTGATTGATGTGTTGGCTCTAGATGTGCGAGCTGATTGGGGAAATGCTTGTTTGAACTAGCACAAACTATTGCCAGGGAATATAGAGATAATATCGTTGCATCACTAATGTTTTCCTTCTGAAATCACTGCTTCCCAGTTATATAACTTTTTAAAGTGGGTTTCAAACACGTTCGGCAGAGGCGCTGTTTGTTTGCTGTGCTTGGTGCTGTCGAGGGACAAGACGCACTGCGAGCGGCTCAGGCTGGCACACCAAAGGCTTTGCCTGGTTCTTACAGTTCTACTCACAGCCACATAAAACAGGACCAACTATGCTGCCATCCCTGACCTGAAATGAGGAGCGGCTGAGAGAGCTGGGGTTGTTTAGCCTAGAGAAGAGGAGGCTGAGAGGAGACCTCATTGCTCTCTACAACTACCTGAAAGGAGGTTGTAGAGAGGAGGGAGCTGGGCTCTTCTCCCAAGGGACAGGGGACAGGACAAGAGGGAATGGCCTCAAGCTCCACCAGGGGAGATTTAGGCTGAAGATTAGGAGGAAGTTCTTCACACAGAGGGTCATTGGGCATTGGAAGATGCTGCCCAGGGAGGTGGTTGATTCCCCTTCCCTGGAGGTGTTTAAGGTGTGGGTAGATGAGGTCCTGAGGGACATGGTTTAGTGTTTGATAGGAATGGTTGGACTCGATGATCCGATGGGTCTCTTCCAGCCTGGTTGTTCTATGATTCTATGATTCTATGAAATATGACTCTGGCTTCTGGTGTAACTCTGCTCCTGCCTTTTCTCTGCTCTCCAGGTTTGCACGTTGTGCTCTACATAGACGAAGCAGACTACAACCCCTTCCTGGTGACGTCCACAGGAGCCAAGATCATGGTCCATGACCAGAATGAATATCCCTTCATTGAGGACATCGGCACAGAGATTGAGACTGCGGCGGCCACCTCCATAGGGATGCACTTTGTGAGTGAGGGCAATCCTGTTTGCAGGTGCACTGCGCCGTCTTCTTGAGGCAGATGTAAATATCAACCGATTTTAACATAGCCTGTAATACCTCACACTTGAGCAGCTGAAGTGCCCTGAGGAAAATCCTGTGATAGCTCTTTTCTGAGCAAAGCTTTCTGTAGTGGTGGAAAATCAGGTCTCTGTAAACCAAACAGCTGCTGGGATTTTGTTTGTTCTCCCTTTTCTCCAATCCCTTGGCTCTCCAGGGGATATTTTTTGTTTTCTTTTCACAGCAAAACCCACAGCCACGGAAATGTGTTGTCAAGTGCCCCGTGTCCCTTTAGCAGGGAACAGAGGCGTTTGCGTCCCACGCAGGTTGCAGGGGTGGCAGAGAACATGCTCGAGCTGTGGGTAACGTCCTACAGGGCCAGGTCTGGAGAGATTGCTGCAGTACTACATGCACAGCCACTTTGTGGGT
The DNA here is from genome assembly GCA_033558105.1 of Coccyzus lansbergi. Classification (NCBI taxonomy): domain Eukaryota; kingdom Metazoa; phylum Chordata; class Aves; order Cuculiformes; family Coccyzidae; genus Coccyzus; species Coccyzus lansbergi. The sequence continues at coordinate 409,716 of JAUMJK010000860.1, forward strand.
CTAAGTCTCGTTTTGCTGGGTTTAACTGGAGAACAAACCTTGCGAGCAGCATCTCTGCCTTAGGGAGCAGAGCAAGCATCTTGCCCTCGCTGTCAACTGCACCTCCAAATTTCCCCATCAGGGCAGTGCATTCGAGGCATTTGACCCGAGGGGCTTCTTTCCGTGGCAGAGAAGTGAAAGCAGCTGCCATGGAGCCAGCCAGGCTTTCCCCTTTCATCTGGATGGGTCGTTAAGAGAGCATTTTAATTCCGCTTTTTCTTCTCTGATGGTTGGGGTGAATGCTGCAGCCAGCCTGCTTATCGATGCTGGCTGGGTGTGCCAGATCTAGATAGCCCCTGCATTAGAAAAGACATCAAAAACAGGGCTAGGGGGTTGAGATGGGCCAGTAATTAACTGTCTTCAGGCTGTCTGGAGAGCTGTGGCAGCCCCTGACTTGCTTGGTCAAACCAGCAGGGGTGAACGCTGCCGATGGCAAGAATTAAACAGGAGGTATTGGAACCAGAGCAATGAAGGAGGCAGAGTCTGGGAAGGCTGTTTGCTTTATAACTGTTCCACCATACAGGAGAAAGTCACCACCGGCAGGGTCTCAGTATTTATTGTAGTATTTTGTCGTATATTGTGCTGGCCTCTTCTCCCAAGCGACAGGGGACAGGACGAGAGGGAATGGCCTCAAGATCCACCAGGGGAAGTTCAGGCTGGACATTAGGAAAAAAATTGGTCATTGGGCACTGGAACAGGCTGCCCAGGGAGGTGGTTGAGTCACTTTCCCTGGAGGTGTTTAAGGGACAGGTGGACAAGGTGCTGAGGGACATGGTTTAGTGATTGATAGGAATGGTTGGACTTGACGTGGTGGGTCTTTTCCAACAAGGTGATTCTATGATTTTCCTGGCACAGTATGTCTGGGTTGTTGCACATAGAGTAAACACCGAGACTGGGTGCATCTCAGTGACTATGTTGAAAAGATTTGGCATGAGGAAGCAACCTGATTGCATCCAAACTTAGGAGGAAGCAATCTGATTGCATCCTGATGTACCAGCCAGAATAGGAGCTGGCCTCGATTTCTGGACTGAGGACAAAAGCTGGTGATCACTACACTGCCAGTACAGGCAGGCTCCAGAGCGCTGGCTCAGTCCTTGTACCCGCATCCAACTCCACAAATGAGGCCACGGTGACATGTGCTGCACACATGAGCTGGAGCGTGGCCACGGCTCTTTCCCACACGCAAACCCCTGGGCATAGGTTATCGCTTGTGTGTTTCTGTGTACTGGAACTGCCCCTCCGCCTCCAAAAATATTCCAAGATGTTTGGAATGCAAACAAGGCATTGCTTGGGAGGAGTTCCAGTGCTTTAGTTAAATATTTAGTTTGGAAATTATTTCAGTGCTGCATGAACCGTGGGAGGAGGATAAGGCACAATAAAACAATTCTATAGAAAGTCTTTATCATCTGCTGGAACATCTAGCAGCAACCTGAGATGGGGTTCTGGCATTGGGGTGTCCACAGATGTCAAAAGCATGTTCAGAGCTGGTTTAATTTGGTTTTCAGAAGTAATCCATCTCTAAGACTGAGATCACCTCTTTCTATGTTCCCTCCAAAAAGAGGTCTGAGCATCTTTCTAAAAGAGGTGACTTGTACCATGCGTGCCTGCAGCCATCTGCTGCCTTAGGCAGAAATGGTGATGCTGGCTCTCAGGTTTGACCTCAGGAATCTATAAATCTACGGCAAGTGCCTTAAAGGAAAGCGGGAGTTTCTCAGGTTCCTACTACATCAATCCTTTGTAGGATCAGCCCCTAATTTTAAACTCCGCAGAGAAAGGCAGGTGAATGGATTCTTATATGGATACTTTTTGTGGTTTCAGGTCACTTTCTTTACTATAAAGTGGATAACTGCTGTAGAAGGATAGGAAGGGTCGAGGGCTGAGCGAGGCAGGGTAGTCTGCGGGAAGCAGGCGATGCAGCCCCAGTCAGGGCTTGTGAACTTGAGGGCTCCCAGCCCCAGTTTCAGCAGAACTTGCAGGTGTGGCACTTGGTGTTTCCGAGCTCTCCTGCGGGCAGAGATTGCAGCATGGGAAAAGGTGTTACCGTTTATTGGAGAGGAAGGGTCAAAGCAGTACCTGGGAAAAGTCCTGCAGGAGATATGCACATTTTAAGAGAGGAGCTGTTGAGTGCTAGCAGAGCCTGAAGTGCTGTTTCACCCACTAAGCAGGAGCAGCCAGTACCACAACAGCTCATGAAGGTGTGGGTCTGCACAGACGACAAACCAAACCAGCAGGAACCCCAACCAACAACCCTCCTTCCTCTAAACACGAACACATCCCAGAGAAGTGGTGCATAGCCTCTAGAACTTTTCGATGAGAGAAAACATACATATGAATTACCCTGCTTTGAACCATCCTCTCCGCTAAGCTTATCCCATCTCTGCATTCCTGCAGCGATTCCCAAGGAAGGCAGCAGATAACCCAGCAGAGCAGTGCTTGGGAAAGGGATATCACACCCAAAAAAATGCCTTGTTTTGACAAGTCATTTAGGATGTCAGAAGATGAAGAGGCTGTTCAAACCTGCTCCATCTCTTGCATTGTCATAATGGTGATGAACTACTTCTAAATCCTTTGCTTTCTCTGTGAACTCAAAAAAACCAAGATTTGTTCTTTTCTGATTCTCAGACTCGGTCTCGTAAGCTGAGCAAACCCTACAGTGACTGCACAGAGACCGGTGCCGACATACCCGTAGAAAATCTCTATAACAAGAGCTACTCCCTCCAGGTAAACCTGCTGCGTCTGGGTTTATTGGTCACTTGAAGGCTGCCTTCATAAAAAGCTTTGCTGTGTTCTGTAGTTCAGGATCTGAGGCTGTGAACAGCCCTGAAATGGGGCCGCTGCTTTTAACCACCGATGTAAAATGCCACAGCACCTTTTAAAATCCAAGTTTTATTCCTAAGTGGTTGATGTTTCAAGTCCCCTTAGGCACCCTGTTAGATAAAGAGAGGACATGAGCTCATGAGGCAATTTTCAAGCAATGTGAGACTGGAAAATATTGGCCAACTCAATGTTGCAGCTTAGTAACCCTTGAAGTCAGAAATTGTGACCTTTAGGACTCCAAGAATAACAGATACCATCTAATCAGTATCCAGATAGCAGGATGTTTGTTTACAGAGTAAGTTTCCACTAATTTTGCATGGTTTCTGTAATTGGGCCCTCTTGGAGGGTGTCCGGCACTCTGGGGCTCTCCTCTTGAAGAGCTGTAATTGTTTCGCTGCTGCCTGCTGTGAAGCCTGGGCCTTGGCTGGGTTTTGATTTTACAGGGTGTTATAACTGAAATCTGCTGTCACGCATTGCCAGGTAGGGTCACACAGACATTATCACAGGTTATTAATAACTGTATTTCACCAAAACCCAGGGCTCAGGAGGGCTGGGATCACAACCAAAAGGCTTGGAAGCTGGGATTTCCAAATTATTTGATTCCTGATTGTTCCAACTGATGAAGTGTTTTAGCGCAAAACACTGACCATGCTGCCCTATTGGTTCGTACGACGTCAGGTCTCAGATATGCACCAAACACAATCTGGTTGAAGCTGTGAGCATTTCACTAGTGAGTCACCTGGCTATTGATTCATGGACCATGAGCCATGGCACATCAGAAAACCTTCTGTTTAGCTGTGGAAAGGGCACCTGTAACAGTGATGCTTTTGATGGCTTTAGCAGGTGTGGGGGCATTCACAAAATACCCCTCAGAAGGGATTATATTGTTATTTCTTGCACTAGAGCCTAAACCCTCCTGGGCACCTCCAGTTTGTTTTCACTGGGAACAGAGCTTGAAGGTCCAGGAAATCGGGGTTCTCCTCTTATTGCTTCTGTCAGGAACAGAGGATGTTTTCAGTTGCATGTGAGCCTGGACCTTGGTGCTACAGCAGCCCGTGCTCCTTAGACAGCAGCTCTTGATTTATCTCCTGCAGATCTGCCTGCACTCCTGCTTTCAGAAGGCCATGGTGGACTCGTGTGGCTGTGCCCAGTACGCACAGCCCTTACCTGCTGGGGCAGAGTACTGCAACTACAAGAAAAACCCCAACTGGAGTAAGTGTTCAAACACCTCCCGTACTGTGTGTACCTTAGCCACCCACTACCAGCCACATCCCTCCGCGGCACCATCCCTGCTCAGCATTGCCCCAGCCACACAGTGTGCTGGCAGGAGGCAAAGCTGCCTTAGCCCACTCTAGCCCTCATACCGCCGAGCCTAAAACTGCTTCTCATTTAGAGTGACTTGTTTTGGAGAGTTGTCCTAATTGCTTCTCATCTGTGCACACCACAGAAGTGTCAAGCGGAAGGCTTGACCGGGCAAGGCAATTGTTCACACCTGTAGCAAGTGGCAACCACTTCTCAAACTGTTTTGCAATGTTTATAGGGTAAATCGTTTTACCCCACAATGTAGGTGATGGCCACAAAGGCCTCCTGCACCCCAGCAGCCCCACTCCAGCACAGGCAGCACAGCATCATTGCTTTTCTTTCTGGCTCCACATATACATGTCCCGTTCCCTTCTTGCAGTGTACTGCTACTACAGGCTGCACGAGAAGTTTGTGAAGGAGCAGCTGGGCTGCCAGCAAATCTGCAAAGATGCCTGCAGGTAAGTCCTACCAGTGTCCACAGGTGAAATCCTCCGTAGGTGTGGGAGTTCAAGCTCACAATTGACAACCTGCCTCTCTCTTTCCAGCTTCAAGGAGTGGGCACTCACCACCAGCATCGCCCAGTGGCCGTCCACCGTGTCCGAGGTCAGTTCTGAACTGAGGGCAGTGTGGCATAACAAGGCATTGAATAAACCCACAGATTCAGGTCAATAAACCCAGAGGTTCAGCTGGGTAAATGCAGAGGTTCATTGTGGAAGCAGGGAGACCCATGGGTATTCGTTGGCACTTAATGTTGCTCCTCCTTGAGGCTCAGTCTGTACTGTCCAGCTCAGGGTTCCCCTCCAGGAGTTCACCATTACACTAAAATCCAGCTGTGGGCTGGCAGATCCCCTGGGACTGCTGGCTCATCGCATGCTTCCACTCATGGCGCCAAGCTGGTCCAAGCTGATGTGGAGGGTGATCCCCTTCCAGGGATTTCTACACAAGTGCAGTCCACTCTAGCAGTGATTTCTGTACTTTTTCCAGGACTGGATGCTTAGAGTTCTCTCCTGGGACAAAGGGCAGAAAATCAACAAGAAGCTGAACAAGTAAGTTCCCATGTCTGTGTTTGTAGCTTGCACCTCAAGCTCAGATATGATCTCAACAGCCCTAATGATGGCAATTGGGGAAAAAACTCCCTTAGAGCACCCCAGCCCTACTGGTCCAACTGGTTATTTGCATAGTTTTTCAGTATGTTTGCTGTTACTGTTTCACTAAACCCTCAGCCTGTGTTCTGGTTCTCCTCTCAGGACAGACCTCTCAAACCTCATGGTGTTCTACAAGGACCTGAATGAGAGATTCATTTCGGAGAATCCTGCCAACACGGTGAGCAAACGTAGCAGTTCCTTGCTCAGCCCGGGAAGACGTGGCTCTTCCAGACAGGCTGGAAGCTTTCACCTGGCCAAGGGAGGGGTCCCATGCAGGCAGGGGCAGGAAACCATCCATGGAGGATGCGCCCTGGAGCGTCCAATCCTGCCCTTTTCATACTGCCCAGTGCCAAACTCTGCACCCAGGTAGCCTGCAGGCTGCCTGCGGCAAGCATAGCACTGAGCTCCTGATGGAGCAGAGCAGAAGAAGTTAGCGCAGGCAGCAAGTGAAGGGCCCATCACATCTGGTAACACTCCCAACAAACTGGGGTGCCCCAGCTTGGCGCAGCCTCCCTGCATACCCTCACAGCTCCCTGGACGTGCACTGGGTGCGATGGGAGCCCATAACCTTGTACTTTCTTCTCTTCCAGCTTGTCATTCTTCTTTCCAACTTTGGAGGCCAGCTGGGCCTTTGGATGAGCTGCTCGGTCGTTTGCGTCATCGAGATCGTCGAGGTCTTCTTCATCGATTCGCTTTCCATCGTAATGCGACGCCAATGGCAAAAGGCAAAGAAATGGTGGAACAACCGAAAAAGGGATCAGTCAGGGAAGCCTCCGCAGGCCAGCGATCCAGAGAGGCAGGGCCACGATAACCCCATCTGCGTGGATGAGGACCTGCCCACCTTCAACACCGCCTTGCGCCTGCCACTGCCCCAGGGCAGCCCCTTGCCCAGGACTCCCCCCCCAAATTACAGCACTTTGCGGCTAGAGACTGCGTTCACAGAGCAGCTGCCCGATACACTAGAGGTTGGGCAGCACTGACACTTATTTATCCACCCATCCAGGAGCCAAAGTCAGAGGTGGGTGCTGGACCCACGTGCCCAGGGGTGAAGGGCACACATCCAAACAAGCACTGAGGGGCTGTCAGGTCAGACCCCTATTCAGGGATTGAACTTGCAGTCAAAGCTTCTCTGAGCAAAGCTCAGAGACAAAAGCCAAGGGCTCAGAGATATTAGGAACTTCAAGCAATATCAATTCACAAGTTAATCATTGCTCATTGCAGAAGATTGGCCGGAGCAGGATGCCACGCTGTGCTGGGGTGTCTTGCCAGACAGAGGCTACACACACCCCATTATCCGTGGGCAGGAGTTACTCCACAGGAGAAGATTGGTGCTTCATTGAGTATTAACGCTGATTGCTGTCTGCTCTGTGGGTTGGCTTGTGGGAAAAACCCAGGGCTTTCAGGAATGCAGCATGACGTTTGTAGGAAGGGGCATGGCAGAGGCTTGGGAAGAGCACAAAATGGGTAAAAGGAAAGCTCTCGATCTGAATTTTCATCTGGAACCTGATTCTGAAGGTGGCTTGAGGAGCTCTTTATTCTGAGATGAAACACTAGGACAGCTATAGATGGGCTTGTAGAGCGTGTTATGACACCAGCTTGGGTAGGAGGACTTAAGTCATCCCAAAAGAATCATCTGAAAAGGGCACGAAATCTAATTTGGATGACAGTAATGAACTGCATACTCTGCAAGCTTGTTTCATCTTACATCACTCAAGTCGGCCATTAAATGAAACCTCAGAGGAGCTCATTAGGCAGTTCCTGGCTCTGGCCACACGTGACTTCCCAGAAGACTCAAAGGGAGCTAGCTGCTCTTTTCCTTCTCAGCCCTGCACAAGGACTTCCCTCCAGCCACCCAGTTCCCTGCCCCAGAGCTGATGGTGCCCAGGGAGGGGATGAAGCCGCTAGAGCTGCCCTGGGCTCCGCATACAGCCCTGAAGAGAGGTAGCAGGAGGATCCATTGGCCTCACCCATCCGTCATCCACCTTGCTTCTTCCCCTTGAATTCCACAGGGCTGCATCAAAACCTGCCGTTTGCCTCCTGCACACTGAGCCATGCTGCTTCCACCACACCGAACCGAACCGCAGGTGGCTGCGGTGCTTGTGGTGAAACCTCCTGGCCCCTGGCGCCCACTCCTGTACTGCACTATTCCCTCCCATAGCCGATTCCTCGCTGCTGGAGCGCACTGCGTAGATGCTGAGGATGGACATAGCCTACATGGGTTGGCTGCTTGGGGTTTTTGCAGAGCAAATGATTGTGAGTGTGTATAAGCGTAAGACAGTCTCTCTTCTCCTTTCTCTATATAAACTTATTTTAAATAGGACAGGGAGAATCCAGGAAGGTCCTTTAATGTGCAATAAAACATATTTTAACTGAATTATTTAAATCGCTAATAAATTGGAAAAAATAAAGATATATTTTTGAATAACTGCTTTGCTCTTTGGATTTTTTTTCAAACCAGCGACATGCGAGTCGCTTCCATGCAGGCATCCTGAGAGATTATGGGAGCTGCATGTGTGTTCCCTGGGTCTGCGGGTGCCCTGGGCTCCTCTGCACTGTGGGGCCAGCAGAGAGCTGGGTGTGCAGGGGGGTGCATGGCAAAACCACCTTTCAGAAAGCAGCACTGCCCGGCAAGGTGACCCAAAATGCACGAACTGCAGGTGTTCCCAGGCAGTTGCTCTCCTGGACAGTCCTTTGTGACTGGAGGAGGAAGAAGCAGTATTGCCCTGGCTCAGAGCCCCTTCTGGAACACACGGAGGCGAGGTCCTTGCAGCAAACCATCACTTGTCCCCATCGCTGTTCTAACACCACCCAATGATATCAGCGTTCCTGGTCTGAATAATCTTGGGGAGGCAGAACGCCCCAAGGAGCTCCAGAATGGATGACTTCATCATAAATTAAATACTGGATTCAACTGAACTCCTGAATCATCTTAAAGACAAAAAAACTGCCTGCATTGGCACGGGAACTAAGGCTGACACATACTAATTGCCATAAACTGAGAGAGCTCGAGAAACTCCACATGAATTGCATGGGAATAGGCAGTAAAGTTTGTCTGCTGCAGCTACTGCTTGAGGGTCAGGTAGAAATCCTGTGTTTTCCGGAAAACATAGAAAGTGGTGGGGGTTGGGGGGTGGTGGAGCTGTGGGTATAAGGGGGAGCTGAGGAGGAGGGAAATCCAGCTGCACAGAAGTTTGCTGCACAACAGGAAAATGCTGGCACCTCTCACCACAAGTGATGCCCAAAAAAATGGGTTTGAAAACACACAGACCCTGCCAGCCCTTCTCCATCCTGCTGGGGAGCTGCAGACCAGCACTCATCTGGGCAGCAGATCCCTCCATATTCCGTGTTAGGGAGTCTGCTGCCCATACCCAGCACCAGCTTTGTCTCCATAGACTTCAGCCCCATAACAGCCTTCATGGGCATCAACCACACCTGCTTTTTTCAGCAAAACCTTCCCAACCCACCATAACCCAAAGAGCTCCAGCATTTTGCTTGTGAAGGTGATGGATTTCCGTAGCTTTCCTACCCTTCTTTTCCCCCAGAGGAGCACTGCCAAGGCTACGTGGGCTCTCATCCTGCCATGAGGAGTTGGTTTGTCTGAGCCGTGTGGACACACAGAGCAAGCATTAATCCTGCTGCTGGCCTTCCCAGTGCTCTCAGTTCCTTTGTCACAAGGGTGCAAACGCTTGCCAGGAGAACTGTGGAGAGAAGGGCAGTCACGCAGAGAGAGGCTCCAGCTGCAGTAGTGGGACTTGTTTCAGAATCAAAGCTGCTGGGCAAAGGCTTTTCCCAGGCGGAAAACAAGACTCTTCCCCGACTCTGCCTGTTCCAAGGTTCAGCACGAGTAGCCACCACAAAGGCTACTGAAAGACAGAACAACTAATTGTGGTTTCCCTGTCAGACAAAACCTGACAATCGAGAAAAAAACAGGAGCATCCAACCTCCTGGTCAGCTGGGACAAAAAACTTGCCCAGGACTGTGAAGAATAAGGCAAAGATTCCTTGGAAAACACATCTGAGAGGCAGTCTGGCCCCATCTCGACCCCAGCTGGACAAGGTACTGCTGGCCCCAGCCCCATGGGGTGCAGTAACCCAGGACGTCAGCATGGAGTGGGGCTCCAGCCACCCCGAGGGAAGGGATGGATGCGCAGTGCTGCTCCCAGCAGATGCAGCCAGCACAGCACTGACAGGGTTAAATGCCCCCCCAGCCCCTTCCATCGGTGATGGGGCAGTGGTCCACAAACAGGTTTGGGAGTGAGATGCCTCATCAATGCAAATGGGGCCAGGGCAAGGCATCTGCAGCACTTCTGATGGAAAACCTTCAGGCTCTGAGCATCCACTTGGACCCTGGGAAAACGGCAGTGCTGGGGAGGGCAGCCTGGAGACTGTAGATGTTTTAATTTTACCCTTTCACCTCCAGGGCAGGGTGAGCCAGCTCTGTAGCTCACAGCATGGGGAGGTTTCTCCTCAAGGCGCCCGCAAAGGGGCTCGCAGGGCTACAGCAGCTCTCTTGCCACATTCACCAGCCCTGATGCCCCCAAGAAACTCCTGAGTGAGGGGCTCAGCCCTGCGAGAGTCCATTTGTACCTCCATCGCAGCCAGAGCCCTGTGGTCCAAGGAAGCGATACCACCTTGCCAGCAGCAGCCACAGCTCCTGCCAGAGCCCAGAAACCCATGGATGACACAAGAAACAGCAGGTGTCTCGCACACAGCATCTTCCCTAGCTTAGAGCTGTGGCTGAAACTCAGGCTGCTGGGGGCTCAGACGTGCTCGGGTGGGCTATGGCAGCTGGATGCAAGGCAACAGGAGGAAAGCAGGTGGGTGCTTTATTGTACAAAATCATTGGCTTGGCTTGAAATCCCACTGCTCATCATGGGGGACACTGCAGTGGTGAACATCACACAGACAAAGTTGAGCAGCCCTTGAGCCAAACACAAGGTCTGAGCCATCACCAACACCCAGTCTGTGCCCAGTGCTGTGCAGAAGTGTTTCTGTGCAGCCGACAGCCACAGCATCCAGAGCACCCGCCAGAGCCTGGCAGAGCCCAAGCAGTTTCAGGCAAGCATGAGTCACAAGTTAACCTGCGACTGCAGCAGCTGCTCTCCGCAGGGACATGCCACAACACAGCTAATCCCAGTGACAGCATCTCTCTGGGAACAGGACAGACCGGGATGCGCAGAGTCATCCTCAATTCCCCACACCTCTGCCAGCAGACACGGGCAACGCCACCAGTGGGGCTGGGCCCCAGCTGACGAACCCCAGGAAGAGTGAGAGTCCAGGCTGAGTGTGACCGATGCCTCGGGACAGGAAGGAGAGATGAAATCCCGGGTCAGGCTGGGGAATCCCATCCAAGAAAATGGTACACACAGGGCATGTGATGCTTGCTGCAGCGACAGCTCAGTTTTCCAGCTCCATCGCTCCTGAACACATTTTCTCTTGGGACTGGTGCTTTCTGGCAGCAAGGGCATCCTGCTACCTCTGTCCTCTTTCTTCCCGAAAGCAAAGGCTCTTCTCCCACATCCCACTCATCCCAGTCATCCATTATCCCACTCCAGAGCACATGAGCAAGCACCCCACACATCCCACTCCTCCCATCCGGAGCAGTGGGGCTCAGGACACCCTGGCCCTGGGCAGTGGGGGTGGTGGGGCTGTGGTGGCCGGCGCTGCGGCACGGGGCAGAATGCTGCACTACGGGTCCCTGCAGCAGCTGGTCACGCTGCACCAGGGCTCGGCCCTTCAGCCATGGGCTCAGGGCACTGACCTGGCAGCCGAGCCTGCTCCCCAGCTCTGTTGCAACACAGCTGGAGGAATAAACAGGGAAACACCTCCGCTCTTGGCACCATGGACATCATGTTCCTGGCGTTTCATCCTCTCTTGTATCATCACCTTTGCCTCAACTCTTTCCTGTAATACTTTGGTACCGATTTGTCTCTCCCAGACTCAATCTGCCTCAGTTTCCCTTCCAGAATGAGCCACATCCCCCCACAGGGCTGAGCCTCCCCACACCACCAGCCCTGTCTCCAGTCTCCTTCCACTCATGTACTCCACCCAAATATGTTTCTACACATGGGAAAAGTGTGTGTGTTCATTTGATTTATTCACCTGCAATTGAAACAGATCTGCAGTCCCAGGGTGATGCGATGCCCAAGAAACGTGGCTGCATACAGGTGCCAGCCGGAGCATGGTGAATCACAGTTTTCACAACGCTGCAGCACCGTCCTCGCGTGTTTTAAGACCTTCTCACCCAAGTTTACATAATGACCTGTAGGGTACAGCCTGTTCCCCTAGATAATCACAATGGGAAATCATCCCTTGTTCTTGTTCTTATTATACAGAGTCATCAGTCACCAAACATTTCCCTTTTACCCCACAACGTGGGAATAGACCATAAAGCGCCAGCCCACGGGGATCTTTACGGTGCTGTGTCCTAGGCGGCGCCGCGCTGGCGCTGCTTCCCCTGCACTGGGGCAGCGGCATCACCCGGGGCTGGGCCACCCGCAGCTACCGCATCCTTAGAGGATGGAGTCATGGCAGGGTGGTTAGTTCTTCTGGAAAAGGCAAATGAGTGCAACTAATTCCCTGTCACACCAGTTAGTTGCGGAGCAGGTCTGGGGAAACCCCAGTGGTGCCAAAACTCTGTGGTCCTGCGCCTCGCTGTGGCTGGTCCTGATCCAGCGATTGATGCTGGTATCGCTCTGGCTAAGGGACCTATGCTGGAGCTTGGCTTTGCCCCACTCCACCAGCTCTGGAGCCAGTGATGTGACTTGCAGCATCTCACAGAGCAGTGGTACCCACACTGCAGCAATGCAACCCCCTTCCCACTAGCTAGGCCGTGGCTGAACGGTGCCAGGCATGCGGGGCAGCTTCCCTCCCCTCTTCTGCTGCTTGTAAAACAAAACCAGTCCTGGTTTTACTGCCTGATCTTTGTAACGTAAACAGAGATTAGTTAGAAAGGTTTTATACGCAGTGCTTACCGGTGTAGGTTGGCTGGTGAGATGCTCGCTATCATTTGACCGTGATTTTACTGGTCACAACTAAATTACTCTATTTTGTTTAGTGACAGCGTGTCTCTGAAAGTGCACTGATAAACCGAGCAATTAAAGTGCTGAATGAACCTGCTCGCACCCCGCCCGGGAGCAGGCGATGGAGCAGGAGCCTCCGCACTGCCGAGGCTGCAGAACCGACCACTGGCACAGGGTGAGCGAGGCGATGGGCACGGGCACCTTCTCCCTTAACACTGGCTGCCAGCAAGCCCAAGCTGTCCAGCGGGAAGCCAGGCTGCAGATGTGACTAAGATTTATCATGTACCCCTTGCAGCTCCTGCTCGGTGGCAAACTCATTAGTCGGTGTGTGTGCAGAAGCGGTGCCCATCGTCAGCCATGGGCCAGGCACAGGGAGAGGGGCTGCTGCAGGGGCCAGGTAGGTAGTGTGGGGCAGCAAAGCCACAGCACAGCTCCCCTCCCCTTTCTGGAGCCCAAAGAACCTTTCCAAATCCCCATGAAATCCCTGAGCACCAAGGGGTGACCTGGGCTCTCTTGGCTGCCGCCATGCAGGGCTGGGACCCCTCGCCCACCCACCACGCCAAAGGGCATTGTTAAGCCAAAAGCAATACAGGTTTACACAGAACCAGGTGCGAACGGGTCCTATGGGTTTTCCAGAGACCTGATCTCTGTCCTCCCACCACAGCCATCATTCTGGGATGATTTCCTCCCTGCAGAGCTGTTCATGGGTCTCTGCGTTGGGCTCTGGCACCAGCATCTCTGCTCTTTTATGTGTTTATATACAGGCCAGAAAAAACATCCAAGAAACATTTTCAGCCTTCTTTGCATCTGCTGCAGTCCCCATTAAAGTATTTTCATATTACCAGAGAAATTTAGGGCCAGTTGGTATTTTCAAAACACTGCAGTTGAGGCTGGTTTTCCCCACGTCTCCAGCTCCTCAGCTGTATTTGTCAGCGTGCATCACGCCAGCCCAACGCCCCGCTCAGAAGACAATGCCTGGAGTGCAGGAGAGCTTTCCACAGTGTTTTTCAGCTGTATTTTTAGAAGGAGGGTTTTGCTTATGAAATAAACCCTCTGGAAGCGAGAGAGACGACGCAAAGTCAAGCCAGATTCAAGGTCATTTGGCTTCACAGCTGATGTTTCAAACCGCTGAGCAAATGCCGCCTGTTCTATTTTCAGCGTTGGAGCTGCCAGAGCTGGTCACAGACGTTGTTCTCAAGGGAAATGAGTAGCGATAGAGGGGTAATTATTTTGACAGGACAGAGGTTAAGAGCTGGGTGAGTCCTGGTTCTCTTCATCAAACCTGTTCATTCCAGCTCCGCTTGGAAATGCTGTTTAAACACAGTCCCGAGTTCCACTTCGACAGAATAGCAGGAGGTGACTTGTGCGATTTAAAAATTAAAAATCACTTTTGTTCCAAACAATGGAACCCAGGGGCATTCAGGAAAGTCTGACTGAGTCCTGATTGAGCAAGAACCTGTGAGTCCTTTTCATCGCAAGACACAAGTGCTACTTTTACAACACTTTGCTGCTCAGCTCTGGCTGGCGGTTCCAAGGAGGTTTTTGCACGTTTGTTGTTCTGCTGTGAGGAGTTAAGGTCTCCTGCAGGCACCCAAGATGCTTGGCGTTTTACCTTTGTGTGGACAGTGGTGCTGGGGTCGGGATCCCACCCCACAACCCACCGTATGCTCAGTAGGGAAGGGAGTGCAGTGCGTGAGATGGAGATTAAGTCATAAAACGCAGGAGCCCATGCTAAACACTGTGAGCATCACAGACAACCAGGCTGCACAGTGCTCCTGAGGGCACCTGGCTGTGCCACTCACCTCCCATCCTCAAGCAAATAGGAGAGCTGCTCATCTGCTAACTTCATTGTCATTTTATGGAAGCAAAGCTCCTTTATCCTTTCAGATATAGCCAGTAGTGCCGCCGAGACAGAGCTCTGCTCCTTCTCTTTAAGTATCAACATAGAATCATAGAACAACCAGGTTGGAAGGGACCCATCGGATCTTCTAGTCCAACCATTCCTATCTAACACTAGACCAAGTCCCTCAAGACCTCATCCACCCACACCTTAAACACCTCCAGGGAAGGGGAATCAACCACCTCCCTGGGCAGCCTATTCCAATGCCCAATGACCCTCTGTGTGAAAAACTTCCTCCTAATCTCTAGCCTAAATCTCCCCTGGTGGAGCTTGAGGCCATTTCCTCTTGTCCTGTCCCCTGTCACTTGGGAGAAGAGGCCAGCTCCCTCCTCTCTACAACCTCCCTTCAGGTAGTTGTAGAGAGTAATGAGGTCTCCTCTCAGCCTCTTCTTCTCCAGGCTAAACACCCCCAGCTCTCAATCCACAGCACACACTGGAGACACGTGGGGTACAAAAAGCTGCCACGAGAGTCAACACAGCCGTTCCGGGAGCTTCCCCAGGGAAGAGAAACTATAACATCCGATACTTCTTTTTATTATAAAAATTACAAGACCCTTTTAAAAAATATTGTAGGTGCTGTGAGGGTGGGATTGCCCAGAGCAGTGGTGGCTGCCCCATCCCTGGAGGGGCTCAAGGCCAGGTTGGATGGGGCTTGGAGCCTCTGATCCAATGGGAGGTGTCCCTGCCCATGGCACTAGGTGGGCTTTGGGGTCCTTTCCAACTCCACTCATCCCATGATTCTCTGATCTTGTTGAGCAGACAGCATCACAGGGAGGGTTTTGGTGGTCCTACCAGAAGCAAGTATAATGTTTCCCCCCCACGAAAGAAAAATAAAAACAACCCATCCTGGACGAGCCGGGATTAAAGCAGGAGCGCCTCCAGCTGAAGGGAGGGCTCAGGTGAGCAGGGGCGGGATGGGGCGGGACCGGGGAGGTGACAGAGCTGGTCCCGATCTTCACGGGCAGCGCTGCCGGAGCCGGAGGGCGACAGGTACCGGGGATGCTCTGGGGGCTGGTTTGTCCCTTGGGCAACGAGGTGATGCCCCAGGGATGCCCACGGACGCATTCGCGTCCGTGGGCATCCCTGGGGCATCACCTCGTTGCCCAAGGGACCAAAGGGATTGGAATGTAGGACTTGAATTGGGTGGTGGTGTCTTTACACACTGAAGTTGTCCGGTGTTCGCTTGCTTTTGTAACAGAGGCGCAGGTTTTCGCGTTGTCCTTATTAGTTCTGTTGCTATTGCGTCTTCTTCCGCGGTGGAATGGTTGGTCGGGGTTGGAAGGGACCTTAAAGACCACCCAGTGGCACAAGCAGGGACACCTCCCGCTGGATCAGGGGCTCCGAGCCCCATCCCACCTGGCCTTGAACCCTTCCAGGGATGGGGCAGCCACGGCTGCTCTACCCAGCCTGGGCCAGGGCCTCCCCACCCTCACAGCAAAACATTTCCTCCTAAAATCTCATCTCAATCTCCACTCTTTCAGCTGGAAGCCATTCCCCTTCTCCTATCCTTGCCCTCCCTGACCAAGAGCCGCTCCCCAGCTTTCTTGAAGCCCCCTTCAAGTACTGCGAGGTCACTTTAAGGTCTCCCTGGAGCCTTCTCTTCTCTTCTCCAAGCTGAACAACCCCAACTCTCTCAGCCTGCCCTCCTACGGAAGGTGCTCCAGCCCTTGAATCATCTCTGTGACCTCCTCATAGGAATGGTTGGACTAGATGATCCGATGGGTCCCTTCCAACCTGTTTGTTCTACGATTCTATAATTCTATGATTCTATGAACGGGAGCAACAGGAAAAAGATCTCTTCCCAATATATCCCGTAAATCTCCCTCTCCCCTATAAAATCCCCCGACGCAGACCACAGCTATCAGAATCCAGCACTGCTGGTTTCCTTTGTAGCAGGAAAGATGCCACCCAGCCCAGGGCGAGGGTGGAGGATGCTCCCCTCTCCAGGCCTCCTGTTGCAGAACGAGCTACCTGCAGGTGGGAAGGGAGCTGCTAGTGGGTTCGTTCCTCTCAGGTCTAGCATTCACTCTGTTCATTGCACAAGCAGCAGAGTTAATCTCGGTAACGTGACCCTAGTGGCACGTGAGGAGTAAGGCTGTCATCGTCCTAGGAGATGGGGACATCGGGAAATGCAGGACTAGGCAGGCAGGGAAGAAGGGTTGCAGCGCCTAACACGATACAGAGTCAGGTGAATGCTGTCTAAGCTTCCAGACTGTAAATACCCTTCAAGTGCCACACACATGCCTATCAGGATCTCACTCTCCACACCCAGTACCAAGGCAAAGCAGCTGCCCAGTGCTCTGTGATCTTGGGCTCAGGAAGGGCTTTCGTTGCTTGCTGCCACGTTACTGCTCCGCTTTTCTTTTGCAGCTGCAAACCTGTAAACTGGTGGTGTAAAAAAATTTTCCTCTAGTTTGCAAAAATACCACCAGGTAGCAGAAATGTCACCTCTAAGGAAACAAGGTCTTTTCATCAAGCTCTGCAGAAGACGGCAGATGAGCCAGTGGTGATCTAAGAGGAGTGAGTCCATGTGTCCCAGCAGAGAAAGTACCGAAAAATTTCAGTATCAGGCCTAGTGGTACTGGAGTGGTTTTGCAGCTGAGGTACCAGGAGTGTGCTGAGTTATGTTTTTATTTTCTTTGAGTGGCAGTTGCCCTAGGAAATAAAAAGGGGTTTTTCACAGCACAGGTCACACAATCGTTTCGTAACGTGGAAGTCTGATCTCACCTGGAAGGTGGAGGAGTTTCACCAGGGGTGATGCTGGGATGATGCAGGGCTGCTCTTAGGGCTGCTGGAGAAAGTGAGGACACCTCCTCTGCAGCACAAAGCAAACCTTCTTAGAACCAGTGCAGGATGCTTTCGAGATGGCTTCGGTCATTGTGTGAATGCAGGTGCTCCAGGGGAGGGAAGGGGTGACTGTTTTCTGTGTATCGATGCAGAGTCGGTCTTGTCAGCCTTCGGTTGCCATTTCTCTGCTCAAGGTACAGCCTGCTGATGGGGGAAAACAGGACAGGCTCCAGGTGGGTCCCAAACCCCTCCAAACAGCAACAGTGTCTGAGCACTCAGCCTCTGTGCCAGCGGCAAGGAGCACCCCAGTGACAGGGCTTTGGCTTCCGATCAGGAGGACGCCTCATTCAGAGGGGTTTCCAGCAGCAAGAGAGAAACAAGCAGCTTCTTTGGAAACACTCTGGAAATAAAGGTGAGAACAAAACTATTAAAATGAGAAAAAGATTGGAAAAATACCTTCCCAGTATGGTCAAGCGCAGCTTCTCCCTAATATCTTTTCTTTTATCAAACAACCATTTAAAAGCACAGCTTGTGCCAGAAACAAGAGCAAACCTGGGTCTTTTGCTCTGCTTCTGCATCAAGATGTGCTCCGAAAACCTCTCACTCTTTGCTTGGCTGTATTGCCAGCACACATTTGTTAGCTTGGTTTATTAATTTTGGTACCCACGTGTTTTCCTGGTGTGTTGGGGGTGCTGGAGACATCCTGCAAAGGCAGCTCTGCCAGTCAACCCCATGCCTGTCCTGTGCCACTGCTCCTGCTGGAGGTGCAGGGCTGTGGGACGGAGCAGCACTTGAAAAGAGGGGCTCTACTAGCTTTGACATAGGGAAAAAATGTTCTGGATCAGTTTAAAACTCATCTGAAAAAACTAGTTTAATCTTATTTTCCACAGTGTGGCCTGAAACTGACTTAAAAATGTGAAAACACTGCCCTTCAGCACAGTGTTTTTATGGCTGGTGAGCCGAAGAGATAAAGTGAGCTCGAAATGCTCTAATCTTTGCTTAAAACCGATTTGGAGCTGCTCTTCCTTCCCTGGCGCAGCAGCTGCTCATTGCTATTGCTGGCTTTGCAAGAGCCCTCTCGGGTTACAGACTCAAATGGAAACAAATCCAAGGTGGAGAATAAGCATATCGATGGCTCCTGTGAAGCCACAAACAAAGATAAAGCAGCAGCAAAATGAGCTGCTCACTGCCTTTAACTTGACTCAGTTCTGAGAGCAGAGCTCTGCCTGTGCTCCCAGCACCCTAGGTGTGTCTCTCCACGGCCACCAAGAAAAACAAGCTACAATTCACCCTCAGGAAACAATATAAACAGAAATAATAACTTGTTTCAGCACTACCAGGTTGTTGAGCAACCCACAGAAAGCTGCACGGCCAACTGGGGTCCTTCCAGGGAGCACCCGGGTTCTCGGCAGAAGCCCGCGCTCCATGTTGTGCCGGTGCGCACCGGGAGCAGCCGAGCTGAGAGCGGCTGAGGGCACACAACCAACCAGGGCCTGCCCAGTGCTTTACACTTCAATGTAATCTAAATCTTTTACTGGGTTCCTTAAAAGGAGGAAAATATTTACTAGTTTGCCTTGCTGGTCCCTTTGGATTTAAATGTATCTTGTTCTATAAAGCAGAGAGCAGCTTCGAGGTCGTGCCTTGAGGTGGGTTTGTGTTCACACCAGCACCAGAAGACTCGGCCAGAGTGGCCATACGTGTTTCACGTCTCCCCTGCAGCTGTGGGAGGTGAAGGTTGTTGCTTCTGGTTTTGTTGCAGTCCTGCTCAAAAGCCATAGAGCATCTGCTCATTCTGTGAATGAAACCCCTTCCACAGGAGCTGCGTTCACAGAGGACAAGCACTGGTGGGTCAGGGCGGTCCAAGTCCCAGGACCATGCGTTCCTTGGAGAACAAATCGCTTTCACACGAGGGTAGAGCCTGCCCTCAAATGTTTGAGGAAGCAGCTGGAGTTCCTTCTTTCCAAAGCACCCTCCCATCAAGACCTCTCGGTGTCTGGCTGTGTCTAACATCACATTGTAGAGTGAGTGATGAAAATCATCATCTCTTTGCATCATGGAGTGGCCTTTATAACATCTCCTGGATTTATACTTTTACCAAACTGTCCCTACTACTGAGGAGATTTTGCAGATCTGGCCAATAAATCAGTACTACCTTGTTTTTTTTCTGGAAAAGTAAGAAGGACACAGGTGCCTCCACTCCCTCAGAGTCCACTGTGCATGTTTCAGTGTTGTTTTGTACCCTGTTTCTGTCTACAAGTAACTCTGTGCTAATCTCATTTCTGCATTGCTGAGTTCTGCTCTGTATTGAAATCTTGCTCTGTTACTCCAGCACTCCTTCCAGGATGCTGTATATACAGCATTAATCTTTAATTCTATTCTCCTACAGCTTTCAAATGTTCAAAGCAGCTGACCCGGGTTTGTTTTGAAATCCTGCCTCGGGATATTAAGATTTAGTAACACAAAATCTCACCTTAAAATAGCAGCATGAAATGTTCTATTTACTCACAATATGAATGTGAAATATGCTGCATCCCTCACATGAGCGGTGGATACCGATAGTATCTGAAAGGCAAAGGAATTTGGTGGAAAAAAAACCAATCCGTTGTCCTTCCTCTGGTGCGCAGCAGCGCTGAACAGCATTCCTGATCCTGGGAAAGGTGCTGCTGGTTCCAGGTCCCCTTCTCCTGCCCCGTCTGATAACCTGGTGCACAGTAGATTGTCTTGAGCCCGGTGTTAGCTTGACTGCTGACCACTGTTAGCCTGAACTCTGCCTAAACCAGCTCATGTGTGTGCTGCTTGGTCCATCTAGTGTTGGTCAAGGTTTCAGGCGATATGAGAGCCATACCTGTTTGCACACAAAACACCAGCTTCTTAAAACATTGTCTCGTCAGTGATTGCGACATTGGCACAGCCCAGGGTGTGCTTGGTGAGGCGCTGCGGCAGAGACATGCCCAGCAGGTCCAGGCCACTTCACTCCTATGGGGCCAGAAAGGACCCCCAAAGAGACGTGACAAAAACATTCAGCACTTGGGGACTGGCAAAGTCCAAACCTCCCATTCATACCCTCTCCAGAGGTGAGGGGTTCCATGAGGTGTGACCCTGCAGAACATCTGCTCCGAATCTCTTGGGTATTATAAAACAACACTTGTGCCATCGTGTAACTGCTCCAGTTCTGCTTTGATAACGATATAAGTGCACTTGGTGTAATACAATCCTTACCTCTCAGCGTAGCTGCTGTGATATCTTCTCTCCCACTGGTAGGCAGTGGCATGAACCTCAAGAAGTACTTTGTCCGGGCGCTGCACCGGCTGCAGAAGGGCCCTGGCTACACCTACAAGGAGCTGCTGGTCTGGTACTGTGACAACACCAACACCCATGGCCCAAAGCGCATCATCAAAGAGGGACCGAAGAAGAAATTCATCTGGTTCTTCCTAACACTGCTCTTTGCGTCCCTGGTCTTCTGGCAGTGGGGCATCCTCATTAACACCTACCTCTCCTATAACGTCACATCATCGCTCTCCATTGGCTTCAAGACTATGAAGTTCCCAGCAGTCACAGTCTGTAATGCCAACCCTTTCAAGTAAGTTTTGCTTTGCCTAATTTACCCATTTGTGCCTTGATGCTCTCTGTTGTATGGCTGGGGTGAGGTACTGTGGAGCTGTCCCAATCTCAGATATCACGTCAGAGCACCCATGGAAAGGATCCTTTGTCTCATCAAGGGACACTAAACAAACAAGAGAGGAGGATAACACAAAGGCAAAGGGCTCAGGTCTGAGGAGGGCTCATGCACCCTTTTTTTTTTTTGCACATTTCCTTACTGTACCGGTTCATCTGATGATGGTTATTGTCTCCCTGCAAACTTCCCTTGGTCAGGGAAAACTTGAAGTTCAACTTACTTGTCACAACCAAAATCAGTCTCTCAGTCTTTCCCAACTATCCCTTTCTTCCTTCTTCCTTGCTGTGAATGCTCCTCTTATGCCTACACTCCAGCCGTGAAGAGCTGGTCAAACAGTGGGAGCACCTGGGAGCTGCACTGCAGTCTTAAAGGAATAACTGATTTCTGCTACAGTTGTTTTAAGTTTATACCCATGAAATAGAGTAGCCCAAAGTGATCTCTCTCAGCCAACACGCAGGAATTTACCTCAGGGTAGTTTTTTCTCTCTGCTCACTGGAGATGTTTTGTGTAAACTGTACTGAGCTGCTGAAACACAACCACCTCCGTTCTGCGTGGGCAGGTTCACTGCTGCAGCACTCTCAGTTTTTCCTCCCTCTGCTCTCCTGTGAGGTTGCTGGCTGCTGGGGTACTCACACCTGAGCTGGCCGTGCTCCACACAGCGGCTCCCATTCTTCTCCAATACATCCTTAGGTAGTGATCTGAGGGCTCCGGGAAGGTCCAAGCCAGTGGTGTGGCAGACAAGCTGCTGCATATCCTCACCACCTTGACACCTCTTGGTAATTGCTCTTTGCCCTGTAGGTACTCAAAGGTGAAGCATCTTCTGAAAGAACTGGACAGGCTCATCGAAGCAGCACTGGAAAGGATCCTGCAGCCCATGCCAGGGAACAGCAGTGAGAACATCTCCCCACCGCTTGACATGGAGCTCTGGCACCAGATACCCCTGGTCCTCATCGATGAGCATGACAAAGACAACCCCATCATCCTGGACATCTTTGAGAGGAACCAGACCACTGTGGTCAATGAAACTGCTGCAGGCAACGAAATCTCTTTGGGCAACGAAACATCTTTGGGCAACGAAACCTCTTTGGGTAACGAAACAACTGCCATGCCTCCCCCAGCCAATACGACATCAGAAGAGAAGCAGTACAAGCTGGCGGTGAAGTTGGTGAGAGGGGTCCTGTGAAACTCAGACGGGGAGGGATAAGGGAATGAACCATTCTGGGTGCCTCAGGAGGGATGCAGCCTAGAGATGGGCATCTCTTCCTCACCAGCAGCAGCTCTGCTTCGGGGCTCTGGTCTGGCTGCATTGGGGCTGGGGGCACCTTGGGACTGGGCACATGGAGCCCACGGGCAGTTTGCAAATCATGGCTCCAGGGCTGTTTGTGTGGTGTTTTGAGGAAGATAGCACAGACATGCTCTAAGGCTTGTTTTAAGTTTCCGAGGGTCTGATCCCCTGCAGGTTACACTGCCAGACACCCAGCTGAAGATGCTGGAGTTCTGTATATGGGGCCTGCAGCAGGATCATGTCCTAAATACAGCCCCTAAATGAAATGAAGCCCAGCAGGGAGCCGTGTTAAGTCAGTCCAAGATGAATGTAGGCAACTGCATAACATCAGTAAGATCCCTCATGCAAAAAGGGACTGACAGCGTGTGGCAGCCCAATGCTGCACCAGAGGAACGAGGTGGATCCTGCCAGTGGGTCCGTCAGCTGTTGGATAGAAGGATGCTGGAAATGCAGGGCAGCAGCTAGAGGTAACCAAGTTGTGCACAGCATGTCAATGGAGTCAGAGGACAACGCTGTGCATCCTCCGGGTCACCCAGTGCAGCCCTGTTGCATGCTCGGGGGCTCCATGCAGGCTCCCTGCTGTATTCACCCCTTCTTTGCGTCCAGCACCAGCTGCTGCCTCTGCCCTTCCTGTCACCCCCTACGCTCTGCTCCCACAGAGGCTTCAAGGACCCTGCCTGAGCAGACCTTGGAGGTTGGGGCGGCTCCAGGCTTAAAGGACTGACCCGATGTTTTGTGTAAGCTTGTGGAGGTAACACTGGGACCGATGGGGAATCTGCCCAGCTGGAAAAGGGAGGGACCCATCTGTAAACATGTCACAGAATTGCAGAATCACTAGGTTGGAAAAGACCCACTGGATCATCGAGTCCAACCATTCCTATCAACCACTAAACCATGCCCCTCAGCACCTCTTCCACCCGTCCCTTAACCACCTCCAGGGAAGGTGACTCAATCACCTCCCTGGGCAGCCTGTTCCAGTGCCCAATGACCCTTTTGGTGAAATTTTATTTCTGATGTCCAGCCTGAACCTCCTGATTTCATTTCAATCCTGTTAGTTTCATATGTTCTCACTTGCATAGTATGATAAGAGTTCAGAAAATTATTAAACTTAGAAATCTGAAACTGCAGGAATGAAAATCACAAGGTCTAAATCCTAAAGGAAAATAATATGATATTCCATGAGTTCTGTGAGAATCTCATGGCAGACAAAAAAGCGGTAAACAGTTTGTTGCCTTTCTTCCATAGTAGTAATAGCTAATATGGTTTGTACACCTGCACCCATAGGGCTGCTGCGGAGTTTTTTTCCACCTTGTCCCTCCACTTGCACTGTTGTGACATTAGCCTTTAATAACACAGTCTGCAGTCAAAGACCTAATGGAATTAACTAAGCGGAGGAGTGTTTTGGTTTTGCTGACAGCTGGTTGCACAGCTCCCAGCTGCTCCAGCCCTAGCTCGCATCCCCCCAGGAGCAGCAGGCAGGGCTGGCACCCAGCCGAGCGCGTGGGGACAGGGGCACAGCACCCGTCCCTGCTGCTGCCCCACCATGGGACAGGGACAGACCTGCCTCTGTGTCCCCAGTGCAGCCAGCAGGGCTCCGACAACTGCACCTACAGGAACTTCAGCAGCGCAGCGCAGGCGGTGACCGAGTGGTACATCCTGCAGTCCACCAGCATCCTCTCCAAAGTCCCCCTGCAAGAGAGGATCGCCATGGGCTACCAGGCAGAGGACATGATCCTGGCGTGTCTCTATGGGGCTGAACCCTGCAACTACAAGTAGGTGCCTTCCAAGCTCCCTGCCCTTCATCACATCAGGATGCGAAAAGCATGACAGCCTTTTTCTTTTCTCTTTTTAAGGTATATACAGTTAGTAACGGGCTTCCTGCCAGTTCTTAACTCTAACGTGTCCCATAGGGTTTCTGGATGCGATCCTGGCTGAAATGGGTTATTCTGGGAC
Source organism: Coccyzus lansbergi (assembly GCA_033558105.1). Classification (NCBI taxonomy): domain Eukaryota; kingdom Metazoa; phylum Chordata; class Aves; order Cuculiformes; family Coccyzidae; genus Coccyzus; species Coccyzus lansbergi. Next base: position 433,641 of record JAUMJK010000860.1, read on the forward strand.
AGCGCTGCCTGAGGTTTAGCTCTGGAAGGGCTGTTTTGCTCATGACACATGGAGACTAACAGCATCCATGAGTCTTTCCCTGGGTATTCGGTGACACCCAGCTGTGAGCCCAAGCGCTGAGCTGGTGTGTGCCTGGCACGGCAGCGCAGTCCCTCATTACATCCCCTCCTCTCTTTTTACATAAACCTCTGGAAATGTGTTTTAGCCATCACTGATTCTTGTTAACACCGAATTTATATATATTCAATTCTGAGGAACGTGAGCACAGAGCCGCAGCTCGGGCTGCGAGTAGCCCTGCCCCTTCAGCAAAGAGGGTAACTGGGGATTATTATCACAGAACGAGATGTAGCACCAGCCAAAACCTGTAAGCATAGCTCAGCTCAAGCAATTATTGCTCTCATCTGTGTGACAGATGATTCCTTTCCATTTCGACAACACATTATCCCCAGTGGCAGTGTCTCAGTACACACCAGTGACTTGCTTTGCTTTTTTTTTCAACAGCAGATTGATTGAAATTATATCAGCTGGAATTTCTATACAGGCATTCAACAAATGAAGCAATTTCAAGTGAACCCCAGACGCAGCTGCCAAGAGTCGGTCCCACCAGATGCATTATTTTATAACCCAGTCCTCCCTGAGAGTCACAGCTCTGTGTGTGTGTGATTCTTCTAGGAATTTCACCCAAATCTATCACCCCGACCATGGGAACTGCTACATCTTTAACTGGGGCATGGATGAAGAGGCTTTGAATTCTTCCAACCCCGGAGCCGAATTTGGTAAGAGAGCATTCTGCTAAGAAAGAAGGGGCTAAAGGAACAGAACCACGGGCAATTGTTCTGTCAGATGTAACGGATTTACCATTCCTGTCTCTCGGGGCCCTATGGCAGGGAGGAATAGTTTTCCAGGAGGGAATCAGCCCTCAAAGGGAAACGTGCCATGCAGAAACAAGTGATGTGACTGCAGATGTTATTGGGCAGCAGTGTAACATCTGGATAGCCGGAGTATGTGAGGCACCACCTGAATATCCCCTCAGCTGTTCCCCCCATGCATTCACCACTGGGTGCATTCTTAGAATCATAGAATCACCAGATTGGAAGAGACCCACCAGATCATCAAGTCCAACCATTCCCATCAGTCACTAAACCATGTCCCTCAGCACCTTGTCCACCCATCCCTTAAACACCTCCAGGGAAGGTGAATAAACCCCCTCTCTGGGCATCCTGTTCCAGTGCCCAATGACCCTTTCTATGAAAATTTTTTCCTAATGTCCAGCCTAAACCTCCCATGGTGGAGCTTTAGGCCATTTCACACACTGTGAGGCTGACACGACAGCCTGACCCCTGCTCTCCCCCTACAAATGGGTATTGGTGTGGACAGTCGAAAGAAAATAAGACTCCTTTTTATCCCCTGGAGACTGGCGTTTCAATACAATTCCTGTTCTGAGTGTTTTATCTGCTGTCCCAGGGCTGAAGTTAATTCTGGACATCAGCCAGCAAGACTATATCCCGTACCTGTCATCGGCAGCCGGCGCCAGGCTCATGCTGCATGAACAGAAGAGCTTTCCCTTCCTTAAGGATCAGGGCATCTATGCAATGGCTGGGACAGAGACCTCCATCGGCGTGTTAGTGGTATGTGTGGCATTCCTCTAGAGCAGATTGTCGGAGAATAATGTTATCTGATGGGACCGCGACCAAGTTTGTTTTAAGTCTTGGCTGAACTGGCTCAAACCAAAAGAGTCAAGGTGTACGCTAGCTGTGGGCTGAACAGTTTATGGAGGCTTTTATGTAACTGTCCTGGCAAAGCGCTTTATTGAAGCCAAAATATTGAGCTTGGGTCATTGTTCCCTCTTCCATGTCAGAGGGTGCCTTGCTGAAACACTCTGCTCTTTGAACACCCTCGTCTGCCTCGATCCAGCCCCAGGGAATGGGCTGCAGCTCAGCTGCTGACTCTGTGGATTTGTTCACAGCCAGCAGGGAATCCAGGAGTTACAGAGACTCCAGAAAACAAGCTCCAGTGCCTGGGCAGGAGCAGTGGCTGCTCAAGTCTGTGGTTTCGGTTCTCTTTCAGGATGAACTGGAACGGATGGGCTATCCCTACAGTGACTGCACCATGAACGGGTCTGATGTCCCCGTTAAAAACCTCTACAGCCAATACAATACATCCTATTCCATACAGGTAAAACATGTTTTAAAATCAAACAGTGCTGGTTAGGAAGCATCGGCAGAGCAGTTAAAATATTTGAGCAGCATGCAGGATTGCGGGAGCATCAGCAATGATGAGGTTGAAAGCATAACCTGAACACAGGAGCCCTCTTTGCTGGTGATGAACCATCACTCAAGTCCTGAACATTCAGGAGCTCCAAGTCTGGAAGTGATCCCAGTAGATCCAGAGGAAATAACTGCTCACTGCAGGGGTGAGACCCTGGGCTGGGCTGGCAGGGGTTTTTATTTCTGTCTTTATAGAATCATAACAACTGGACCACTTTACCTTACTTCTTAAGATGCTTGTATAACACTTAAGGAAGCACTCAAAATTATTTCATTATTGCGTTATTACTCAGAGGCTGCTAAATGCTGACTGGGCTTCTCTGTCCACATAATTCCCGTCACCTCAGAGCCCTCACGGCAAAACCAGGCGTTTCCATCCCTCCCTGTTTGCAGTGAACTTTGCAGGCACTTTGCATCACACAGAAATTCTCTGGCCGTTCTACCTAGCTGGAGCTGTTAAATTTCATTAACTTTTCATAGAGTTTGTTATTGCTTTGTGCAATGTTTCATCCAGACCCCCCCCCCTCCCATCTCAGGTGATTAACTTCATGCTTCGCTGCACTAGGGGCAGGGCTGCAGCATGCACACTCCCCGGGCTGCAGCTGCGATACTTTCAAGGAGAGAAGCAGATGCACAGATAAGATAATTCAGATTTCTGAAACCTGCTTTTTATGTTGAAGTATTTTTAGAGTCTCAGCTTTAAAGTGGAAAGCAGCACAGCGTGTTGTACAAAGCCTGGATATGACAACAGTGCCTATGGGTGCACTAGTACATTTTTATTCCCGTTTGGAAACTCCACATTATTCCCATGAAGCCCTAAAGAGCTGAGGAATGAGCAGTTTCTGGGAGCAGGCAGGGTGTTCTCTTCTGCTCTGCAGCGATGTCTGACCCACAGGCATCTCACAACCAGGCTGTGCCTTAAAATCTGGAGGAGCAGCAGTAAAAATGCATTGTAAAGAAATCCATAGCTGCAGAGCAGCTCTACCACGGCAGCTTATCCACCCACCTTGTCTCACCATCGCAAAGCTGGTGGGACTCCTGCTGGTCTCCTCAAGCCACCGGGGATGCTCGGTACGCTGGAGGATGGAACATGCCGTGGTGCAGGGGTGGATTCTGGCAGCACCCACTCCTGCGGCTCCAGCCTTCCCTGCATGCAGTCCCCACATCGGATGTTTGTTGTGAGAGAGAGAGAGGGAGAGAGAGAGAGAGAGAGAAAAAAAAAAGCACCTCCAAACCTAGCAGTTCTCCCCGGCAGTGTAGACCCCAGTAGCACAGAGGTGGGCAGGGGACTTCAGCCCATGTCTAAACAGCTCTCTCTTCCCTTTCCCCAGGCTTGCCTGCGCTCTTGTTTCCAAAATCACATGATGGAAATCTGTGGATGTGGTCACTACATGTTTCCTTTACCTGAAGGGGTAAATTATTGCAATAACGAAGATTACCCAGGTTGGGGTAAGAACGTGAACAAACCTAACTGCACAGCCCTCCCAGGGTCCTGGTGTGCAGGAGGGTTGGGAGGGGACGGGGACACGAGCTTTATCGCTACTGTAAATGGGACAGGAAAGTGGCTTTTGCCTTGTGCCACCTGCCTGGGGCCCCTTGGGGTCAGCACCACAAACACCGACCCCAGGCAAGGGGCTCCATAGAGACTGTCTGCACAGATCTGAAACTGGTGTTTAATTCATCATTAAATTGTCTGACTGCTCTGGCTGAGCTTCTCCAGGAGAGGAAGGGCAGAAGGGAAGACAGCAAACTCATCCCTCAGTATTTATGGTGTTAAATGAAAGCGATGGGGTCCTGCTATAAACAGATGCTTGGATTTCTCGTTTCCACCGGCAGCATACTGCTACTCATCCCTGAGATCAAGCATAAGGCAAAGACAGATCTGTATTGACTCTTGCAAGGAAACATGCAAGTAAGTACCCACACTGTTCCTGGCGGCTGTAAAGGTGGAGGGGAACCTGCAATTTGGTTCCCATCAATCCTGACCTGTCTAAAACAGCAGCAATCGAGCGGCGCTGTTTTTTCTACACAAAACCTGAAGTTCCAGGGACTTCAGGGGAGGGAAAAACCTCTGTCCAAACACTCTCCTTTCCTCTCCACAGTGACACTCAGTACAAGATGACCATCTCCATGGCAGACTGGCCCTCGGAAGCCTCAGAGGTAACGCTGATTTCTTGTTTGGAAGCATTCATTAATGATTACCTGTCCTTAGCCACATGAATCACACCATATTTTCAGAGCTAATGTCCAGGTACCGAGTGCCTCTTTGCTAAATTACACATTTCCAGCTTGCAAACAAACACGAGTGCCGGGGTGTGAGACAGGAGGAACCCCTGTGGCAGCTCCTGCTCCTTGGGGTCCTGCATCTCCCTTGGGGTTCCTGCCCAGCCGGCACCCAGAGGGGATGCTTCTGCTCCATTCTGAATACATTTTGTTTTCCTAGGACTGGATTTTCCATATTCTGTCTTATGAAAGGGATATGTCAACAAATGTGACTCTGGACAGGTAAGTGAAAGGAACAACCACTTTATCTTCTCTATTGAGCCTGTTAACATCAGATTAACATGAACCTTGGCCATGGGCCAGAGCTCATGTGTGCTAAAGCAAAGGGAGGAGAAGATTTGGCACGTGTTTGCCTGGAAGATACATAAAGCAAATGTGAGACTCTCCTCATGCATGTCCTCCGCGCTCCATAGTGACCAGCCAGGGCAGACAAACTGAAGCAGTTCAGTTCAAACCCCGTTAACCACAGTCGCTTGCCTAGGAGGCTGGAGGCTCTGGAGCAGCGAACCACCAGGGTCCAGCTCCCAGACTGTAACATTCACCCCTTCATACTCCACCTCTGAATCTGCCAACAGCAGTGAGAGCACAGGGGTTGCAGCAAAATTAGGGTAACTATGAGTTATGCACGCAGGAACACCAAGCACACAGCGAGGAGGGCGAGGGCCCCTCTGCTTGAGTATGGCAGTGGGGAAAACCACCCAAAGCAAACAGTCCCAAAGGAGATTCCAGGTGCCCAAGTGCTTCTTCAGGAAGAACCACAGAGTTGTGCCTCTTCCCTTCACAGCCAGTGGCATTTTTTAACTTCTCCCACCTGCCCGGCAGAAGTTCCTGTAGATAATAGGGGCACAACAAGCCTGTGCAGCTACAGACTAGGAGAAGTCTGGCTGGAAAGCTGCTTGGATGAGAAGGACCTGGGGGTGTTGGTTGACAGCGACTGAACATGAGTCAGCAGGTGCCCAAGAAGGCCAACGGCATCTTGACTTGTATCAGAAATGATGTGACCAGCAGGTCCAGGGAGGTTATTCTCCCTCTGTACTTGGCACGGGTGAGACTGCTCCTTGAATCCTGTGTTCAATTCTGGGCCCCTCACCCCCAGAAGGATTTTGAGGCTCTGGAGCGAGTCCAGAGAAGAGCAACAAAGCTGGTGAAGGGGCTGGAGAACAGGCCTTACAAAGAGCGTCTGAGAGAACTGGGAGTGTTTAGCCTAGAGAAGAGGAGGCTGAGGGGAGACGTCATTACTCTCTACAACTACCTGAAAGGAGGTTGTAGAGAGGAGGGAGCTGGGCTCTTCTCCCAAGTGACAGGGGACAGGACAAGAGGGAATGGCCTCAAGCTCCACCAGGGGAGATTTAGGCTGGACATTGGGAAAAAAATTTTCACAGAAAGGGTCATTGGGCACTGGAAGAGGCTGCCTAGGGAGATGGTTGAGTCACCTTTCCTGGAGGTGTTTAAGGGACAGGTGGACGAAGTGCTGAGGGACACGGTTTAGTGTTTGATAGGAATGTTTGGACTCAATGATCCAGTGGGTCTTTTCCAACCTGGTGATTCTATGATTCTATAGTGCTAAGCAGCCAAGGCCAGGATGCCCTTACCCAGCTCTGTGCTGAGCTGCTGCTTTTCCCTTACAGAAATGGAATCATCAAGCTGAACATTTACTTCCAGGAGTACAACTACCGCACTATCTCAGAATCTGCTGCCACAACGGTAAGTGCCCACCTCTGCTCACGTGCTGTAAGCAGACACCAACCCAGTCCCCTAGGACATGCAGACAGCACTCAGCACCACAAGGCTGATAGGCCCTGGCGAGAGGTGTTCCTCACTAGGAGTTTGCTGAGTCCCTCGGTGCTGCTGTTTCACATGGTGAGGAAGCAGATGAAGCTGGTTTGCAGCACCTGGTTTGTTCTTCCCCTACAACTGTCCCTGTCACCAGCATGATCAGGTCACCAAAAGGCAGCACAGCCCTTGAGGGGCAGCACTGGGGGGGCAAGGGTTGCCCTGGGTGGGTAGTATCCCCAGCACACGGGGTGATCAGCAGGGTCTGCCGCCTCAGTTCACTCTGCTATCCTCCCTGCAGATCGTTTGGCTGCTGTCGAGCCTGGGAGGCCAGTTCGGATTCTGGATGGGGGGCTCAGTGCTGTGCCTCATCGAGTTTGGGGAAATCATCATCGACTCACTGTGGATCACTGTGATCAACGTGATCAGCTGGTGCAAGGGGCTGAAGCAGAAGCGGGCGCAGGTGCGGTACCCAGACGCACCCCCAACGGTGTCAGAGCTTGTGGAGGCTCACACCAACCTGGGGTTCCAGCACGAGGACATGGGTGCCCTCCCCAGGGATGAGTCACTGCCTCCTGAGCCTGGCACCCCTCCACCCAACTACGACTCGCTGCGCGTCCAGCCCCTCGACATCCTCGGTCCTGACAGCGATGCAGACACCGAGTAAGCAGAGTGCCAGCCAGCTCCCCACAGCACTCGCTGCCTTCACCACTCACTAGTCTCTCCTCTGCTCCATCACAGTTAGGAAGGAATAACAAGCCCTGGCTGTGCTTCCCTCCCCAAGTCAAAGCGCTCACGGTGAAGATGCTCTCTCTAATAAACCCTGTAATAAATCTCACTGAGTTGGCGTCAGGCCCTGGTTTTATACACAGACCCGGCATGAACCGGCAGTGCCATGTAATCAGAGTCCACCGCGGCTTTTTAACAAGGGGTTTTGCTCACACGCGGGTGGGAAACACTTCCCAGAGAGAAGAAAGGGGTGGAGGCATCTGAGGTAGTGGTGAGAGGCTGGGATGCCCTGACGTGGGACACAGGGCCAGGGCTTGGCATGTTCTGCAGCTCTGCTGCACCCCCTTTGGGCCCTGGCATTAGGACCAAGCTACTTTCGCATTCAGAGGCTATTTCCACCGCTAAGCAACTGCAACGGGAACAGAGCAAAAGAAAAGCCATCCCTTTGCCTCTGAAGCCCATGGGGGCTGCTGTTTGGTTGCTGCTCAGGTTTGTTAATGCTGCCCCTGTGGGTGGCACGGCCATTCGTGTGTGTCAGAGGCAAACACTCCAGCCTCCACATGGATTCAGGTGTGGGAAGTGCCAGGCCATTTAACAGCACCACGCTCTTGGCAATAAATATATCAATTAAAAAGTTACCTCTCAGTTTCCTGTTGGCAGCTGTCACAGTTCCGTGCTGGCAGGAGGCTGGTGGCCGTGGCTGGCAAGAAGAGGGAGGTGCTGTGCCCTAACAGGAGGGCAGCCGGGTGCTCTGCGGGTCCCTGCAGGGCTTGGGCTGAGCAGGCATGGAGCTCACCTGGCCCCTGACTTTCCAGGGAGCCCCTTACACCTCACTGGGGATTGGCCTCACTCAAGTGCTTTTGCAAAATCTCAAGAGGAAACAGGACCGCGTGGGTAAATCATGCGGCTGGAACACGGTGTTCCAGGCACGGTGCCCAGCGTGGGGTGGGTGCGGTGCCAGGGGCATCCATGCTCCTTCGACGCTCCAAACTCCTTGAGAGCATGCTGACCTGGCACAGAGCTGCTGCAGACCCCACCCCCATCTCCCCACAGCGGCGATGGAAGTGGTGGGTTTGGTTGCTGACAACGTCCACAGAGGAATCCAGCTCTGACAAGAGCCGTCCTAGGCTTTTCTGCCCAACTCCTCTATTCCCTTCTCCCCAAAGGGACAATTCCCGTGAACCCCTGAGACAGCCTCCTTCACTAAAACTGGAGTCCCCGTAAGTGACAGCGCTTCATCCCACACTGCACCAAGTCCAAAACAGGCACCTGGCACTCTCCCCTCCCAATGCAGGGTTCAGCCTGAGCGCCCCAGCCAAGACTCATCCCAGCAAAGACTTCCGAATGATTTTGCAACAGCGCAAAAACACTGCTCCTTGAAAAGACACCAGAGAGCACTTTGGAAAGCTGAGAACAGAAACCTGGGCCTCTCTTCCCACACGTCCAACAGGCAGCACTGTCAACATCACCACAGATAAGGCCCTCCATGTGGGAACCCAAACAGCTGCTCGAGCACAAAGATACTGCAGAGACATCAGATGCTTATTCACAGGGCAGAGCAGCCCTAAGCCCACTCCCGTGCTGACAGAACAGCAGGATTGGCGAGGAGCTCGTTGCTGCAGAGCAGGGGGAGGCAGAGCTCCGTTCCCAGGCCAGCCTGCTCCAAAGCTCCGTGAAATGCAGCACCGTGGCTGCCCACACCTTGGGATAGTCTCCAGCATCCAGAGCTGCACGGAATGATAAAGGCAGCAACAGGTCTCAGACTGTGGAACTGCACTTTCCAGCTTCTCACTCCTTCAGCCCCAGCCCAGTGCCATTTGCCTCAGGAAATGCAACAGCATCAGGCAAAGAATGATCTCGAAACTCTTCACCTCCTCATGACCAGGCCAAGGGATGGGAGAGGCACAAACAGCAAGATGCTCATGTCTCACAACAAGAGTAAATCAGAACAGCGTGTTCTTTGGCAGGACAGGGACAGTTTACTCTTCCAGTTACTGCTGGTTTATAGAAGGTGTCTGACAACTAATAAAACTGGAAAGTGTCTCAGGTACTCAACTGAGGCTCCACCAGCCTGGCTCCCTCCCCAAGTGCATTGATTGCAGATAAGCGTCTGTGGGCAAAGAAGTGGTTTTCCTGCTGCAGGAGTAGAGCGGCCACTGGAAGGCTCGGCTGAGCACTGCCCGGGACCAGGCACAGAGCTCACCCGGGAAAGGTTCCACAATTGTCCCAGCTTGAAACAGAACTGAATTTCCCATTAATCTGGAGATTTTTTTAACAGAGTTTTCATACTCTGAAACATAGGACTGAACACCTAACTGAAAACCCTGCCAGGAAAAATCATCTACATTTCAGAAAACACATTTTACTTCCCTGATCTGAAATTTTTTTAGGTGATAAAATCTGTGAAACCCAAAATCTGTTTATAAAGCACCTCTGCTCTTACCTCACCAGACTGCAGCTTTGGTATTAAAGTATTACTTAAGTCCAGCTGAGAACATCAAAGAAACACAGTTTTACATGGAAAATACACTCCTGGCAAAGCTAAGCTCACTCCATGTGTGGAACGAACACAGGGGAGATGGTGTGACAGAACCAGAGACGGGAATTTGACAGCTACACATGCAGTCACTCAGCGGAGAACATATCCAGCTGAGGAGTCCAAACTGGAGAAGAATTGAAAAAAACAGGATGATGTCCCAAAGATGGATGTTGCCAGGGAAAACAACAGCCACAAAAGACTTTGCAGATCAGGCTGAGCAGTGACTAGAGCAGTCTGAACCAAGTTAAGGAATAAAGAGGTAAAACCATGGATGCTGGGAAATGAATTATCCCCTGAAGGCACCTGGCGGTAAGAGGAGGTGGAGGAAAGCACAGAAGGAGATACAGATCAGGGGAAGAAAGATATTTTTGCCCTCCAAACCTGACTAGTTTGTGTATAAGGTTTCATTCAGCACCTGTCTCACACAACTGACACTCCAGTCTGGGGACCTCTTCATATTCCATCCAGTTTTCTCTGAAGGAAAAGAGCTGTGGGAGTGTGGGAAGTGTACGGAGGCCAGGCAAGTTGTTTTACAAAGACCTGTGTACCAAGTTTTAATAACTTTTACAAGAAAGCACAACTTCCATTAAATTTCATATAAACTCCATAGCTTTCAGGAGAACAGAGTCATGGCCCAGAACAAACCACAGAACTGCTTTCACTCTCAGGTACTACAAAACCCACCAACCCAGGGGACCATGTCCTGACTTTGTGAACAATGACAGACCTGAGCAATGGCAACTGCTCCAGGTAGAAGAGCTTCCAATCAGCTAATCATTGTTGCACCTACCCCATAATTTCAGACTCAGAATTGATTAAATTTTCCGAAGAAGCCAGTCATTGCACCACCAGGAAGCACAAACACCCTAGCAAACGGTAGAACATCCATAGTGAGGAGCTGGCACTGTTTGACCCACTCGAGGTCACCCAGAGAGGTTTTGGTAAATTTGGCTGTAGGATAATTCCTCCTTCCTAAAGATGGAAAAATGGAAAAAGCTCTTCTGAAACAAAGACATTTATTAAAAACTGTTCAGAAAGAAATCCTCCTGATCCCGAGACATTTTCACCGTCCTTGTGAAGTTTATAAGGAAATAAAACCAACCCCAGGAGTTCCACCAGGAGCAGTGTCCAGCAGCAGGGGCATCACAGCTAACACTCCAGGCCCCTCATGGCAGCGATGCTGCTGGCCATCCTGCGGGGCACACCTTTGGCCACCTGCCGGTACTCCTCTGGTTTTGCCTTCAGCAGAGTCACAATATTTTGCAGTGTTCTTGACGGTTGAAGGCCGAGAGCATCCATCACGTTTATTAGGTAATCTGCAAGATTAAAGATGAACATGCATTTGAACAGGCAAGAGGCACTGTGCAAATTACAGTTACGCAAATCTCGCCACAACCAGCTTGTAAGGGAATCCTCTCCATTCAGGACTTGGACTTTCAGTCAGAAACACAAAGCCATCAAGAAACAGAAGTACTGGAACATCACCTTTCCCTCAGAGCGATGTGACAGAACACTTTGCAATGGAGAAGCTGTGACCTCTCTGCCACGTCAACACGCTCAGATTACAGGAGAAACCCAGGCTGCAGTTCCATTCAATCTAACGATGGAGGAGCCCCTGGCTACAGCAACAGGTCTCAGGACACCTGCACCAAGCTTACCAATGTCTGTGGCAAGCTGCTTCGTTGAGTGCACCGTGAGCTCTGGTATCTGCAGGATGACTTCACAGTAGGTCTGCATCGTGGCTCTGGCGATGGAGCCCAGCCAGTAGTCAGCCATGTTATCCAGTTCTGGCAGTTCATCTCCTACAGAGAGACATCTTGTCAGCGGTCTTGCTCACCTGCATTTGCTAGCTTTGTAGCAACACACAATCCATAAACAGTTAACTCTTTCTTCAACAGGACATCAAGGAATTCATTAGGATTCAGACTGGTTTTAGAGTAATCCAAGCATCCTCCCTGATACTACCCAACGCAAAATGTTAACTTGAGACCCAAACCACTTCACTTCTATTACGTCCCCAGGCGAGTCACTCCAAAGGGCTGAGAGGTGACCAGGCTGGGCTCAGGGGCTCTGCCTGGCATATTCTACAGGATCATCTTCTGGGTCTGGGCTAAAAGCTACTGGAATGACAAGGACTCACAGGTCTTTTTTTCAAGCCCTAAAGGAATTCTGTGTTCATCAATGTTTTGAAAGTTAATGAACTATTAAGCATGTAAATACAATGACAATATAATTAATGCTAAAACCTAAACTAAAGAGCATATTCTCAGAAGGTCACAGGAAGCCTACAAATACCAAGCTCTATGCTTCCTTGCTTGTTGGTGGGAACAAATACCAAGAAGAAATTAACCACAGCAAACCCCGGTGTGCTGCCAGCCTGTGGGAAGTGTTCTGGAACTGCTGCTGCTAACTGCAGCGGGACTGAGGACACAACAGGCAAGAAAGGCTGTCTGAAGAATGAACACAAGCCAAAGCTCAGTTTGCTATAACAATCTAAGAAAAGACAAACAGAAAGAACCCTGGGGAGTGTTTCAAAGAGGTACCTGGGCAGTGGCTGTCCCGGACAGCACCCACCCACGCTTCACACAGTATAGGGTTCACTACAGTGGCTGGTATCTGATCACTAAGGACTCCAGTGGCACTGGCAGCAGCACTGGAGCTCCAGTGGATCTCCAATAGCTTTGTTACCATAGCACATCCCACGCACACAGTGTCAGAATGGGAAAGCTTCCTTCCCCCCACCAACATCATCTCAAGTCTCTGGTTTCACGCTACCTTGTTCTGGGGGGTAAGGCAGTTTTCCAGCATGCAATGCCAGCTCCAAAGCAGAATCCTCTTGAGTGACAAATGGCTCCAGATGGAGAGGAAGCGACATAATATACTGCCCAATCTAGAACAAAAGCACAAATAGCTGAGTCACTGCACAAATGTGAAGCTAGAGAAAAAAGTCAACTGAGGTAATTCATCCCTGAAAGCAGAACATCTCCAGGGATGGGATAGCCCCACTTCTCTGGGTAACCTGGGCCAAGGCCTCACAATCCTCAGGAAAACATTCCAGATACACCAAAACGCTGTCCACGAGCTTGCTAAACCTCACTGAAGTCTATCAGGTAGCTAGATCTAAACTATCCATGATAAAATTATCCACAACTTGACTGACTACCCTTTTTTATATGTCTCTATTTCTTTTAAAACTTTAGAAGCAGATATAACAGTTTGTAGGCCATAAGCCAGAGGAAACAACAATATTACAAGCTTTTCATTGCATCCTGTACCTGAAGAATCCATTCCTTTGTGATGCACAGAATGGTAGTAACAAAAAAATCTTGCTTATGAAATTGTATCTGTATTTACATAATAACAGCAGATAACATCAATATCTGAATTGCCAATTTGGCAACAACGTGGAACACCAGCCAGAACGGGAGAGGAAATCATGTGCTGTTCAGCAGCGCAGAGCTGAGGAGCACCCAGCCAGAAGGAACAAACAGCTCACTCCCCTCTTCCACTCAGACACCCCACTGCCAGAAAGAGTTCATTGTTATTCCAGCAGAAAGAGAAACCAGGAGTCACATGAGGATTAGAAGGGTAAGAGCTCAAGACTTTTTAGCTTCACAGTATGGTAAAATCACTCCAACAGACACTGCAGGAACTCCCACGCTACACTGGCTGTGTCACAACATGCTCAGTATTCACCTACAAACAAAAAATGACATTTCCTGCTCTGTTACGAGAGTTAATGCCACAAACAGCGCAGTTCAGTGGGGAAGAACCTCTCCTTGCGCTCCCAACATTCTTTTGCTGCTCCAGAATTTGACAGGGATTTCATAAAAGCTGCAATGAGCAGCAGAGCTGATGAAGGCTGGACCACTGAGCTGGACCACATCACCATCACAGAACTATTCTAACAGATACTGTGATTTTACAGCAAACTGCAGAAACAGAGAAGGGATTCCCCAGCACTGGGCTTCCAGTTACAGCCCTTGCCTGCTCTTACATTGCTGATGTATTCCAGAGGAGTCAGGCTAAAGTTTGGCAGGTCATCTGTCAGGGTCTCGCCGATCCCACCAGAGTTCCAACCCTGTAAGACAAAACGTGACCAAAGAATTTATGGCATTCTGGAGCATGAGGTCCATTGGTCAACAGTGACACAAACTGTGACTACCCAGACTCTTCAGGAAAGCAGAACACAGATGGTGAAAAACTTGCTTCTGTTTCCTCCTTTGGGCCCAAAACTTACAGAGCCCTTTCCACAGGGCTGTGGGAAGTGAGTGTGAGAAGTACACACTCACACAGGATAAAAAAGCAAAGCTCCAAACAAACATCAGATCTTGCAAACACAGCTATCTGCTGTAAATGCTGTGGACAAAGGGAGGAAAACCTTTACACCAACTGTAGCTCATGGAAGAAATGTGATACCAGAGTGAAACAAGGTGAACAGCACTGAGCTGTGCTCCACCCTACGGGATCCCACAGCTACCCCCTCTGCCAGTTTGGATCAGATTGATGTACCCATTACTTACCATCTTTGAAACAAGTAAGAGTTGCTGTTTGATACGGAGAAAAACAGAATCGAAAGCCAAGTGGTGTGCGAGCTGGTTGAGGCGGCTTAGGGCAGACCGAGATGAAGACAACAGGTTGTGGTTGCTCGTACCTTTTTCCTAACACAAAGACACAAGGAAAAAGTTGACAAACAGAAGTAAAAATAACCAAAGAGAAGCTACGTTAACATTCTTAAAGAGGTCCTTATGAGGCCACCCCAAGACAAAAAGGAGCCTTCCTCTGCAATGGTAAAGCTTGTTTCCTTCAACACGCCCTATTCCAACCAGTTATTCAAGACAGAATCACTGCACTGCTCCATAAAACATAAAACAAAGCAGCAGCAGCACATTCTGGCCGTGGCAGGCACCAGTATAGGCTGAGTATGAAGAAACTTGCAGAGAGGATGGCAAAGCTGCCTGTTCTCAAAGGGCACAACCGCCTGACTCCCTGCAGGGAATGAAGCAAACGTTCTACATGAAGTTACCCATGGAACCAGACTACTTAGCAAAAGTTTGAAGTCAAACATACAACACTGAAGGCATAGCTGCAGGTAAACTTAACTGCAAAAGAAATTAAAACATTTTGAGGAAACAAGAGACAGAACTCATAACCTTGACTTCCCTGCTACATGTGACTGGTGATGGCAAGCAGAACTTCAATCCATGAGAAGATAACTGGAGTCATTCTACCCTATTCAGAGAGGCATGCAGGAACGGTCTCACAGAATGATATTTCAGAACGGGTACCGCAGCAGAACACTGAGCAGCAAGAAAGCCTTGACAGACCAGTGTCAGGCTTCTGGGATTTGAGATGGCACCAACACAACCTACCCAATGCTTTCTGCGACAATATCTCCCTCAGCAGAAACACTAAGGGCACATTCACAAACACAGCCAGGGTCTGGGGACAGATGGAATGAGTCCAGACTTCCTGACTTTGGATATTTCATCTCTCCACAGATCGGTGTGGAAGACTTGGAACACGCCCATCAACAGGCTGCAGCTCAGGATGAGAAGTGATCAGGCTGTAGGGGCAATTCAGGTCATATCTACCCAATGTGGGCCCAACAGCATCCCCTGAGGCAGGCTCTCCCAGGCACCAGAGCTACCTTTAGAGTGTAAAGCGTTTCCATAAGGCTGGCATACTCAGATGGATTCTCCTTCACCAGATAATTGTATTCCTGCCAGGGATTCTTTATGGAGCATTTCTTTTCTGTGGAACTGGTATCCTGAAAGCCAGAAAAGCTACATGGGCTGTAGGAGTCTGAGAGATGCTTCCCAGCAGTCGATAAAATCCTGAAAACAAGTACACAAGAGTCACCAGCACAGCCCTCCGAGATCAGCGTCCCTGTCCTCATCCTGGCTAAAGAACCTACACTTCCTCTATGTTACTCCGAGACAGAGAGCATTCATTGTTGGCAGACAGGTACTACAGCCAGCTCTCATGTCTACCATGTAACTCAAAAACTGCAAAAACATTGAGATGAAGAGGAGAGGACTGTGCTCTTGCAACACTGAGCTAAGCTAGCCTCCTCTGCCCCGCAGGCCACTGTCCTACACAAAGCACAGCACTCGGGTCCAACTAAAGCATTTCACCGTGCAAGAGGCTGAAGACAGCACTGCTCACAAGCAACAAAAGATCGAGACGCTGCCTGTGCCTGACGCTCCTCGGGTTACACGGAAGGGCCTAGGGAAGGCACACCTTGATTCATTTCAGCAAGTGATTGATGTCCCATGTCACAAGGGGGTGAGAATCTTGCCAATTTGATCTGGTGGAAAATTCCTTCCTGATCCCAGTTCTGGCAGTCCCTTTTACACCCAACCGTGTACCCAAGACAAAAGATGGCTGTGACTGTCTCGGGGCACACAGCTGAGCAGAGCAGTATGTGAACCATCTCTGATGATCTATATGAGGGACCTGGGGGTGCTGGTCGACAGCCGACTGAACATGAGCCAGCAGTGTGCCCAGGTGGCTAAGAAGGCCAATGGCATCCTGGCTTGGATCAGAAATGATGTGACCAGCAGGTCCAGGGAGGTGATTCTCCCTCTGTATTCAGCACTGGTGAGGCCGCTTCTTGAATACTGTGTTCAGTTCTGGGCTCCTCACCACAAGAAGGATGTTGAGGCTCTGGAGTGAGTCCAGAGAAGAGCAATGAAGCTGGTGAAGGGGTTGGAGAACAGAACCTATGAGGAGCGGCTGAGAGAGCTGGAGGTGTTTAGTCTAGAGAAGAGGAGGCTGAGAGGAGACCTCATTACTCTCTACAACTACCTGAAAGGAGGTTGTAGAGAGGAGGGAGTTGGGCTCTTCTCCCAAGTGACAGGGGACAGGACAAGAGGAAATGGCCTCAAGCTCCGCCAGGGGAGATTTAGGCTGGAGATTAGGAGGAGGTTTTTCACGGAAAGGGTCATTGGGCATTGGAATAGGCTGCCCAGGGAGGTGGTTGATTCCCCTTTCCTGGAGGTGTTTAAGGCACGGGAATAAAAATTTGATAGGAATGGTTGGACTCAATGATCCGATGGGTCTCTTCCAACCTGGTTGTTCTATGATTCTATGAAATCAGTGTGGCACTGCTTTCCCTCCTTAGTCTGCACAACAAAAGCACCTTGGGGTTTGTTTTCTTTAAGCTTGGTTCCTACGTTGACAGCTCATGAATTAAGTTCAGCTGCGCTCACCTGTTGGCCAATTGCTGCTCAAAGTCTCCACACTGACGAAGGAGCTCGCCGCAAGTAGCAATTATCCTGGGAAAGAACAAAAACACACGTTGTGAGATCCGAGGCTGATAATGCCAGACCTCCCCAAGACGGCCCATAGCGGACACATGTCAGGTGATTACAAAATGCAATAACCAAATCACAGCCCAGGGGGGGGACATGTCTGTCCAGAGTCACTTTGGCTGCTAATTCAGTTTCCATTTGATAACATACCACTCTTTCTGCCCAACAGCCTCATCCACACTCTGCCTCTTGTCATCACAGCTAAGGCCAGCTCAGTGTCACTGGGAAAAACACTAAGAGCTGCTGATATATCAAGTGCCATGACATGCAGCCTCACTCCAGACAGGGTAGGGAGCCTCACAGCACATGCTGTGCCAGCAGCAACCTGAAACCCAGTCACTAATACTAATGCTCCCAGTAGCACTCAGCTAAGTGCGCACAGCCCTGCGTTCTGCTCTAAGAACCTGTGTAAACCAACCCCAGGCAACTCCCTTCCAACTCTGATACAAAAATCAGTTATGAGCCAGACAAAAAGAATCCCCTTTACCGGACAGAATTTTGGAATGCAGTCCAGTCCTCTTGGAAATTGGAATCTGAGAGGACATCATCTAGTTTACATTTCTTTCGGATCGACTGCAGAGTATTTGTAAAGTCGGATGCATATCTGTGATGAGAAATGAAGGAGAGAGAACACCAGTGTAAGAGAAGAGGTTGGAGTGCAGCACAATGGCATGTCCTGTCATTTGCTCATTCAGTCCTCTCCAAGGGCCAAATAAGAACAGAAATACTGAAGAAAGGGCAGTTATGTAGAGAGGCTGTTGTTCCAGTTCACACACATGGATGTGAGAATGGATCAGCCACAGCCCACTCAAGCCTGCACTGGAAGACAGGGAGAAACTCAGAGTGATGGACACTGTGTGGCTACTCTAATTTCTCACCCACAGGTCACCAGGAACTCTCCATGCCCATGAGGAGTGATGAGTAAGGTGTCTGTCTTACCACTACACTAATCACATTGCCTAGGAAAGGCCAGCACAAGTTTACAAGGCTCCTAGTGCTCCACCACCACTTGGCCCTTACTCCAGGAACAGTGACAATGATCTTATGAACTTGTTTTCTCAGCTACTCCCCAGATGAGAACATGGATAAAAAGGAGAACATTTTGTTTCCAGCACACCCCCTTTTTTTCTTTTAAAAAAGCTGGAGGCGTGCACACTGCTATGTAACTGCCCATAAAGAGGGTGAGATCAGAGAAGTATGCTTCTCTTTCCCTCACAGGGCAGCAAGGTAACTGATTCATACCTTGTGAGCAGCTCTTTCGATATCAGGAAAGAATAAGGAGACAATCAGGACTGGAACATGACTCAAACACGTGTCACTGATACTTTAAGACAAGAACTTACAGTGAACTTCATGCATAAGGTTACCTCATATTCAGATTCTGAACGCGAGGTCACTTGTCCCAGTAAGCATACAACTCACTGAGTTCTGCCCTCATCAACCCTAATTTGTCTCAGCCTCATTTTGTTTTGGGAAACACTTTTCCCTCCAAAAGGATTTATTAAAAATGAAAATTCAGTCCAATCAGAACAGAAAACAGCTAAGAAAAGTCTTCCTTCTTCCAGTTTTCACCCAAGAGTCACCACCTGAATGGAGGGGCTATCAGCTGACTTATACTCTGGTTAAAGATACTTCTGCTTTCAGCCACTGCTCATAAACTAGTGTCCTTGGTCACAAACTGAGTACTTGTTACTCCCTCAGGATAAAGCAGCAGTGTAACTAAAAGCACCTTACTTTGTGAACAGAGCTTTCAGGGCCTTCAGGAGCCCACACACGCCCAGGCCATCCGTGAGTTTAACGCAGTTGTCGATGGCTCCGGAAGCCAGAGTGAAGAGTTTGCTGACAGAATGGTTCAGTTCTTGGACACAGTCAATTACTTCCCAATGCTCCTAAATAACAACAACAAAGCTGAGCTTCATTCTTCTTTCAGCGAGTGTCTAGCCATTACAGACACCTTGTGTAACACCTCCTTGTCTTGGCATCCTCCAACCTCGTGGCACACAGGGGAAAACAAACACTGGTTGCCTCCACTCTCCTGCACAGTGACTGTTAACAACAGGCAGGCTGACAAATCCCATGTTCCCCAGGTCTTCAAAGAAAAACATTTCTGCCACCAACAATCTTCCACCAAAATGACTCTCCTCCCACCCAAACTCGCTCTTAATAAATTCTATCAAACCTGAAGAAAGCTCTTGGTTGACAGTACTATCCTGGTAAAGCCTTTCTCCAGCAGATTCAAGAGCCAGTTACTGGATGAAGGAGCAGAGGAAAGGAGTTCCCTCCAACCTGACAGAGCTGCCAAAATTAACTTCATCTCATAAACAAAATTTACTTTGGCTGATGGTTGAATTTGATAATCTTAAAGGTCTTTTCCAACCATAATGATTCTACTTAATGGTATCAAAATACACTGCAAACAGAAAATACTACCAAAAATCAGAGGAGGAGACAGAGCAGTAACTATGACAAAGACCCTCGTATTTTCAGCAGAGGCCCCCAGCCTCTCCCTGTATGGTTGAGCAAAGACTGCTACATTACCAAGGGCACAGCACTGATCTGAACAAGCAGATTTTCCTCTTCCAGGTCTCCATACTCAAGCTGGTAGGGTTTGTATGGACCATACACTGCTTCCACCAATTCCATCACTTTTACCAGGTTCTGCTCCTCTGAAAAGAATCAGATGTTTAGTCTACAAATAGATGAACACGATACTAAAAACCTTGTTGCAAGCGACACGCAGTAGTTCTTCAACTAGAGCATGCTGCCTACACAGCCTTGGAATGTTGCACAACAGCTTTAAGTCCCAACTACACGGACATTTTTCCCTTTCCTTTTTTTAAAAAAAAAAAAAAAACAAGGTTATTCTCACTACCTGCTTTCTAAATACAAGATGTTCTAACTCAAAAAGTGCCTCAAGAAAATTAACACTCATTGCTTCAAAACAGCCTGGGTGACAAAAATCTACCAAAGATTCCAACCTACAGTAGAAGAAGGGTAATGAAACCATTTGAGAAGTGAAACGCATTGCTCCCACAGCTTAAAACAGGGCAATCCTCATTTATCAGAAAGCCTGGTTCATACTTAAAATAATTGACACTGACTCAATTTACTTAGCGCTACAACTTCATGGTGTTCCATCAACCAGAGCTGAACATGAACCACAAACTCAGCATTTCAGTGCCATTCTGTTGAGCAGGGAGCTGCAAACCCAAATGAAAACCAGGCCTGAACGATTATTTCTCAAAGCAGAACTCAAATTAGTGAGTGGCCACTCGCTGTTACTTCACAGTTTTGTCAAACTCAAACTAGAAGCAAACCAGAATCAGTTTTAATTCTGGACATAAGAAAAAGCTTTGATGACCTAGGGACAGACAAGCAATGGAGCAGGGTGTCCAAAGCCTGGTCTGAACTCACAGCAGGCCTTGCTTGGAGCAGTAGGTTGGCCTAGATCATGTCCTAAGATCCCTTCCAACCCAAATTATCCTATGAATCATAACTGAACCCTCCCCTCACAGACACATATATAGGAACTGGTTTGACCCAGCCCTGCTGAGTCACCTGGCCTTTCATTCCGGAGATATTTCTCTTCCCAAACATCTTACACCACAGCAAAAGGGATGGAAATAAAAAAACTTTTTTTTTAACACACTCAGGTGACATTTCAGCAGCTTTTTCCTGTTTCAACATCTTCTGAGTTTGACATCTTTTTCCCAAGTTCTTTTAAATCATTTCTACTATGAAACACAAGCAAAGTCAAGCCAACAAGAGAAAATGACTGACAAGAGTAAGCAATCGCAAAGACCACAAAACCAGATACAATGACAGTCATGCTCCCTGAAACTGCCGGTAGTCATAATTTACATGATAAAGCATCTAGGTTCAAATAGCTTAAGACAATGTTATGAGGAACCAAACACAGGAAACACAGCCTTAGAAATGCTTTAATTTAGTATTTTCCCATACCCAGTTGTTGAAGGGGCCCTACCAGCTTAATAAAGGCCTATAAATAGGCATTAATTCAAGTCAGGCATTAACTCGTGCAAACACAGTACTACTCTGCGGTTTGCGGGAATTATTCATTAGGTCACGACCAAGTAAGATGACAACACCTTTGGATAAGGAAAGCACGGGTCGGATTCTGAATAAAATACTGAGAGTGCAGCGGTTCAGAAATAATCAAGTGAAAACACAGAGCCAAATGTTAAAACATAAGCCAGTAGCAGCAGATAAATGACAAAACAAAAATAGGAGGCAGCTTTCAGGCAAGTTTTCTGTTGCATAGGAAGGCGTGACCTAATTCCAACAAATTCCTTGACTCCTGTATTTCATGACTTTTCACAAGGTCACAGATATTTCCAGACCACTTCCCTAAAGACATTTCCTCATCCATTAGACAGAAGAACTACTACTGCTTGTCAATGGAAAAGCGCTATTATTTGCTTGAGACAGCAAGAACACTGAGAGCAGGTCTACGTCAGTAACCCCATTCAGTACTAAGTCAACATCTTCAGTGTAAGACACACAACACAAAGGTGCAAATGCCATGGAACTGGCAATACTGCGGAAGATATAACCCCCCCCTCCATGTAAAACTAAACCAAATCCCACAATAGAACTTCACAAAAGAGCTTCACAAGAGAACAACAGAATCCAGCAGGTCCAGGGAGGTTATTCTTCCTCTGGACTCGGCACTGGTGAGACCACTCCTTGAATCCTGTGTTCAGTTCTGGGCCCCTCACCACAAGAAGGATGTTGAGGCTCTGGAACGAGTCCAGAGAAGAGCCACAAAGCTCGTGAAGGGGCTGGAGAACAGGTCCTATGAGGAACGGCTGAGAGAGCTGGGAGTGTTTACCCTGGAGAAGAGGAGGCTGAGAGGAGACTTCATTGTTCTCTACAACTACCTGAAAGGAGGCTGTAGAGAGGAGGGTGATGGCCTCTTCTCCCAAGTGACAGGGGAAAAGACAAGAGGGAATGGCCTCAAGTTCCACCAAGGGAGATTTAGGCTGGACATGAAAAATTTTTCATGGAAAGAGTCATTGGGCACTGGAACAGGCTACCCAGGGAGATGGTTGATTCACCTTCCCTGGAGGTGTTTAAGGGACAGGTGGACGAGGTGCTGAGGGACATGGTTTAGTGATTGATAGGAATGGTTGGACTCGATCTGATGGGTCTTTTCCAACCTGGTTGTTCTATGATTCTATTCTATGATTCTAAGTCTTACTTAGGTTTGGCAGCATTGCCATTTCCAGCCCTTTGGCAAAGTGGGTGGTGGCATCATAGAGCTCCAGCAGCTTATTCAGTTTGGTTTCTTGGTCCGTTCTCTCCACGGCAGTGCTGAGGCACACGGGGATGGAAGGCACCAGCGCTCCCAGAGTTTGAATCAACAACACAGTCACAACTTCATGGGGGTTCTTGAAAACCTGTGGTACAAGCAAAAGCATGTTATCTCAGAGGAACATGACAGGCAGCTGCCAGAGAGCACTCTACAACATACAAACCACACATCACTGCCTCATCAAAGACACACTTGTCCCACTCCACAGAGAACTGTGCTGGGCATGCACTTCTTTCTGCTATTGAATGGACATAAAATTACCTTTTGGTGAGAGACAGTGACATGCAGACCAAGGTGATGACATGTTGTGCACTAAGAGATCACAGATTGCTCACACGACATGAACTTCCAAGCAACAGGGAACAAAAGTATATTTGAAGGGGTAAAAAATCCCAAAGAGGTCTGCTACAACTGCAAGACCCTCGCTGGCTGAGCCTGCACCACAGCCTGATCGCAAAATCCTACGTCAATACCTATTATACAGGTAAAACTGCACTTTGAATTTAGCAACCAAGAGACCAGACACCAGATATAGGTCAAGAACTGAATTGAGCAGAACACAGGCACACAGTAATTCAAAACACCACCAGGCAGAAATGGCATTTGGAAACACAGTACTCATTTTGTACAAGCATGTTAGGATAAAACACATATATTGGTGAAACATGAAGAAATAGTACCATGTCATGAGCCAAACTACCAACCAGTCAGGCAGAAGCCAGTACTGGAAAGGCCAGAAAAACTGTAATCAGCCAAGAACTTCTATTTGCATGCATCACCCTCAACTCCATCAGCATTAAATGAGTCGCAGCCTTTTACTCTGACTTTTTTGACAGCTACTCTAGTTCATCTGCTTTCTGAGCTGGGGTCACCAGGAGCCTCCTGCAGCAAAGTCACTCTGGCTACTGAATAGCAAGAAGAAGATCCAAGAGTCCTTCAGAAAGCAGAAGCGGCACAGGAGATTGAGTGACATGAGCTCTGTCCCATGTGCCACTTCTCTCTCACAGTCCCAATTCAAAGAGTACCTGCTGAAGCGTGAGCTGGCATCTGACCTGTAATTCACATCGAATCATTAGGCAGAAAAAATACATTTCAAGGAAACACTGAAGCTTCTCAGCAGTGCAGGCCTAGCACTGGCATCAGGCTCCATAACACGAAGATAAGAATCTCGTCCTTCATGGATGAGAAATTCTTGCAGGCTCAACAATATGAGCTTATTTCTTCATTTCACTAAAATGACAGTAACTTTTTTCTGGATCCTACATTATTCTTAGCAGAATAAAAACAAGCACAGAGACTCCAACAGGCAACAACAGAAGCCCTTGGTATCTCACACAGAGTGACACAAATCAGTCCAACATGACCTTGAGGGCCTCTTCCCAGCCAAGCGATAAAGCAATTCAGGCATTTCAAGTGTCTTGCAACAGAACACATTTGCAACACTGACAAATTAGATTTAACTTAAGATACAGATGAAAGTGATAGAGCAGCTTTAATGTCAATAACACAACAACCTTGCTGTTGGTAGAACACCAGAAATCAAATCTTATCTTCAAGAGCTGGACAAGAAACAGAAAGCAGACTGCAGGCTCTGTCTTGCACTGATAAGGCACAGGGGATAGCTCAGAGCGAGCACCAATGAGCTATTCTGAGCTTTATGAGAATTTAGAGCGTGCTCAGCCTCGTCCTCTCCCGTGCCCCGCAGCACTACTGAATAGCCACCACACCTGTGTCGCCCACTGCAGCTGTGAGTGCCAGGTCCCAAGGAGTGTGTCGTACAGTTCCGTCAGCTGGCGATTCAAGCTCAGGTCGCTCTGGCAAAGGTCCTGCCACACTGCCACTAGCTGCACCTGCAGGGGTCACAGAACCATTCCAAAAGCAGAACTGACAGCCCATAGACACAGCCCCTGTTATCCCAAACCAAGAACTTCCTACGCAAAGCACTTCTGCAAAAGCACAGTGCCCACACTTGCTCCTCTCCAGATTTCAGCCTAATGCTTTGCTAGAATTCAGCATCATAGAAGGAAGAGACTTCCAGCATACAGCTAGAGGCTGCTCAGTTGATTCAAAGATTTAATTAACATTGGTATTTTACTCATAAAATGAGACCGAAACCGATACCCCCACATAATAGTTGAAATACTTGGCAAGCCCCAGCCTCAAACTTAATCCTCAAAAGTCACAGTCCTGAGAGAACTGCTGAGGATCAAGTTATGGCTACAGAACTGTTTGGAATTCCAACTTTTAATCTTACCTGAAAAGAGTTTACATAAGTCAGCAGCTGGCAAGTTGCAATAAAGTCACTGCTGACAAAGCTGCATCCAAGAAAAGCAAAGCTAAACTATAAGGCACAGAGAAACCAAGCAGAAAGCACATATCCCGTGTCTGCTGCAGGGACAAAAAGCCCTGAATGGAAAATTATTCCCAAAACATGGAGTAACCAAAGCTGTGCAGAGCCAGAAAGAGAAGCCAGAGGACAAAACAGGTTCTGTAGTTCTCAAGAGAGGAAAGGCAGCACACATGGTGGAGCAGCTCCCCCTGCAGCCCAGCTCTTATTCCACCACTCAAATATCAAACCGCTTACCTTGTGGCATTTATAATAATAAGCAAGGAGCTGGGGCATCCGATCAATTTCCGCAAAGACTTTAACAAAAGTTTTCGCCTGATCTAAACAAAATAAAATAAGAGGCAGTCCACAGTGAGTCTGAAAGCGGAAGACAAGGCATTGGTCTGAGCGAGGCAGTACACACAACAGCCTGCACAGAAAGGAACACTTTCACCCTCTGCTTGTTTTTCTTCTCAAACAGGAGAACTGCTAAATCCCACATTCAAACAGGAACAGGCAGCAGACAGGAAGGATGCATATGACTTCTTAAATTTAACTTCTTAACCAGCAAACATATCTAGTATTACAGAAAGCTAAAACCAAAGTGTTTACTATGGGGAAACCATTGCATTCCAGAAACAAGCTGCTGTCTACAAAGCTAGACCACCCCTCACAAAGGCCTCGGCTTTGCCTCCAGAAGTCCTCAAACCTACCCCTAAAGCCAGCTGCCTCGGGACTGACTGACAGCACAGTGCACCCCACGTGAAGCACTGGAAGCACCCCAGGTCCGCTCTGCACTGCACGGCAATGGCTACAGGTCAGTCCACAAAACACAGCAGGGGCTGAGAAGCTAGAAACAGGCCTTGTTTCAGAAACAGGCCCCAGGACACTGAGAAACTGGAGCACTGAGTAACTCAAAGTGCTCCTCAGCTGTGGGGATCAGAGAACACAGCCTCTCTGGGGATACATTACAGACTTAAGTTACATTTATAGGAGCTGGACTTCAGGAACAAACATGACTTCACAATAAAGAGGGAAACTCTCTTCAATGAGGAAAACCCCCACGTCTTTACATGCCCAGAACAGTCTCTGAAAGCCAACGCAAACAGTGCTCCGAGTGAACTGTTCTGCACAGAACACCTGGGGAAATGACCTCATGCCAGCAGAGCTGCTGCCAGCCCCTTCCTTGCACCTCTGCATTTGCTTTGGTGGAGACCTCAGAGCAGGTGAATATTCACTTCCCTTTCATATCCTGAAACACGATCCTTTATCTTGAGTTTCAGTAAAGGGTAAAGCACTGCAACAGCAGAAAAATGGCACGGGACCTGCTGTGAAGGTGATGAACACAGCTCAAGGGGAAAAAGAGGCTGTGCCAGGAAGGAAAGCCAGCAGAGGAAGGGGAGAGATTGCTGTGTAAAGGATTAAGCACATTTATTAGAAACACAGCACACAGAGCTTCTTCCCTCCTCTGCTCCTTCCAACAGCCCACAGTCACTGCTGTCCCTCAGCTTTACGCAGACAAGAATCCCTGAGTGCTGCGCAGCAAAAGCACCGAGACCCCAGATACTCGCTGGGACCTCACGGTGCAGCTAGATGAGTGGCAACAACCAGAGCTGGGATTTTTCAGAAGTGGTGGGACGGTAGGAGAGGAAAGGAGGAGCACAGAGAACAGTTTAGAAAGTTAAATATTCTAAAAGAGAGTTTATAAAAGAACTTTTCCAAGGAAAACCAGAGGCCTGCTGGTCACTGGAGCAGCAGTTTCCATTTGGGGGCATCCATGCATAACTGAACAGCATCAGCAGGGCAGCCCTGCCTCAGCACCTCCCTTTTATGCATCCAGCTGGCCTATAAAACCAGCTCTCCTTTTCCTTGTTTGCACAGTGCCCACAGGTACCTGCAGGAGAATCAAAGGTGCACTCTATTGCAGGCAGCTGCAGAGCATGTATTACCTGGTACCTGGCTCCACTAGAAGAAGCACACAGGAAACATCAGGACATAAAGTCCCCACCCAAACAATATTTTGCTTGTTAAGTAAAATAAACTCCACACTGACAGTAAGTAGCATGAAGACTGACTGACCTACAGACTGGGAGTTAAAAGCAGCAACAATCTGAGGGCTGGCCATGGCCTCCAGTCGATTCTTCAGTGCCTCGAGGTGCACGCACTTCTCAGAGTAATCTGGCGTATCCACAAGCATGGCCAGGCTGCTCTGCATGCTCGTCAGTTTGGCCGAGATCACAGACACATCCTGCCACCAGCAAAAGGTGACTCGGTTACCAAACACACGTTTAGAAAGCGTTCATCCCCACTTCATAATGACATTTCACAAACAGGTAGATGTTTTAAAGCTACTGCAAAACCCTCCTTTTAAACACAGCTTCCCTAGAGAGCTGAAGGCTCAAAAAACCAAAAAGAATAAAGGGGCATCCACCTGTGTTTTAAGAGTCTCTTCAATATCAGCACTTAATGTGCTCCATTTGTCTGCTTCCTGAAGCGACTCGGCAGCCAGCTGCATCCTAGATTTCACTCGGTCAATCTCCATGAGGACCTGAAGGAAAATGAATATAAAAGTTGCACATTAAGACAAAACATGGATGCCACAGATACTTATATCATGGGAGTCACTGCTGGCTTGGACTTAAAAAACTGAGAGAAATGATCATGTCTGTTACAAGGAGAAAGGAGCTGTCTGATAGCACTAGAGATGTGAAATCCATTTCCAAAGTCAAACAACACAAGGTTAGTTTGAACCTTGGATTTCTTCTTTTAGTATTGACTTTGCCTGAAAAATGCCTGGCACACCAGCTACGGCAGAAATTGGTGCCCCTGGCCAGGTAACTCTGTCTGAACTGAAACAGGATCAGCTGTTCCAAAGGAAACACAGACCATGTTGGCCTGTGTCACATCCACTTTTCTACTATTAGTGTTGGAGAAGCAGTTTTCCCTACCTTGATTTCACAAGATTGTTTAATATGAACAAGTGTGCAAACTTCAAGCGCTGTAGACAAACCTTAAGTAAAACAGGAATCTACCTGCATTGACTGAGCTGTGTCTTCTTCAAACTTCTTGATAACCTCTTTAACAAGGATCATCTGTTCCTTCAGGAATGTTGCCTCTTGTTTCAAGACTTCCACTTCCCGGAGAACTCTGGGCATGTTCTGGAGAGCCTGATGGCTTGTTTCTACAGGAACATCAAATGGAACAGTGAGGAGAGCCCAAAAACCCTTGCAAGAATCACAGAACGGTCTGGGCTGGAAGTGACTTCAAAGATCATCCAGTTCCAATCCCTGTGCTGCAAGCAGGGCCACTTTCCCAAGAAGGGATCAGATTAACCAATCATAGAATCACTGAGGTTGGAAAAGATTTCTAAGACCATCCAGGCCACCCATCAGCTCCCAGAAGTGGAGAAGGACCCCCCAGAGGTGAGGGTATGGGACCCCAGAAGTGGGGAGGGAGGAAAGTAACCCCAGGAGTAGGGGGAAGGAAACCGAGAAGGGATTCCTGGGGA
Source organism: Coccyzus lansbergi (assembly GCA_033558105.1). Lineage (NCBI taxonomy): Eukaryota > Metazoa > Chordata > Aves > Cuculiformes > Coccyzidae > Coccyzus > Coccyzus lansbergi. Next base: position 461,717 of record JAUMJK010000860.1, read on the forward strand.
AGGAGCAGAGAACAAGACCTCAGAAGAGAAGAGGGGGTGGGGAAAGCGACCCGGAGGAGAAAGGAAAGAGAGAAATGGACTCCAGGAGGGGAGGGAGGAGAAGAGAAAGAGACCCCATGAGGGGGAAAGGGGGTGGGGAGAAAGAAAAGGACCCCAGAAGGGGAGAACTCGGCGGGGGAGGGAGAGGATGGACGACACGGGACCCCAGAAGAAGAGTGGGGGCTAAAAAGAACCCCAGAAGTGGAAAAATACACGAGGAGGAAAGAAGAGGAAGGAAGAACGGGGGCAGGGAAGGGAGAGGGAACCTGGGGGGGGTGGCCAGGTAGGCCCCAGGAGAGGCCACTCACCCTCCACGGCATTGTTGACCTCCTGGATGAAGAGCTGCAGCTTCATGACCAGCGTTGCGGCGTGCGCATCCACCTTGGCAGGGCCATCGTGCTGCACGGCTCGGAACGCCGCGTTAACCCAGCCCTTCACCTCGAAATCCTCCGACAGGAACCGAGAGAAATCCATCGCGGGCCCGCGCGGCGCCGCTTGGCCCTCGGCGGCCGCCGTCCGGCAGCGCCGGAAGTCCCGCCCCCAGGGCCCACGGGCAGGAGAGGGCTGCCCCATCCCTGGGGGGATCAGGTCCAGGCTGGATGGCGCCGAGAGCCACTGCGAGGTGTCTCTGCCCATGTCAGGGGGTGGAGGGCCTTTGAGGTTATTTCTGACATAAACCGTTTCACGATTCAATAAATTTCACCCACAGAGTCCAAAACACCCAACTCCCACCTTTCCTCATCTCTTTCTCTGTTCAGGAGCCCCAGTGGAAGCAGAGAGGACAGGTCCCTGGACAGTCTGTCAGGAGGACGGGCTGTGCATATCGGTCTGCCTTTTTTATTGTTATTATTGAAAAATAAAAAGAAATGGGGAAAAGGGAAAACTGGCCCAGGAAGCAGCAGGAAAGATGCATAAGGAAGAATCCCCAAGTGATAGTGGATAGGGTGAAAGGGAATGTCCTCAAGCTCCACCAGGGGAGGTTTAGGCTGGACATTAGGAAAAAAAAATTCACGGAAAGGGTCACTGGGCACTGGAACAAGCTGCCCAAGGAGGTGGTTGAGTCACCTTCCCTGGAGGTGTTTAAGGGACGGGTGGATGAGGCGCTGAGGGACATGGTTTAGTATTTGATAGGAATGGTTGGACTCGATGATCCGGTGGGTCTTTTCCAACCTGGTGATTCATTCTATGAAGTATTAAGGCTGCAGGGATCTACAGTAGCCTCCATTAGAGCAGTGTCACTAGCAGGAGCCAGTAAATACTCCTCCTGCCAGACACTTCCACAGAAACTGAAAGGAAGGAGATGGTGGATCCCTTTGGAATAAGCCATCACAGAGTCCAGGCCAGCATTGCTGGTGCACAGTCCCTCTGCATCCACCGCCAGGGCAATACGGCAATGTCCAAGCCCTGCTGACCTTCAGCTCCTGCCCCAGAGCTCTGCTTCGGGGAAGCCAGTCACCTCTCCCACCTCACTGAAGGGCTGCGCACCTTGCATGAACGTCAGTTTGTATCTGAGTCGGATAGGAACCTTCAAGAGAAAGGAACAGAGAGAGGGGGCACGTCACTGCAGATTCCTGGGCCTCCTCCAGCCTCATCCCTCCCAGCCTTGCTGCAGTGAGTTAGCCTATGAAAGGGGAGAAGGAACACTTCATCCATGCAGCAGCTCTGCACAGAACAAGATCTGGATCTTCACAACATAAATAGAATGACTGGGAGACCTGTGCAAGCCCCCTGAGGTCATGCTTGGCCACCCAGTGACAGAGGATTCCATAATACTGAATCATTGGTTTCGTAATTACTGACCAAGGGCACAGAACTGGCACCCACCACTTGTGCCTTGGGTGGCCCTGTGTCCCGTTAGATCTAAACATCTACTTAGTCCCTGCCAGGAGAAGTCTCTGCAGGCAGGCTGAAGCAGCGCCACACAGGCCCATTTGATCCTTCACATTATAGCTCTGGAAAGCTGCTTCAGTGGGAGTAATGTCTTCCCAGCACAGCCCAGACTGCTCTGTGTCTCCTCTGCATCTCCCTGCTAATACTACTGTCCTTATCTTTCCCAAAATGTCCACCCCACTGCAGCAACATTCCGAGTGCTCCACCAGTGGAATCAATACCACACAGACCTTAAGCGGATTGGCAAGCAGCAGGACCTGGGATACCACCGCAGGGGGGAGGAAGGGGCTGAAGGCTGGCAGCTCAGTGTCAGATGCTGGTTGTAACTTTATTTTCATGGTCTGAAAGAGAAGACAAAAGGAACAAGTTTGTTTCATGCTGGGAGCATTACAGGGCTAGTTAAAGACAGGTGAGCCAGATGCTGTCATTTAATGAAAAGCAAGCCTTTCCACAGCCTGCATCTCAAGGCACATCTTCCCAAATGGCCAATTCCATGCTGCACATGCACAGGCAGGACGAGTGCTTCACCCAGGAGGCTAAAGCAGTGGGTCTGGAGCCCTGCCTGGCTGTCTCAAGGCTGGGGATACACCCCATGAGACAGGCAGCAGGCACAGGCACTGCCACACAATAGGGTCACTGTTTGGAGAAAGGGAGTTGTGCAGTTTCCCATAAGCAGGACATGGCAACCCTTCTCCTCGGGACATTTCTGAGTTGTCCCACTCCCTTCTACTCATCACAGGCTTCTTACCTTTGGGACTGCAGCCTGGAATGCAATGTCCTTAATTGGTTGAGCTGATGTGCTCAGCATGGAAAGAACCATCACCAGCACATCTGGCTGGCCAGGAGCCGGATCTCTGGAGAAGTGGAGCATAGCCTTGAAACCATTCCTGTCATACACAGTGAGTGGACAGATACTGCCTACCAAAGACAAAAGGAGAATCAGAAACAAAGTATGGATTTCCCTGCCTTCTGAGGGCAGAACAGTGAAGATAGGGTAAGGAACAGCAAAAAGGAAAGACGCATACAAACTTTCTCCAGCAAACTCCAGACCAAGCAGCATACAGCACTTGCCTGTGATTTACATTTTGCCTCTAAGGCACAGAAAGGAATCTGGATGCTCTCTAAAAGAGTCATTGCTTTTCTTCACCCAGCCCACACAGCATGAAGCTGCTGTGGCTTGCTCCTCTGCACAAGTCACAGAAGAGCTCCAGTAAGCAGTGCTAGGGCACAGGAACCATTGCACTTACTCGGTGTAATAGAAGTTAAGGGGACAAAAAGGTTTTCTAGCAAAGCATCCTGGGAAGTTTGATGCAAAGAGGTAGCAGGCTTTGGCTCATGGCCTAGGCTGGAGAAGGAGGTTTCTGCCATTGAGCTGTGTGGAAGTTCTGGAAAGGACAGCTTCATTGGTGATAAATCCCTGGAAAGAAAAGTGTGTAGAAAGATTGTGTTAGCTAGGGAGAATACATGGTACCTACCACCTTCTGCCATGTCCATCTTTTGCTCCTAACCCCTCACTCCACTTATGTATAAAGAAAGAACCAGCTTACACTCTCTGAGCTCTCAAGAAAATGAAAAACTGCCTCTGTTTGCTGTGGAAGAAGCTGCTGTTTTGGCATGTGTTACTAACATGAAACCATTTCAGGCTTTAGAAGCCCAGTCTCCCAGGCACAGGCTCTCCGGAGCTCTGCTCAGTGAGGTTAAGTAAGTTCCAGCTCAAAGACAATGTGGAAAGCTGGGAATTGCTGTTAATGTTGCTTGGCCTGTATTACAGCAGACTGGATAAGCTCATTGTAATGTTCACCCACTGTGAAGATGTGTGGGCAATTAATCTGGTTCACAAACTGTTAGGCTTCCTCTGCATGCCAGCAAACTGCTACAGCCTGAGGAAAGCTGGGGAAAGTATTTTTTGAGTCATGGGTTTTTATAAAAAGACACGACTGTGAGGGGTTTGCCACTTTAGCTCTAGATCAGCTTCTTACTAAACCAGGGGATCTGTCTTCCCAAGTTTCTGACCCTTTGAAGGTCCTAGTGTACAATTACAGGTGCGTAATTGCTGCTGAAGAGCCAGCACACGGGTGGGTCACTTGCCATCAGTAACTAGCTGCAGCTGAGTGGTGTTCCTGAACCTCACGACTGTAAAACAGTATTCCTCACCCCCGTAGTCAGACTGCATTATGCTTACAAGGATAATGACTTGGTCCTGCATGGTGGGGAAAGCTTATCAGCCAAGGCCTGAAATCTGTTCTTCTCTGAAGAGCCATCTTCCCAGTGCTCCTGCGGTCCCCGTGTTTGAGGAGTGCTTCCAGTTGCACCATTTCCATTGCATACAGCAGGCTGAAAAATAAAGTTCATGCTATAGAGTATCAGCAAAAAGTCAGACCTGTTGTACTGGAAAGAACCTCATTTTTAATAACACTGCTCAAAGCAGAAATGAATGTGAGTTATCTGGTTGCAAACTGTAACTGAGAATTCCATTGCAGAGCAGGAGGATTCCAGTTCCCCTTCAGAACAGAGTGGTGTAAAGAAAGGCTGCCAGAGGAAGCTAAATTAGGAATCATGTCTGATTTTCATCCTTTGTGCCTCGGGGACTAAAGTATCTGAGTATCACTCACCTCTGCCAAGCCAAAACTGGCTGGTGGGCTCTGTGCAACAGGAGAGTTGCTGAGACCTAAGAAAGATGCCAAAATGCCACAGATCAATTACAGAAAACCAAGAGCTTCCACAGGTTTATAGAATCGTGGAATGGTTTGAGTTGGAAGGGACCTCAAAGCCCATCCAGTTTCAACCCCTGCCCTGGGAAGGGACACCTCCCACTGGATCAGGGGCTCCAAGCCCCATCCAGCCTGGCCTTGAATCCCTCCAGGGATGGGGCAGCCACAGCTTCCCTGGGCAACCTGGGCCAGGGCCTCCCCACCCTCACATGAAAACTTTTCTTCCTGAGATCTCATCTCAATCTCCCCTCTTTCAGCTGCAAACCGTTCCCCCTCGTCCTATTCCACCACTCCCTGATGGAGAACATCTTGCCATCCCAGTTCTTCCTTTGCATCTAACAGCAGTTTGGAGAAGTGGTCTAACACCATTACAGAAACAACATTCTTGAAAACTGATGACACTTTCCATGGTTAAAAGGGTCCCCTTTCTCTTAGGACTGATATTAAAGCCAAAGTTCTCCTGCCTCCCTTAAATGGCACACACCCTGGTAACGAGGGTAGCACCGCATTGAATCACACTTACAAACCTAGCAACCTGAAGTCCTCCTCAAGCAGACAGGCAGAGGTTGTGCTACCATGCCGGGAGGCAGTGGTTACATCTTCAGATTGGTCTGTAAGAGCCTGGGCTGTTGCCTCCAGCTCAGAGAAGTCAATCAGTGTGTAGCTCTTCATGCGCCTTGGGGCTGGCCGTTGTGCTTTGGGAACAGCAAGGAAGAGTTAAAGAGAAACCTCCTCAGAGGAACAGCATATTTACAGGTACAAGCACACTCAAAAGGACTAAGGGGTGAAGAACTTGAAGGGTATTTTCCACCAGCCATGTGCACATGATGGTTACATTATAGTACTCTTTATTACAGGATTTTCTCCACACTTACTCTCCAAGAAGTACTTCCCTTCCCAACTCCCTTCATCCATGACATCCAGGAGCAGCACTGTCTTGGGATGCTGCAGGATGCTCTCTACCTGTTGTATCAGTGGAGCCAGTGGCTGAACCTTCTCTGCTACTGTTTTCATCACTGGCTACGACCTGCCGGTAGCGTCCAAGCGCCTGGGTGAGCCGGTCATTGGCCTGCAGTATCGCAGCTGGGAAACAAGGAGAAACGAAACAGTGATGCTCTAACAACAAGGTCAGACCCATGGCACACCCTAAACAGCTCCTGAGGAAGGTACAGCACAGCTCAGGATGTGCCTGGGGCAAAGGCAAGTGGGGCAAACTGCTTCTGAGCAATTTTTCATTCTGTGTCTGAATTGCAGCATTTTGCACGTCCATCTCCTGATTTCAGCCTCACTCTCTTTTATCAAGACCACTTTGAAATCTGATCCCATCTCTAAAGCACTTACAGCTCCTGCCATCTCTTCTACACTTTGCTGCTCTCTGCAAGTTTTCCGAGTGCACTCGGATCTCTAATCCAGCATTCCACAGCTGGAGAGCCCAGGCACTCGTGGGTGTGAATGAAGTGTTTGAGGCACAGCTGAGCTCCTGTGCCTGCTGTTTAAGATGCCTGTTCAGCAAGGCACCCCTTCACTCAGAATGCCGATGCTTGAGGACAGGACTGTGAAATGCAGTCCTCCAGGAAGGGCTAAATTTCACAACTGTGGAATTCAGGGGCTCTGCTCACGTGCCCTCCTCAATGTGTTCCTGAAAAAATCAAACACATATTCTCTCTTGTGTTGACAGAAAGGGAGAACTTCACCTCTGCAGAGAAGAGACTTCAAAAGCTCTCAGTTGACTAAGCACCAGAACTCCCCAAACTCTGAAAACCACCTTGGCCAGAAGAAGCTAGATTCGCTGTTTAACTTTGGGATCTAGTGGAAGATGTATAGCTTCCTTGGAGAGGAGTGGGAGGAGGCTTATGCCACTTCCCAAGGGCACGGCTTAAAGATGCACATGGAAAGCTTTGCCAGCAGGGCAGCAAGTGCCTAAGCATTGCCCCTCAGCGGTAGGGCATACTCTTCTTGTCAAAGCAAAAGATAGGTGGACTTAACTGCAAAGAAACCCAAGGGCAGTGTTGGCTTTTACCTAGTGCCTCATCATCATCAACCATCTCGCTGGCAAGGCGAAAGAGCAGCGGCCTGAGCTTCTCACAGCGTTGAAACAGAGTCTGTGGATACAGGAGAAAATCTTACCCACAAGAATTCTGTTGTCTAAAGTGTTGTATAATTTAGGAGTCTGGTAGGCATCCTAGTAGAGTTTCAGGTACTTGGTGACCATAAAGGTAACCTGACAGCTCTATGAGTGATTTCAAATGTTTCTTTAATTCCCTGATCCTTACAAGCAGCAGCAGCCTAGGAGCTCTGGATGGAAAAGGAGAATCACAGAAACTGTAGCACAGACTGAAGAACCCACAGCTTTAAGCTGCTCTGGTCAGATCTCACCACACCATTGTGCCATACAAGGGTGCTCCAGTGTGCTGGAGGAAGAGCCACTTCCCCATAAGAGACCATGAGAAGAGCAGACAAACTCAAAACATCACAGCAGGAGCTGGTTTTGTTCCAACTTGCACTATACAGGTGCAAGGATCCGTTATTCACCAAATATGTTGCAAACTCTCTGCTGTGGTAATGCTCTTTCCCTGGCAGAAGCCAAGGGCACCGTGCTGACCTGTGAATCCTGTTGCCCTGGACCCTCCCAGCCTCTGCCAGACAAAAGAACCTCTTACCTGTAGGGTCTCCTGGTCAGCTGTGGATAATTCTTGTCGCTGGTAGTTTTCCAGTAACTCGTCCATACGTGTAACGTTCTCAGAAACCTCACTGATGGCACTTTCTCTTCTGGACGCCCTAGCTAACTTCTCTTGTTCCTTTGATGCAAAATGAAATCAAAGCAGATGATGATTTGGCTCATACAACCCGTGCACCTGCTTGGCTGGGTCACTCTGGAGCTGCTTCCTCCTGACATCATGATAGGAGGCAGCAGGCAGCGCAGGTAGAGACTCATCCCCGCCCCTCCCTGTCAAGGGTGAAGACAGAAACCTCCTGCCCCTCTCAGGGCAGTTGCCAAGTCCCCTCCCGCCTGCAAATGCAGCTTCTGAGCCAAGGAGCTACCAGCTTCTGCCCGTGCCCACCTCTTTAATCATGCTCTTGATCAGACGGTTGGCAGCCTGCAGGTCTTCGGAGTGGTCGCTCTTTAAAAGCCTTGCAAGGAGCTGTTGAGGGAGAGCATTGGGCAGCAGTGAGCAGTGGTCTCCAGGCACACCTCCCAGCGGGACACATATTGAGATACCTGGTGTCCTAACAGCTTCTGAAATGCTGGGAACAGGTGTGATCCTGCCCAATAACCTAATCTGGATTCTACTGCTGCCTCTGCCTGCACGCAGTGTTCAGGAATAGGAACTCTGGCTCTGCAGAGCTCGCGTAGGGCCTGGAGAAACCTTCCCTCGGGGAAGTTTAATAGAAACAGATGTATTTCAGTAGAAGTTTCTGTTTTACTAAGCAAAATGTTCTGGCAAAGCATCAAAAGATTCTCAAGCTGTTGTCCAGCCAGAAGGGTTAGCGTTAGCCTGAGGATCATCTGTCTGAAACAGGAAAAACCCATATATGACCAAGTCTTTCTCCTCATCAACATAAAACAGGGGTTAGGCATGAAAACCCAGAGGTTTACCTTGGATTTCTCTTCATCTCTATCAAAAATTGAATTTTGAGGTCTTGGAGAAGGGGGAGGTAAAATTTTGTCTTCTGGTACTTTGGGATCTTCTTTTACAATCCCTGGAACAGGCAACAACATTTGTTCAGTGATGCCTAAGCTGTTAAAAACATCAAATGGTGCATCCGAATGTGCACCTAATTCCTCTGCTCTTCCCCAGGAAGAGATGGAGAAGCAAGAAGTTGCCTTAGCACAGACCCAGACAAAAGCCTTCCCTTCCTCCCTTGAATTGAGCGCAGTGAGATATTCAGGGTGTAAAATGAAATTCAGACCTGCTGAGCTCACTGCTAAGATCTCCCCTAGCCACAAGGCCAGCCTGATCCCGACTCGACAATGCTGTTTGGTAAATCTCGTTAAAGAGGGACACACATCCTTAAGTGCCCGGACAGCCCTGCAAGCGCAGCCTTTGCCCTTTCCTCCTCAGACACAATGTGCCACGAAAAGGCTGAGTCATGGAGTGAAGAGGGAAGATAACTGTGGTTGAAACCGTGTCAGTCTCTGAACGCCTGCAAGGAAACTGAAATAACAGAACTAAACCTTGTTTCTTCAGCATCTGATAAGCATCCTGGATTTTAACTTCCCGAGGAAACCAGACCGTCCAACTGAATATCACTTCTGTCACTCTGGACTTGACTTTTTCTGAGGACCAGATTCCATAGTACTGGAAAGAAAACGAGCAAGAAGAGTAAAGTGAGACAAGGGAAACTAAACCCAAAGAATTAGAGCCAGTCAGAGCTCTTGCCCCAGGCTGTTTGTGGCAGGGACCAAATAACAACTGGGTTCCTGGCACTTGGTTTAGTGCTGCCAACTGTGCACCCTGTGCCACAGGACACTGCTCGGCTCCAAGCACCAGGAATGCTCTTGAGCATATGGTAATCGAAAAGATACTACATGACTATCAAAATGAAACCATTTCAGAACCTCTCTGATCAGTTATTGAATCCAAAACCAAAAGTAAGTCACTTTATTTTAGAGAGAACAGTTCTGTGCTTGACATTAAACTCTGCCTTTCACTGCCCACAACGAAAACAGCGCCACTGGCCTCACCTGGACAAATGAAAACTGAACCAAATGAGAAACGAAATCCCTATCTTTTTACAGTGTCTGGAGGTTTCTCCGATTTCTCTGCTTGTTACCTACAAGCACTCAGTTAAAAGGAATAAAACCAGATTTTACAGGAGATTCATATCCAGTCCTTGCACTTGGAGGCACAGAACAGGTTCTGCTCTACTTCTACTTAAGATTAATTCTAAGTTTTCATATCCAGTGTGAAATAAAGAGTGCAATCTGCAGTGACCAGTGTAACCCCTACCACCTACCTTTGGGGAAAGCACTTTAATCAGCTCATTCAGGAACCTGAATTTTGTTATTTCCCTGTGAAATCTTTCTCCGCAGTTGTTCACGCAGGTCTCCAACACCTGCAGAAAACAAAGCAGTGCAGAACAGAAATAGAACACACAGGACTTCGTTGTTATAACTTTCTGGCACTGCAGTCACAAACACAAGATCCTGAGGAAGCTGTGTAGCAAGAAGAGGTATTTTTCCACGCATCCAGCCTCAAGCAGCAAGTTTGAGACCATCTGCTCTGTTCGACCCATCACCAGTAAGTTTTGGGCTGCTGACCCTGTTGTGGGACAAGAGGCTGAGAGCTCCAGACCCCCAAAACCACCCCAGCAGAACAGGGGAAGAAACAGCAGCAGCTCCTCCCCCGGCTATAGCCTGGTCTCGTTGTGCAATGCAAAGTTAAAAGGGAGAGAGATCTAAGAGAAAAGAAAGGGAGAGACATCTAAGAGAAGAAGAGACGTCTGTACTGCTTCTACCCCCAAACTATATCTCCAAGTTACTGCTGCCTCTGCACAAGGATGAAAGCACTTACTGTGAGAGCGTGGAGAGCTTCCATCTCCTGCGGCGACTGGATTTTATGCGCCAGCAGCCTCGATGCGAGCAATGGGCTGGGGAGTACCAGAAACCAGTCAGACAGTACACAAGTTCCCAGGAGAAACCAACGCTGCAGAGCAGCTGCCGGACCCCTGCCCCACTGCACAAGGACCCTCCACGGGCAGGGGCTGTGCACACGAGAGCGAGAGATGAACCAAAGCAGATTGTGGGAGCTCGCTGCTCTGCTCCAGCTGTGTTCAGTGACCGAACCATGGAGCAAGCCAGGCAGGAGAGGAAGGGGCTCTCTCCAGGTCAGCACAGGGAGACAGAGCTAGCTGTGCGCAGCCCCAGGAGCTTACACCCACAGCCTCAGACTGCTGGTGGGTCCTGCACCCATGCCAGAGCTACCAGAGCATAGGCGCAGGCCGCTGCGCTAAGGAGCGAGGCAATCGCTAAGCTTGGACAGGTCATTAGGAAAGGACTAGTTCCTGCTCCTTCCCACAGAGCAGATCAACCGCTGGAAGGCAGGGAGATCCCAGCCAGTCTCCCACCTCTCTGAAAGGAAAAGCAGAGGCTGAGCTTATGCAGGAATTCCCATGGAACCCAAGGCCGGGATCCTGGCCCCATCTCCCAGAGGCTGCCAAGGGCATCAGGGCAGGACCTGTGCCCCCTGGGCTGCAGCAATGGGTGTCAGAGCCTGTTCCTAGATATCAGTCTCCACCACCACAGGACACACGCCTCCACAGCTTATGTACCCGTTCCCATGCAGGCTCTTTCTGGAGCAGCAGAGCCAGCAAGCTCTCTTGTCTGTCTCTCCAGGCTCACAGTTCCCATTCCCCCCCCCCCCCACCAGCTATGGGAGCAGCTCAGGGCCAGTTGCACACAAAGAGCCGTCTGTCTGCCTTACCCTTCTATGTCAGCATTCACCTGGTCACAGAACTGCTGGATGCATTCCCAGTTTTCCTCAGAGATACTTGGATCCGTGGCTTTATCTTACACAGGGGAGAAAAAGAAAAGGAAAAGCAAACCCAGCCTCAGAGTAGGTTGAGTAACACAAGGCAGGAAGCAGCTCAGCCCTTGCTGCTGCCGGCTGCTTCGGGGTTTTTGGTGAGAGGCAGAAACAGGAGTCACAGGATGAGCAGGAAAGAGCTGCTACTAAAACCTGCTTAAAATCAGAGTCCCAAGTGTACACTCTTGAGGAATTGAAGTAAATGGGAAGCCTTTTTCAGCTGTGTCTGGTCCCCAGCCTGGTACAGGAACAGCAGTGGTAAGAGTGGGGCTGAGGATGGACAGATGGGGAGTAGGAGATCCAGAAGGTTAAGACAGCACCCAAAAACATCCCCCTGAAGGAGCTCTGTGGTCCCTTCCCAGTGGAGCTGAAGCTGCTCCGGTGCCCACAGCAAAGCCAGCCCTGGTTCCTAGCCCCACTCACTGAGCAAACGTTCCAATTCCCCGGCACTGGCCATGGACTCTGGTTCCACTCCGCCCTGCTGCAAAGCAGGAAGCAGATCCACCCGCCGTTGTTCCGTGCACACTATTTCTTGCCCGTGTGGAGAGCCCACACGAGTTCTCGTGGCGTGGAAACGTCCACTGTGGGTGTGGGTTGGCTCAGTAAAACCTCCCGCCTCTCTGGCTGCTCCTCCCCTCACTGGCATGCAGAGCAAGCCCGGATTGGCAAGAACAGAATCAAAAGTCACCACATTAATAATTAAAAGGTCTTCACCCGAATGAGGAAATAACATCACAGTCTCCTGGGCAGAGATATTTTTAACAGAACCATGCACATGACCCTGTAGAGACGGAGAAGAGTCCCCCTCTCCAAGCACCTCACTGGGCCTGGCACAACAGCAGGGAAGCTATAACACACATAATATACATATACACAGCTTTATTTATATAAAAATACTCTCCACACAGTATTATTCGCTGAGGACCTGTGCAGTTGTTAGCTGTGGGTACTCCAATGGTGAACCAATCACCTAAAGGAGACCGATTGCTTGAGATGAATCATGCTGGCATCAAAACCAGCACTACTCTCTGTCCACGCGGTCTGAATGTAAACGCTGACAGAAGTCTCCTTCTCCCAGCCTGGAAACCAGGCTGTTTGCACAAGATCGAAGCAGGACAGCCTCAGATCTGTGTTTGGCTCTTCTCCCTATCAAAGTGGCTCATGTTTAGTGCAGTTACATCCAGATCTGGAAACAGCACAGCAAAACTCGCCTGCTTGAACGCCCAGCTCATCCGATCAAAGATAACCACACTGAGATCAAAAACCTCAGCTCTAGGCCAAGGACCCGCGCTGCCTACGCCGTCCAAGTCCATGGGCTGGCTGTGGGTGTTGTTTCTGTCTCATGTCAGCCAGACAGTGCTTTGCGTATTCGTCCACACGCTTCTTTGGGTCCCAGAGTCACCATCATCTCAGCAACACTTGGTCCATGCTGGAAACACAGAAGAAGTCGTTTTACAAACATGAACTAACCGTTTCAGCACGTGTTTATGCATCACCACGGCGGAAATGATAGCAATTCCTATCAGATGCTGCCAGACCAAGGGGCAGGGGTTGCTGAGCCATCTCAAAACAAGAGTTTGGGGTTTTTTTTTCCTCCTGAAGTAAATACTAAGAACAGCCAAACTGCCCAGGATTGATGCCAGGGTCAAAGCCAGGATCAGGCGTTGAAGAACTTCTGTAAAACTTGGGTTTGAACTTCATAAAAGCAGATTTGAACTTCATAAAAGCAGACTGCACTTAAATCCCAGTTTTGCCCAAAACCTACAATTTTGCCAACATGCCCTAAAACAGCTGGTCCAAAGGATCTTCTAACCTCAGATTTGTGACCAACATATTTGTATTTTGACAACTTTGGCCCTTCTGAAACTCTGTCCACCCTTTCTCCCCAAACTGCTGTGCATTGGTACATTTGCTTGTAGCAGGAACTGAGGTCAGTCCTTGCAAGACACTCAGACCCCAGTATCTTGTTAGAAGAGAGAAAATTTTTGTTTAACAAACAAAAATTAAGATTGCAGTCTCAGAACCTGTATTTCTTACCTGCTGCCCACTGAGGGCCAAGCGGAGGAGCTTCATCATGCTGCTGTACTTAGTCTTTCTGGTTTGCTCCTGCAGGCTTCTCAGCAATTTGTTCAACTCCTCCACATCCAAAACAGCTCCTGGCTTTGTCAAGAGCCTTCAGGAGAGAAGATGTCCTTACAACTGGATGGACAAAGCCCAGAATTCCCACCCAGGAACAACTTCAATGACTTCCAGGTGGTCAGGTGGGACTGCTTCACCCCAATACCGTTGCCAAGGCTCTGCTTGGCAAAGCCACACCTTTATTTCACCAGCACCAGGAGCAGAGCTTGTTCAGAAACATCAAATTTAAATCACGGGTGGGTAGATGTGTGCAGACACTGACACTTACCCTAGGACAAGTGTTCCTATTTCATCTGCTTCTGCAGAAATTGCTTCTAGCTGCTGTCGGGACACTGAGGGCCTCACCCATAAGTAAGAATAATCAGACGACACCAGGTTCTTCAAAAAGCTGATGTGACCCTGGAGAGAGAAAGTAAAGCTGTCAGGGCTGAGGATTCAGATATGGGGAGCAACACATCCTGTGGGGGCTTCACACACAGCTCCAGAGGGTGCAGGCACACCAGCACCTCGCACTCCGTATCGAAACCACACAGGAAATGTCAGCCACTGACATTTCAGCAGCTGAGTTTTCACATAACCAGCCGGAATGTGCAGGGACACAGAAACAGCCTGACAGGCCGTGCCTGTCCCCAGCTGCAGAGCCACGCGCAGGCTGACTCAGAGTTAGGTCGGGGAAGTGGCTCGTCATGTTCCTCTGCCACCTTTCAAGAGTGTGAAATCACAAGTCGCTGTCCTGCTGCCTCAGTGAAGCCTTCACGCTGGAACAGGATTACAAAGACAGCTTTATTAGCCATAAGGACAGAGATTACTACCTGCTATTAGTATTTCAAGTTGGCAATGAAGACATAGAGCACAGAAAGCCTAAAACTGTTAAGAGGGACTTCAGGGCTTTAGGGAGAATGATTGAGGGCTCTGGGGCACAAATAGTAGTTAGCTCCATTTCAATACTAAGGAATGAGGAGCAGGAAGTGAGGAAGGAGAAATTGATTAATGACTGGTTCAGGGACTGATGTGAAAAGAGGGGCTTTGGGTTCTTTGATCATGGGGAGGCCCACACAACCCCAGGCTTTCTTACTAGGGACAGGACATGCCTGTCTCCTAAGGGAACTAAAGCCCTCTCCAAAAATCTAGTTAAGCTCATAAATCAAGCTTTAAACTAGATGTGACGGGGGAGGGTATGGAGGCCAGACCAGATGGGAGTGAGCCTGGAGGTGGGACCTCAGTGTCAAAGGGGTGGTGTGCTGGTGAGAACCACCAGTATATCACCACTAAGCATGAGGGGGTGAGTGCACCTGGGGATGGTAAGCAGGAAACTGGCACTGTGGCCTTCGTTAACCCAAGGACCACTCAATTGGGAAGAAACCCTATTACGAGGGCTGTAGGTTCCCCAGCCCAGCTGAAGTGCATTTACACCAATCCACACAGCATGGGAAACAAGAAGGAGGAGTTGGAAGCTGTGGTAGGGCAAGGAGACTATGATGTCGTTGCCACTGGGGAGACATGGTGGAACAACTCATATAACTGGAGTGTACCCATGGCAGGGTATGAACTCTTCAGGAAGGGCAGAAGAGGAGACGGGGTAGCCCTCTATGTTAGAGAGGGCTTTGATACCCTTGAGTTGGATTACAGTCAGGAAGGGACTGAGTGCCTGTGGGTAAAAATCAGAGGAGCCCACGGGCAGGTAGATATTGTGATGGGAGTCTGCTCTAGACCACCCAGTCAAGAAGAAGTAGTTGATGAGCTCTTCTACAAACAACTGAGAGTAGTCTCAAGATCGCTACTGCTAGTCATCATGAGAGACTTTAATTTCCCAGATATCAGCTGGGAGTATAACACAGCAGAAATGAAACAGTCCCAGCAGTCCCTGGAGTGTGTGGAAGACAACTTCCTCACACAGCTGGTGATCGAACCAACAAGGGACGGCGCCCTCCAGGACCTACTGTTTGTGAACAAAGAAGGCCTTGTGGAGGATGTGAGGGTTGGAGGACGCCTGGGGCAAAGTGATTATGAGATGATAGAGCTGTCATTGCAGGGTGAGATGAAGAAGGAGGTCAGCAGAACAGTCACGCTCAACTTTACAGAGAGCAGACTTTGGACTGTTCAGAAGGCTGGTCGGAAGAGTCCCAGGGAAAGCGCTCCTTAAGGGCAAAGGAGTCCACGAGGGCTGGGCACTCTTCAAAAAGGAACTCCTAGCAGCTCAGGAGAAAGCCGTCCCCATGTTCCAGAAAAGTAGCCGGTGGGGTAAGAAACCAGAGTGGTTGAGTAGGGAGGTCCTGAGAAACATCAATAAGAAGAGGAGGGTCTATGAGCTTTGGAGGAAGGGGCAGGCATCCTGGGTGGACTATAGGGAGGAAGCAAGGACGTGCAGGGAAAAAATCAGGAGGGCTAAGGCCCAACTAGAAATCAGATTGGCCAAGTCCATGAAAGACAATAAAAAAATCTTTCTAAAAATATATCAACAGTAAAAGGAGGACTAGGGAGAATCTCCAGTCCCTACTAGATGCAGAGGGAACAACAGTAACAAGGCTGAAGTACTCAGTGCCTACTTTGCTTCAGTCTTTAATAGTAAGGAAAGTTGTTCCCTCTGCGCACAATCCCAGGGATTGGAGGAGAAGAACAAAGTTCCCATGATCCAAGAGGAGGTGGCTAGAGACTTGCTTGCCTGGCTACACGTCCACAAGCCTATGAGGCCAGATGGAGTCCACCCAAGAGTTTTGAGGGAACTGGCAGATGTGCTTGCCAAACCCCTTTCCATCATCTTCCAGCAGTTCTGGAAGACTGGGGAAGTTCCACTGGACTGGAGGCTGATGTCATGCCCATCTACAAGAAGGGTCACAGGGAGGATCCAGGGAACTACAGGCAAGTCATGGAACAGGTGATCTTGAGTGCTATCATGAACCACATGCAAGAGAACCAGGTGATCAGGCCCAGTGAATGTGGGTTTACAAAACGCAGGTCTTGCCAAACTAACCTGATCACCTTCTATGACAAAGTGACTTGGCTGCTGGACGAGGAAAGGCTGTGGATGTGGTCTTCCTAGACTTCAGCAAAGCCTTTGACACAGTTTCTCACAGCATTCTCCTACAGAAACTGTCAGCCTCTGGCCTGGACAGGCACACACTCTCCTGGGTGGAAAACTGGTTGGCTGTCCGGGTCCAGAGAGTGGTAGTAAATGGTGTTAAATCCAGCTGGAGGCCAGTGACAAGTGGGGTTCCCCAGGGCTCAGTGCTGGGTCCAGCCCTGTTCAATGTCTTCGTCAATGACCTGGATGAAGGCATCGGGTGCTCCCTTAGAAAGTTTGCAGACAACACTAAGCTGGGTGGAAGTGTGGATCTTCTGGAGGGTAGGGAGGCTCTGCAAAGGGATCTGAACAGGCTGGACCACTGGGCTGAGTCCAACAGCATGAGGCTTAACAAGGCCAAATGCCAGGTCCTGTACTTAGGGCACAACAACCCTATGTAGTTAGGAGAAGTCTGGCTGGAAAGCTACCTGGATAAGGAGGACCTGGGAGTATTGGTTGACAGCGACTGAACATGAGCCAGCAGTGTGCCCAGGGGGTCAAGAAGGCCAACGGCATCTTGGCTTGTATCAGAAATGATGTGACCAGCAGGTCCAGGGAGGTTCTTCTCCCCTCTGTACTTGGCACTGGTGAGACCACTCTTCAAATCCTGTATTCAGTTCTGGGCCCCTCAAGAACGATGCTGAGGCTCTGGAGCGAGTCCAGAGAAGAGAGAGGAAGGGACTGGAGAACAGGCCCTATGAGGAGCGGCTGAGAGAGCTGGGGGTGTTTAGCCTGGAGGAGGCTGAGAGGAGACTTTATTGCTCTCTACAACTACCTGAAAGGAGGTTGTAGAGAGGAGGTGTCTGGCCTCTTCTCCCAAGTGACAGGGGACAGGATGAGAGGGAATGGCCTCAAGCTCCACCAGGGGAGGTTCAGGCTCGACATAAGGAAAAAATTCTTCCCAGAAAGGGTCATTGGGCACTGGCAGAGGCTGCCCAGGAAGGGGGTTGATTCACCTTCCCTGGAGGTGTTTAAGGTGCAGGAAGATGAGGTACTGAGGGGCATGGTTTAGAGGCTGGTGGGAATGATTGAACTCGATGATCCTATGGGTCTTTTCCAACCTGGTGATTCTATGATTCTAAGGAACTCCCCAGATATGCCAGGGTCAGGCTGGGAAACAGCTGGGCTCACCCTCCTGGCACTGGGAAGGGCCATAAGATCTTATGTCCCCTGTACAGCCAGTACTCTGCCACTTAAGCAAGATCAGGCACCACAAACCCCACCAGTTCAGCCAAGAGAGCTTCATCCATCTCTGCAAGGAGGCTGCTTCTGCTGGCTTGGCAAGATATCGATCCACAAAGGCCACTGAGACGTTCACCATGCCCATTCGTAAACATCAGCTACCTCTGTCACTGGATTTTAGCGGTTGGCATGCACACACACCACCAGCGCTGGCAGGGAGAGCCAGCTGCTGTGCACAGAGCCTGGGCTCAGCCAAGTCTTCAGCCAGGAACCCCCCCCAAACAGTGAGACAATGCTACCACTGCCCCTACTTTTCTCAGCAGGAGGACTCGCTCCACATACTCCTTTTCTAAAACCTCTTGATCCACTTGCTGATCCCTGTAGGTCTGCTCCACCAGCAACTGCAGCTCTCTGATCAGCTTCTGCCGCAGCCCCATGTCCTCAATGTGACGGGCAAGGTGGATCCTGTAAAAAAGAAAGCTGCTTTTCAACTCCTTTGGGTTAGTCTGGATCTCATCACCCTAACCCCACAACATTTAGCTATTAAAAACATCAGAAAAGTACCATTAAGATCCAAACAGACACCCTATAGGAAAGCCTTAAGTGCTAATACACCACAGTGAACAAGAGACATGGTGACTCGGCAGCACAACATCCCTGTGGCTCCCAAGTGCACTTCCAGCAGTGCCCTCTGAAAGTGGTGCCTCATTTCAGATGTTCTGAAACATTCAGATTTCAGATGAACATTCATTTTCAGATGAATGAAACATTCAGATGTTCAGCTGCATTCTCCCAGCTCCACACCACTTTCCCCGGTTTTTGCAGAGTGCCCCACACCAGTGTCTAAGCCCAGGAGAGGAGACGGGAACAGCATGAGCAGAGAAGCCACTGTAGCACAGCCAAAAAGCTGCTGCACCAGGACCTTGTTTGATCCAACAAACAGAAGTGCCAGACAAAGCGAAGTGCTAGGGACAAACGCTCGCTGACGTAAAGGTGATTAAAGTCACCGCTGATATTTATACCTGTTGAATTCTGGGAGTTTTTCCAGATCCAGGAGGGCGGAATGAGTTGTAATTCTGCCTATTTCAAACTGTGAGATCAGCTCCTCCAACGTCCTCCCCATCTGTTTCTCTGCAAAACAAGCCAGGAGAGAATAAAACACACTCTCAATCTGGCAGGGAGCGACATGTGTCCACATGTGGATGGCAAGGGAATTTGCTGTAGGACACACAGGACACTGACCTTTCCCCGAGAGCCAGCTCTGCTACTAAACTGGTGAGAAACTGGAACGTGGGCCATTCTGCTGGCTCTGCAGGGGAATGCTCGTCACGTCAGGCAGCCAAAAAGTAGCAGTGCTCAGCCAGGAGGCTCCACTGACCAGGAAAAGTTTCATTCCCAAGCAGAGTTCCCAAAACATGAGTTAATTTGTGTTCCCCACACAGCAAGTGTCATTGACTTAACTCTTCACAGTCTTCCCAGTAAAATGAGAAGTGTGACAGACATAATACGACATTGCTGTTATTAACCACAGAATACAAGCTTTCTCAGAAGTTCGTGGTCAGTTTCTTCTGCTTGAGATGAACATTGTCCCAGATGGGAATCCATCAAACATCAGACTAATTGGCTGCAGAGAGCCAGGATTCCCACCACTCCAGCTGACCACCCAGTTTTTCATAGCTCTGTAGGAGCCCTGGTGACACTTTGGTGACAGCCTGGTTGCCTGACACCCAACTCCTGATCCCTTCAAACACTGCCAGAGCTCTCTGCTATTAAATAACCCTCACCCACTCTCCACAGTCTGCATTCAGAGGTGCCCTAGCAACCACCGAACCTGCACTGCCATTACCTGCGAATCCAGAGCCACAGTTGGTGATGATGTCCAGCAGAGCCTCTGGCAAGTAGCAGTCCTGAGCAAAACGCCCCAGGGAGATGTCCCCCTGCCTTTTCGACAACTTGCTCCCATCTCTGTTCAGGAGCAGTGGGAGGTGACCAAACTGAGGGGGGTCCCAGCCAAAGGCTTTGTAGAGAAGGAGGTGCTTGGATGTCGACGTCAGCCACTCGGTGCCCCGCAGGACATGGCTGATGCCCATGTGGTGGTCATCCACCACATTCGCCAGGTGGTATGTGGGGAACCCATCTCCCTTGAGAATCACTGGGTCACCTTCCACATCAGCCACTTCATGCTTGTTCCAGCCATAGACGAGGTCCCGAAAGGGCTCCACCCCCTTCTCCAGCCGGAAGCGAACAACCCAGTCGAGGCCCTGGGACAGCTTCTCATCCACTTCTGAGGGTGTCAGGTGCCGACATCGGTTGTCGTATCTTTTAGAAAGGAGAACAAAGGTCTCAGCTCAACACCAGTCAACTCCATCAGCCACTTTCACATCCCAAGAATTCTAACTCAGTCCCTGAATTCTAGCTGTAATTTACCCAGTATGTGTCCAGTGAAACCACCTCATCCCTGGAGGTAACTCCCCCAGGCCTCTAAGGGTCACAATAGCTTCTATCTCTCTCTGGGCAGCAAGGTTTGATCCTATTGCCATGCACTAAACTTCTGCAGGCACACAGCACACAGGGAACCACCCAGTGGACACAGAATCCTTACCGTGGGGTCTGCTGGCTCCGCAGAGCCTCCTTCTTCAGCAACTCCAGGCGCTGAGGGGTGCAGAAGCAGCGATACGCTGCGCCCTTCTCCAGCAGCTCAGCACTGGCGCTCTGGTAAAGCTCAAGCCTGTGGGACTGCTGGTAGGGTCCAAAGGAGCCACCGCGGCGAGGACTCTCATCAGGGGGGATACCTAAAAGATCATCAAGAGGATACCTGAAGTCTGGCGGAGGGGAACCCACTCTCGGAATCCACTGAATGCAGAGGAGACATTGAAGCTCCAGAGAGCCCCCAAAGCCAGGTTCTGCTCCAGGGCTTGTAGCAAAGGGCATCTGTCTCATGCAGGAGTCAGATTCCCTTAGGCTTAGCAGGAAAGAACCTTCAACATCTTCAGAACTGAAATCACAGTGTGTGATGCAATAAGCAGAACAAAGTTCCAGAACCCAAGGAAGAGCAGAGCAGCACCAAGGGGTCTTTTCCAACCTGGTGATTCTATGACACCCTGCTCAGAGCACAGTGCTGTGGTGTACCCAAAGCTGCAACTGCCCTCTGATAGAACAGGGCGCTTGTAACGCAGAAATACGAGACCAGAGCCGGTTATTTTACCTACTCCAAATTCAGTACCTAACAACAGTCCCAGCCCTGCCTGCCCATTTATGGCAGCATCTGTGGGATCACAGTTCTCTATTCCAAAACCACCTGCACTTTAATCTCTTAAACACAAAAAGATACACAGAATTGAGTATGAAAGTTGTCGCCTCCAGGTGCCCTTTAGCAAACACTCCATATGCAAATACCGCATCAACTCAGACCCGGCTGCTCTGGCCTCTGCCTCCCCATCGCCCCCTACCTTACAGCTGCACCTTGGGCGGCTTCCACAACCTCGGATCTTTCAGCCGAAAGAAACCAACACCCGCAGTTATCCTGCTGCAAGACGCTCCCAGGGGGGTCTCTCCTGATGCCTGCGAGGGGAATGACCGCACAGCCACTCAGTCCCCACGCGGAGCGCCGCACAGCTCCGTCACACACAGTCCTCTCCCTCTCAGCTCGGGCACTGACGGTCTCTACTCCTGCCCCGCGGGCGGTGTCCGCACGTACCGGCCCAGTCCAGCATGTCCTCGATGGCCTCTGCGGCGCCCGGCACCACGCGGGCCTGATCCGTGTCCTCCACCCGCAGGACAAAGGCCCCGCGGTGCCTCCTGGCGAATAGGTAGTTGTACAGGGCGGTGCGGAGACCACCCAGGTGCAGGAGCCCTGCGGGGCGGGGAAACGGGGGAGAAGGCGGCCGTTAGGACGGAGGTAATGGCACCGGGAAGGGCGCGCGGCCGGTCCCCAGAGCCTCCGGGGTGGGGGGTACCTGTGGGGCTAGGCCCGAACCGCACTCGCGGCGACCGCACCATCCCGCCACGCCAACCACGTGACCGGCGAGCCTCTTCCGCCCGCCGCGCGTTTAGCACCCGCAGCATCTTCCGCCCGAGCCCGGCCAGCCAATCGCCGCGCAGCAGCGCCTCCCACGTGACTGCTGCTCCGCCCGCTCAGCCAATCGCAGCGCGCGGGGGCGGGGCCTCCCTTCCCAGCAGCAGTGAATCGTAGAATCAATACGTTGGAAAAGATCCACCGGATCATCGAGTCCAACCATTCCCATCAGTCACTAACCCATGCCCCTCAGCACCTTGTCCACTCGTCCCTTAAACCCGCTCCAGGGAAGATTACTCAACTCCCTTCCTGGGCAGCCTCTGACAATTCCTAATGACCCTTTCCGTGAAAACTTTTTTCCTAATGTTCAGCCTGGGTTCTCGGGGCGGGGCTCGGCGGGAGAGACTGGCGGTTGGACCGGGGGAGCGGAGAAAGCTTTTCCAGCCTCGGTGACTCCGTGACCGGTTAACGCGACCCGGCGAGAGGCGGATCTGGACGGGCTTTGTGGTCCCTTCCCACTCGAACCGTTCCGCGCCTCCCGCGAGGGCTCCGGGGCCGGTACGGCGGCCGGCGCGGGACATCAGGCATCTAAGCGCGTTTCCCGGCGCGCTCTGCGGCTGATTGTACACAATCATCATGGCCGCCGCCGAGGGTACGGGGCGGCGCGAGGTGGCGGTGCCGTTACCGGCCCCGGAGAGCGGGAGGCGAAGCGAGGCGAGGCGGAGGGCTCGGGGTCCCGGCGGGGATGCCCCGGTCCCAGTGGGGCGGCAGAGAGGTGGTGGGCTAGGGCAGCCGTGGAGAGGCGAGGAACGGAGAGGAGGCAGTGATCCCGGTCCGGGCAGCCCTGCGGTACCGGCGGGAGGTGACAGCAGGGACGTGGTGGTGGTGCCGGCCCCGGGCAACCGGCAGGGAGGCAAGGACGCGGTGATCCAAGTCCCCATCCCAGCACCGGGCAGCCCGCGGTCCCACAGAGGAGGTCGTGGTCCTGGTCTCAGTCTCGGTCCTGGAGAGGAGAGGAGGTGCTGGGGAGGTGATGCTTCTGCTCACAGTCATGGGCTCGGTCTCTGAGAGGAGGTGGTGGGGAGGCAGCAGGCGGGAGGACGTGGGACTGCTCCACCGACCCGTCTCTTCCCGGTCTGTGCTGCCGCAGGTGCCGAGGAGCCGGGCATGGATGCACGGGAGCTGCCGCCGGGCCGTAGCCGGGAGGGCGGCTTGCCCGTGGCTGGCAGCTCTCCGGAACGCGAGAAGCACCCGGAGCTGCCACAGGCGGCCGTCAGCAACGGTGGCGACGCGGATAGCACACAGGACCTGGTGGAGCTGAAGGTGATCTGGAACAAGAACAAGTACGAGGTGACATGTGGCCTGGACAGCACTGGTGCCGAGCTGAAGCAGCGGATCCACTCGCTAACAGGTCTGTCGGGGCCACCACCGCTCCCCGCGGCCCCTGGGCCCCCCTGACCCCTCTGCTTCCCTCTAGGCCTCCCGCCCGCCATGCAGAAAGTGATGTTCAAGGGGCTTCTGCCCGAGGAGAAGACGCTGCGGGAAATCAAAGTCACCAATGGAGCGAAAATTATGGTGGTCGGCTCTACTATCAATGATGTTTTAGCAGTAAATACACCCAAAGAGGCGGCACAACAGGAGGTCAAAGCTGAAGAAAATAAAAAGGAGCCACTTTGCCGACAAAAGGTTGGTAATGTCTTGGGAATTGGGATGGGTTCTAGGGTTTCCACTGCTCCCCTGTAACTCTGCAGTCGCCTCAGGCTCTTGCTGCAACTCTGAAACTCTGCCATCACCTTGGGATCCACGTCCTCAGATCATGCTGGGTTTTTTTTCCTAAGACACAGAAGGGCCCTATGTGGAGTTCTGGCAGCAGGAGGAAGTTTAACCCAGCAGAGGTTGGGGCTTTGCATAACACCACCAGGTACAGCCTGGCCTTTCAGCCCAGAAATGGTGGATAATGGAACTATTTCATGGTTGCTCTGTCAAATGTTAGATCGATTATATCTATAAACCAACTGAAATTCACTGGCATGAAAAAAATTAATCTCCAAAAGATACCTTTAGAATAATCACTGAGAGAGCAGTTCCTTCAGCTGTCTCAGCACTGAAGGGTGCACAGATGGTGAATACTGCTCTTGCCTCCTGGAGTGCTGCTTCCAAACAGGCAGTGAGGGATGATGCACAGAAGATTGGTTTTGTCAGCAGTGCCACAGGTTTGTGGGGCTGATGAAGGATTTTCAGTTCATGTCATTGCCAGGTTTATGCCTCCCTCAAAGTAAGTTTGATTAAAAATTAAGTCATGCATCATTGAACTGTAACCTTTATGAAACACGCTTTTTTTTCCTATAATTGATCACAGTTTATGTTCAGTGTAAGCTCCGTCAACATTTTTTTCTTCTATAATTGATCACAGTTCACGTTCAGTGTAAGCTCCATCATTGTTCAGAGTTTCTCAGCAACCCACAAGCTGTGAGCATAGTTTTCCCAGTTACTGCTGCTTTGATGTGTTCTGGTTTGTGCTGTATTGTACTGTCAAATGTGGAGAGGGTTCTGCCATTCCCTGATGTAGGACATAACTGTTAAAAACACCTTGCCAAACGCCAGCTATGTGATTCAGCGTGTACAATACTGAGGCGGGACTCGAGGTTCTTTAATGTTTGGTAGATAAATATGTCTTTATTCTGGAAGTGGTGTCTCTCTGTGCATTATTTGTTTATACAGTACCTTTAGCCTGTTAAAATTCTTGTTTACCTTAGCAAATCACCTGCTTCGTGCATTCTCACTGACTGTGAGTAGTCCCTGACTGCCTCACGGTGCTCCCAGGATATCGTCTGGGCTGCAGCCAGAAGTAAACATTTCAGTAAACTGAAAAGCATTGTTGCGTTCCTGTGAATTCTAATCTCTGGTTTCCTATTGTAGCAACACAGAAAAGTATTGGATAAGGGAAAACCAGATGACGTGATGCCTTCTGTTAAAGGTGTTCAGGTGAGTAGACAAGTACTTGAGGAACTATTGTTGTTGGAAGAGGGAGATGGTTTTGTGGCTCAAGACCTTTCTTTGCTGGGTCAGTGTTCCTTGCTGTCTTGGTAGAAAACTGGCAAGATGTATCGTCCTTGTGTTGATGAAGTTAAAAGGAGTTAAGTTAACTTCTTAAGAAAAGAGTTAACAGTTTCCCATGACTGTGTTTTCTCTTTGCAGGAGCGCCTGCCTACAGTGCCGTTGTCCGGCATGTACAACAAGTCAGGAGGGAAAGTCAGATTGACCTTCAAACTTGAGCAAGACCAGCTATGGATTGGGACAAAAGGTGAGCAAGACTGCTCTCTGAGATGAATAATTGATAATTGGGCTGTAAATGAATCATGTGGACTAGAGCAGCTCCCTTTGTGACTGTGTCATGGCTAGGGAATAGTGTTGGTATTGTCATACTTCAAAACTACATTTTGCTTCCTCTTCTTGAATGCCGTTCTCCCAGACCAGTGAGAATTACTTGATGTTTTACCTCTGTTCTGGAATAACTTGTGCTCAGTCTTGCCAGTAGCTGATGTTCCAGTCTGCTATTCATAGCTCCAAATGTAAATCATAATGTTTGGCATTTCTAGCATATCTCAAAAGCGCTTCATAAACATTGGTGTGATGCCAGCATCAACACAAAAGCTCAGTGACTTGGCTAAGATGAGAGAATCTCAGACACAGAATTAAAACTGGGAGTGCTGGCATCTCTGTCCCTATCTGTCCTCCCACCTAGAGCTGGCTGGATGTCCTGTTTCAGTGATGTGCAGCTGCAGAAACTGTGGGATATTGTCGTACAAAGGGCTCAGTTTCCCACCTTGAGTGGTGCCAGGAGGAGTTGAAGGTGCTGTGGTGATAACTGAGGGTGCAAACGCTCCTTTAGTTTGACTGGGGCCGTGTTACAAGGATGAGCAAGAGGAATGGAAGTGCTTGCTCACTGTCTCAGTAAAGTAACCAAAGTGGACAGTAATAGTAGCTTTGGGTGGCACCTCAGCAGCTATGTCACTTCCAAAGTAAGCAGAAATCTTGGCAGGTTTTGACCTACTATTTGTAGGACAGACTTGAGTGTGAAGATTTTTCTGGCTTTAAAACCTATTGGTACCAGTTGCAGTGATTTTTCTCCTAGGCTAAGTGATGGAGGAGGACATTGGGGTTTATTTTCCTCTATAGGTTGGGTGGGTCAGATCACACACCGATAATGTTTTAAATACATGCTTAGTATTTAAGTAATTAATCCTTCTCCTTCACTTTCTAGACATGTTTCAGGTTTAGCATTTCTGCTGCGTTCTAAATTAGCAATTCTTCAGTTGTGAAATTTGATTCTTCTTGTAGTCATCTGTTTTGCTTGTAACCTGTTTCCCTACTTCCCAAAATTAGCAGCAGCTTTGCTTCCACTAGGGAATGGTAGTAATTGCTGGCTGTTGTTGGGAAAAACTCCTTCCTGGTCTGAGGAGTTTGTGGCAAATGCCAGCATGTAAGGGATGGAGTGAAACCAACTGGGTGTTAGCACAGACTTTGACTTGCTGGTCCTGGAAAGCTGGCACTGCTTCTTCCCTCAGTGCTGCACAGATTCCTGGGCTGATTCTGTAGCCCGAGGCTTGGTGTGGGTAGAGGTTTCTCAATGGCCTGGTGTCATTTTGGTAGAGGCATTGATAACAGGGATTTGTATGTGAAGAACAATTGATTTGCAGGATGCTAAACAAGTGCAAAGTGAGATTTTTTCTTGGTAAATGAATGCCGTGAGTCTGGGTTTGGTAGTTCACAGTCTGCTTACCTGCAGCACCAAGGCAAGGAATACTTGTCTTTACATTGCTATGCTTGTCTCCCTGTGCCCCCTGTTTAGGTACTTTTATTGGATCACACAAATTAGTTTGCTGTACCCATGGAACTCACAGTTCAGTTTCCCCTTTGTAGACTGTGGGTTTCTCTGTCTGATATCCAAGAAAACAGTTTTGGGTGAACACTGAAAGCTGGAACTGAAAGGAAGGATTTTGGACTTCAGTCCTCAGAAAGAAGTGAGGACAGAACAGAGAAGTCTGCCATGACCCATGTGCTTTGTTGTTATTGTTGGTAACTTCTGGCTAGCTGACATTCCTCCATCTTGGAATTGTAGTCATCTTTTCTTTTCAGTTTCACTTTTAGTTTCTTTCCCTTTTTTCTCATTAGTATTTCCTCCCCTGTGCTTTTATAACAGCAATTGAGTGCTGCCTCAGGGTAGAACCAGGACCGGGCTTTCAAAGAGTTTATTAGCTGTCTTTATCCAGCTTTTTTAGCCCTGCCATTTCCATAGAGCTTAGTGCAGTCCTTAGCAGTCAGTCCCAAACATCCTTACACCTGTCCAGCTTTCACGATGCTGAGTGATCCCATTAATCAGAGCGGAGTTCCTTGGGGGGAAACATTCAATAAAAGCCAGGGCTTTCCCCTCACCTAGTTTAGGCCCCAGTCAGGTGCTCTGAGGTGTTGATGTGATGCAGAGACATAAAATGTGAGAAACTGGGTGATCCAGGTTTGGATTCCTTGATGTTGTTAGTGTGCATGCTGTGGGGTGTGTGGTAATGTGGGGGATGGGCTTCAGAGTAGCAGGTGTCCAGAGCTTATCTGGACGGAAGGGTTGCCAGCAGGAGGAGCTTCTGGAAGTTATGGAGGTGGTGTTTGAAATAAATATGAAATACTGCTTCCCTATGTATTGGAAGTAATACTTTGATCCATTTTAATGTAGAGAGAACAGAAAAGTTACCCATGGCGTCCATTAAAAATGTGGTGAGTGAACCTATTGAAGGACATGAGGATTATCACATGATGGTAAGTAGTGTCTCTGCTTTGATAATACCTAGTCTAATTACTTCATGCAAATACACAGAAATAAGGCTTTTAAAGCAAGCAAGTTGGAGATGGACAGTAGTACCAGCCTCGTGGTGTGGAAGATGGGAATGTGGGCATGGTCTGCTTTCACTGTGTAAGTATTTTGGGTGGCATATTAAGTTTTGGGAACTTTGTGGAAATCTGGGCTGGTTTCGCACCAGCGTTAAGTGCTCAAGCGTTATTTCATATCTTCTGTTTTGTGTTAAAACAGTAAGGATACTTCTGATACAGCTCATGATTTTTTGATGTAACTGGTATTTTCTGGTCTGTTTTGACTTCTCGTTTCCATTGTAGTCATATAAACAAAAGGGCTTAAAAAATTGTGATTTGATGCTGTGATACTTTTTCCCGTATGTAATTTTCTGAAACACTGGTATTAGGTTTAGAGAGGTAACACATTTGAAGAGAGCTGTGCATATACTTCTGACTTTTTGGTTGTTTCTTTGCATCTGTGGGGTTTTCGAGTCCTTGCTTTCTGAAGTAGAGTAACTGACTTCTAATGCCGAAGAAGGGTCCTCATATGAGAAATCTGTTTCCCTCTTTAGGGGAAGAGAGGGGAAATGTTTTAGGTTAAAAGTCCTGTCTGCAGGAGGGCACTGGTCTAGGCTTTGTCCGAATGCTTGCTGCTTGATCCCCTGTGTGGAACACGTCTTCTTTGGAATATCCTGCAGTCAGCTCTTATCCCAGAGCCAGGACAGAGGGTGCTGGTGTGCCATACGTGTCCACACGTGCTGATAGAAGTAGAGAATAGGACACAATGTCCAAATCTGAAGTTCTTGGCTATTTTACGCCTATGAAAACATGGCCATTGCCTTATTCAGTTCCTGTTTGGCTTCCAAACTCTGTGCGTTCTGGTTGTTTGTTTAGAGACTGAGTTACACTTCAGATTCTGTCTTCCAGAGTGACTGCCTCATGTTCTTTAAACTGACTGAGACTTTTTTTTCCTGCACTGGTATCATAAAAGGAAAGAGCTCATCATTTTACTTGGTGCTTTGCAGTTCTTGTCTCTCTGACAGATGCTTTCTTAATTGCTTACCGAGTAACTCTAGTGTGCACCAAGTGCTGGAAGGAGGCAGCAGGTACCGCCAATGTGTCTGGTGTTGCGGTGGATGAGCTGTGTCCTCCCACTGGTGTAAGCTATGCTCTTTCCCTTGTGTAAATGTTGTCATTTTTAACTTTGCAGGCATTTCAGCTGGGCCCAACAGAAGCGTCTTACTACTGGGTCTATTGGGTACCAACTCAATACGTTGATGCAATCAAAGACACGGTGCTGGGAAAGTGGCAGTATTTTTGAAAGCACGCTCACCTCTGGCACAGGAAAATGGCACAAAGCTAAGGACACTGCTGGGAGAGGCCTCCAACATCTCTGGATGTGATAGTCCTGGAACTTATTAATAAAATATGGTAAACGAGGCACTGATGGAAGCCAGAGGTGATGTTCTTTCACCATTAGCTTACTTTTAACTTAAAAACTTCACCATCCCTTTTCTGCAGTCAGCTTCAACCATATTTAAAGCAAATACAATGGAAATCAATAAATCTGAATTCACAAAATATTGTGTGTAATACACTTAAATCTGCTGAGAGCTGATCTTCCAGTTTAGTTTTAAAAAAGAAAATATTACAATGTACTATTGAGGATTTTTTACATGGTTTGAACAAAACAGATATTTTCATAATCTTTCAGTTACAAGCATTAGAGTTAATTTAGTTCCTTGGTTGTGACAGAGAACTCAGAAATGTTTTTTTAAAAATAAACTTTAAACAGTATGTAAAGTTGATGTTCAGTAAGCCATGTTCTGCTGGCCCCTTTGTTTCAGGTTTGACTCTTGGTTTTCATCCAAAGATGCCCTGCTGTATTTTTCTTTTCCTTGCCTTTTTTTCCAATCGGGAAGCTCGGGGTCAGTGGCTCTGCCCCGGGATCGATGGCTCTGCCCCGGGGTCAGTGCTGTCTCTGGGTCGGTGCTCTCTCTCTGGGGTGCTCGTGTAGCGTGTTTGGTGCCAGCAAATACCCCTGTGGCTGTCCTGTGACCACAGTTGACCACATACTGCTCCTTCTCCCCTTTCTGTGATGGTTGTTCTTCCTGCCTGTGCTCCTCTCTGCTCCTGTTCTCCCTCCTGCCCCAGGATGCAGCGTTTTTCAGAGCATTTTCTTGATCAGGAGCTTTGCAGTCCCAAATCACTTTGTGGGTGTTGCAATGACCCCTCTCTATCTGAGAAAATCCTGTAATGCTGGATGATGCTGCCTGATGTGAACAGCGACATGAGTCTCGTCGAGGGATTGAACCACAGAGACCTTCCTGCCTACCTGCTTTGGGCTGAGAAGCAGGGAAGGGAGAAGCTTGGATGCCGCTTTGGATCCTCAATAACTGCAGCAGTCTTTCATGACCTGGATTTGAGAATGTGTAGTGATCTTATTCAGTGTGTCTTACCAAATTTAGAATATCTATCCAGCAACTGATCTTCTGAAACTCAGATCACCTTTCAGCTCTTCTGCTGGAGTTCACAGGCAGCTCTTGTGTTTCGCCCTGTCTGCAATCACACCCATCGCCTTCGCTCTGTGGTATTCTGCCGCTCATCTCCCAACTCGTGTGCTACTGATCTCAGGTTTCCTGGATGGACCTCTCAGTCCTGACAAGGTGCACACCCTGAACAGAAGGACTGCTGATCTTTTCTGATGCTGTAGGCTTGATGTTGTTCAGTGCAGGCAGCTCAACTGCTTGTGAAGCTTGTGGAGAAACAGCCTTGTAGCAACAGCTGATCTCAGACCATCCTATGTCTGTGTTCTGCTCTTCTGGAACTCCTTGCAGGAGTGAATTTCCAAATGAGTATTTATTTTTTTTTTAGAGACTGGGGAAACCGTTCACTTTGTCTTAAGATTCTGAGTTTATCTGTAGGCTCTTGATAGCAGCTTAAGCAGCTTTTGGGTTTGTACTTTCAGTTGGAGCATCCATGCAATGTGAATTTTGAGGGCATTCCATATCCTGTGTATAAACTGGTGATGTGCTTGTTGCTCTTGTAACTTGAGGTGTTTCTTCTCTGCATACAAACCACCACCAATGCTGTAGACATCAGTGCACCCAGGAGCTCACCCACAGCAGTGCCAGCTCCCTGGAGACGCTTGCAGCAGTACGGGTGGTAGAGCTGGTGTGAGTTACCTGGACAGAACATTGTAGCCTCTGTGCTGCTGTCATATGCATCATTTTCTAGTGACCAGTCCCAGTATTAAGGCTTAAGCTCAAAATTCAGCTCTGGTGGGAGGTGTGTGCACTGCATTACAGTGACAACGGGTGACATCAGTGTTTTCTGTCACTTGGGGTCACCTTTCCACTCACTCTCTTGGTTCTGGGATGATCAGCTCCCACGGGCTGCTTGATGTGCTCAGATGTGTCTATCCATCTGTTCGTATTCCATTTCCTTTCCTACTCTTCCATTTGCTTGTTTCTCAGAAGGACGTGTATCTTGGTTCCAGCTCCTCCCAGGGCTACTGTGGCTCTGTGCTCGCTGCGGTGATGTGTGGGGCTGAGGGTGGGCAGGAGCGGATCTGCTGCTGCCGAGGCAAGACAGGCGCGTGGGCAGGGCAGGACCCATCATCCCCATCTGTGCCTTTCCCAAGGGCCCAACTGCTCTGCATCCCCTGCCAGCTCTGATCACTCACCTCAAAAGAAACTGAATATAAACCTGTGGTCACAAAGCAGTTCAAAACATTATAAACTCAGAAACTGTGATCCTGTTTAGGTGCTTCTCTTCAAGTTGAATTTGATTTGAAAAATGAAACTTTCCTTTTTTGTACTGTGTGCTAGGCTTGAATTAAAATACAGGACAGTATATGAAATGTTTTAATTGTTGTTAGTTGGCTTAATGGAGTAGGCATCTTGGGAGCTCTTTGAAGTGAATATTCCAGCTCCTGGCGTAGGATGGCATTGGGAATGCAGAAGTCTATTGCTGAACCTTGTTTGGATTTGCACAGAGACCACGTCCTATGTGGAAGCCTCGTGTGACTCAAGTTTTTCATATCAAGTTTAAGGTTATGGTAAATCATTAATTTCCATTAATGACACTGTTTGATGATAGATCCGTAACAAAAATAAGGGGGCTGCGATGATGAAAGAGGAAAGAGCAACCTGGATTCAGAGCTGGATAAGGACACTTAACGCAGTGCTTTATAGGTGGTAGCACTTGCACAACCTCCTGAAGTTTGCACTCAAGGCAATTCGCATCCACTGCTGCTTCATCTGGAAGGCCTGAAGAAAGACGATTCACGGGCAGTGATACCATCAAGGTGCCATATCATGTGGGTCTGTTCCGCTTCCCCCTCCCCACTTCTCCTGTGGGCAGGGCCGCGCTCCGGTTGCTCGCTGCTCCAGCACGGTGCAGCAGGGTTGGCTTCCAAACTTTCCTCCTTTTATTTACTCTTTCTTCCGCTGTGACTTGATTTTCCGATGGAGCTGCCTTCATTTCAGGTTCTGTACTCCAGCCTTTCCCCACAGACTGGGGTGAAGTTGTTAACATCCTGTTTTGTTAATTAATGGCCTTGTCACTGGGAGGAGGGGGACCAGGAGAGCTGCTACCAGACCTGTGTGAACTGAGAACTATGGGGCTGTTTCACCTTCCAGCAAAGGACTCACTTTGTGTGGCTCATGGGAGTTCACTGAGTCTTATCTGTATTCTAAGCAATTTGTTCTCCAGTTTTGTATTAAAAAACAAAAGATGTAGATGCTCCTGTCCACCGTGGATTTACTGTCAATGGAATATGTAAGCACCAGGGATTATGGTATTTTAAAATTGCCCGTTTTGGGGGAGGGCAAGGTGACAATTCTTTAGTCTTAGATTTGCACTGCTGGAGTTTTCTAGCTGTAACCTTGACTGGTTATCCCAGTGTTCTGTAAGATCAGTCTTATTAATTAAAATTTGATAATTAAGTATTTCTGTGTTTGTATTCCAACGTTCTGTACGCCTTAAGCTACTTCCAACCACGTGAACGACTGTTAGCAAATGCTTTGCAGTTCATTTCTTTGTAGAAACCTGGAAATCCATGGGAACCTGTGCTGGTCATGCCAGACACCCTCAGTGCCTTCCTCAGCAGCTGGGATTCAGGTGCACTGCTCCATGTGGTGCTTCATTCGGAAAGGCAGTGAATCACAGAGGGAGCTTTCAGCTCCCTCTTCAAACCCAGAGGATCTAATCTCGTTCTGTAGTCGCTGTTCTTGCCATGCTGAACATGCTCGCTGGACGTTACACGCGTGACAGCTGCTTGCACTGTCTGAACTCTCAGTTTGTTGCAGCAGCCCCGGGAAGCGGGTGCTTGGGAGAAGCTGCTGGCTCTGCTGCATAGAGGATGCTGCCTCTGGGTGCTGCTGCCTTCAGGAACTTTCACTACCACACCTGGTCTAAAAGATGGGCTGAGGCTGTTCAACAGGGCATCACTGAAAGTCAAAACAGAAGTGTGGTATGCGTATGCCCAGCGTATGCGAACAGGCAAGTTCTCATCCAGTTTCATGTCTGGGTGTGACCAAACTGTAATGGGCAATAGCAGAACTCGCGGGGTGGGGAGTTGAATCCCACTGAAAATCCCTTCCACCTCCTGCTTCTCTCTTTGCGAAGAGCTCTTTTAGAAGTTGCTACACTTCACTGAGGAGTGCTGGGGATGCCAGGGTGGGATATGGGGGTGGGGATGTGCTGGGGATGGGGGGATGCTGTGGGTACCAGAGTACTGGGGGGAGTGGGTTTGTTGGGGGGAGGGTAGTACCAGGGTTCTGGGAGTGCTGGGTGGGGATGGGGGCGCGCCAAGGGCCATGGGGGTGCTGGGTGGGGATGGGGGAATGCCGGCAGGCATGGGGAGGCTGGGGATACTAGGGGCCGTGTGCCAGGGATCCAAGGGATTCAGAGAAGTACTGGGGTGCTGAGGATGGAGGCTACTGGTGTGCTGGGGGTGCCAGAGGTACCAGGATGCTGGGGATGGGGGGGCTGCCGGGGGTTACTGGGGTGCTGCCGGGGGTTACTGGGGTGCTGGTGGTAACAGAGTGGGAGGGTGCTAGGTGTAACAGGGATTTGGGGTGGGGGGTGAAGGGGGTACAGGGGTGCCAGTCCTGGGGCTGGGGGTGCCGGTTCTGGGGGGGGCTGGTTCTGGGGGTACCGAGGTGCCGGGTCTGGGAGGATGCTAGAGGCTGGGGGTGCCGGGTCTGGGCGTACCGGTTCTGGGGGTACTGGGGTGCCCGGTCTGGGAGGATGTTGGGGGCTGGGGGTGCTGGTTCTGGGGGTGCCGGTTCTGGGGGTACTGGGGTGCTGGGTCTGGGAGGAAGCTGGGGGCTGGGGGTGCTGGTTCTGGGGGTGCTGGTTCTGGGGGTGCCGGGTCTGGGAGGATGCTAGAGGCTGAGGGTGCTGGTTCTGGGGGTGCTGGTTCTGGGGGTGCCGGGTCTGGGAGGATGCTAGAGGCTGCGGTTGCTGGTTCTGGGGGTACTGGGGTGCCGGGTCTGGGAGGATGCTGGGGGCCGGGGGTGCCGGTTCTGGGGCGCGGCGGGCAGTCCCGCGGCGGGGCGGGGGGGGCCGGGCGGCAGCGCTGGGACCCGCCCCGTTCCCGCGGGCTCCGGGCGGCGATCGGCGCGGGGCATGGGCGAAGCGGGGCTGCTCCGGGCGGCGATCGCGCTGCTGCTGCCGCTGCTGCCCCCGGCACCGGTAACGGCAGCGGGGAACGGGGCGGGCGGGACCGAGTCCGCAGAGGGGAGCGGGGGGCGGGAGTCTCCGTGGTGTTGAGGGGCGCAGGGGCTGCCCCTGGGGCCGGCCGGGGCTGAGAGCGGAGTCACCTGCCCCGGGAGGCCGTGGTCCCCTCCTGCTCCGGGAGCTCCCGGTATCTCCGCTCGGCCCCGCGGCCCTGGCTGTGCTCGGCCCCCCCACCTCAAGCCCCGGGGCTTCGCCGCAGGCTGTGGGACCCTCGGGAAAGCAGGGATGGTGTGGCCATCCCGTGGGAAGAGCAGCAATACCCCTGGGCTAGGGCTGGGAGGAGAGGGCCGCAGCTCCCACTGCTCCCAGTTCTGAGTCCAGAGAAGAGCAACGAAGCTGGTGAAGGGGCTGGGGAACAGCCCTTATGAGGAGCGGCTGAGAGAGCTGGGGGTGTTTAGCCTGGAGAAGAGGAGGCTGAGGGAAGACCTCATTGCTCTCTACAACTACCTGAAAGGAGGTTATAGAGAGGAGGGAGCTGGGCTCTTCTCCCAAGTGACAGGGGACAGGACAAGAGGGAATGGCCTCAAGCTCCGCCAGGGGAGGTTTAGGCTGAACATGAGGAAAAAAATTTTCACAGGAAGGGTCACTGGGCACTGGCAGAGGCTGCCCAGGGAGGTGGTTGAGTCCCCTTCCCTGGAGGTGTTTAAGGGACGGGTGGATGAGGTGCTAAGGGGCATGTTTAGTGTTTGCTAGGAATGGTTGGACTTGATGGTCTGATGAGTCTCTTCCAACCTGGTGATTCTATGTGTTGAGCAAGCTGGGCAGCCTAGCTTTGCTCGAGTGCCCTGCCACAAAAAACAGCAGTTGCAGAAGAAATGGAAGAAATGGCAAAGCACTGGGAGTAGGAAACACCAAGCTGGTGAGCATGGAGCCTGCTCTGCCAGCTGGAAGGGCTCAGTGGTCTCAGTTCTGTTTCTGTGTGCGGGTGGCCACGCCACAGCACTGGGTGTCTGCCGCTGGTGTGTTGGTGCAGCTGGTCCCACACAGCTTGCGTGGCTGCACCAGGCTGGAGAAAGCAGCAGAGAGTGACTAGCCCTTTGCCTGTCCCATGGCCTCCTCTGGACAAGTGAGAGCTTGGAAACTTGCTCTGACCTCACTTAAAAATTAAACAAGATGGGTGGCAAATAAAATAATAGGGCTTGAAGCAGGGGTGGATGTGAAGTACACTGGGAAGGGGCTGGCCTGCGCTCCTGGCAGGAGGTGCAGCTGGAGAACAGGCAACCGGCACCCATCGGGGCTGCTGGTGGTGGTGTTGGAACTGGAGGGACCTCAGAGACACAAGGCGGAAGGTGTCTCCTGGCTACCATGGACAGATGAGCATGTGCTCACATGCGGACACTGTCCTGGCGCTGGCTGCTCTTTAGTCCAGCTGGGTCCATTCTGCCTCGTGGCGATGGGCAGCCTGGGCATGCTCTGCTGCCCAGCATCAGGGACGGCCACGCCAGCCCTGCCTCTCCCTGATCCGTTTGGGCTCCTGCACTGTTTGCAGATCCCTGTTTGCTGATGGGGTGAGGCTGGTATGGGTGCCTGCGGCGGCTGAGCTGGCGTTCGCTGTTCAGATGCTGCACACGGAAGCAGCCGCTCCACTTCCCAGCTTGAATTCGCAATTACTCCCGTGAATTCGCAATTACTCCCTCAGCGTCGGGGTAGATGGAATCTGTCGCTTTGAAGGCCTGAGCGAGCGTTGACTGCATTTCTGGCATGAAAAGTCACCCAACTCGTTTGTTTCTGGAAGGAGCCAGTTGTTGGGCTGTTTGTGTCACCCTTAGAGAGGGACTCAGGAGTGGTGGCTGGGAACAACCACGCTGCAGCTCATCCTCACGAGCAGCAATTCTGACTCCAGGCAAAGCAGGGAAAATCTGTGCTGGCCCTGAATTGCATTGGTGGGACAGGAGCAATGCCATGGGAGTCAGGGCCCACGGGTGCCACACGCTGCTGGGGGTCCCGCTCACTACGAGCACAGAAAACTGAGCGCTGGGGCTGAATAAAACACTGTTCCTCCCAACAGCCAGCGTGGTTCTGGGGGTGTCCTGTGCAGGGGGAGCTGGACAAACCAGCACATCAGATATACTGGTGTGAGGAAAGAAGTTATTCTCCCTCCCAATCTTGTCCCACAGAGGAGGAGAAGGGACCCTGGGGCTCTGCTGCTGTGGGGGCGGGGGCTGCCGAGCTACCTGGGGCCAGGGGGACCTGTCCCTACATCAGGCCCTGCCCCCCAAGAAAAGGTGTTTTGTTGTTTCTGTCTATAGTATCTCACCAGTGGTGCTGTGGCTGTCCCAGAAACGCTGCTCTTCGTATCCACTCTAGACGGGAACCTTCACGCAGTGAGCAAGAGCACAGGTGACATCAAGTGGACCCTGAAGGATGGTGAGTAAGGACAGGGGGTGCCCACTTGCAGCCAGGCTCCCTGGGCTCAACACAGCTTGGGGTCAGGGATGCACCCCACTCACAAGTGATGGGCCACAGGGCAAGAGAGAATGGCCTCAGGCCGCACCAGGACAGGTTCAGATTGGACATCATGAAAAATTGCTTCACCGAAAGTGTTCCCGGGCTCTGGCAGAGGCTGTGCAGGGAGGGGATGGAGTCCCCTGTCCTTGGAGGGGTTTAAAAGATGGATAGATGAGGTGTTCAGGGACAGCCGGGCTTGATGATCTCAAAGGTCTTTTCCCACCCAGGGATTCTATGACTCCAGTGATTCCAGCCTGGCACCTGCTGGTATGGAAGTTCCTCTGGTGCTGGGGGTGCAGCTCTAGCCCCAGGCAGGGCCAGCCCACGGTGCCTTTTCTGGGGCTGAAATGCAAACGAGCAGGGCAGCACATGGCTGTGCTTGGTAAACACTGCCACGCTGTCTCACTCGCAGGGAGCGGCCGCTGACGTCTGCGTTTCACTCTCTCTTTCAGATCCTATTCTGCAGGTGCCGGTCTATGTGGCAGAGTGAGTGTCGTCCACCCGGGCAGGGCAGCAGCCAGCGGGCAGCTAGGAGCCTTGCCCTGAGCAACCAACATATCTGCAGCAGGAGAGGGGAACCTTGGAGAAGGGAACGTCCCAGCCTGAGCCGTAGCGTTGCCCTAAACCCACCCTTTGTGCTGGCACTTTATGTGTGGTGATGAGCTGCTCCCTGCTGCTGGGTTGCAGCCTCTCTACAGGCAGCCCAGGAGCTCTCAGTGGCACTGGGCGCAAAAGCCTAGAAGAGAAATTGAGGAAAAACACCCAAAGGTGCCAGGGGAGGAAGGAGAGTAATGAGAAACCCTGGGGCAGGCAAGGTTCCGAGCCAGCATGGCTGGCAGGCACAGAGCATCCGTACAGAGTTATGGCGCTGAACCAGAGCTCTCTCCTACCAAATCCAGTGCTGGGAGTTCTGGGAAAGGTCTAGACCACAGGGAATCACTCAAGCAAACTGCTGAAGGGTTTCTGTAGTGCAGCTCCTCCCTAGTCCTTGTCTGGGGAAGCACTTCATGCTTTTCTCTCCTTTCCAGACCAGCGTTCCTTCCAGACCCCAACGATGGCAGCCTGTACATCCTGGGAGGAAAAAACAAGGAAGGCCTGATGGTCAGTGGGGCTGCGAGCGTCCCCCCTGCCCACATCCCATGGGGTTTGCATGGCTTGGGGACCTGGCAGACCTGCTGGACAGGGCGAGCCGGGTGCCTGTGGGTGATCCCGCTCACCTTTGGTACTTCGGAGATGTCAGTGAATGGCTGTGGGGCAAACACAGCCCCTTTCCTTCATCACTGCTCTATCCTGCTCTGGGGCTGAGTCGAGGATGGGGAGGCTCTCTCAGGGCACCTCTTCTTCCCACTGTGCTTCCAAAGGCAGGAATACTGCCACTCGGGGAGGTTTTTCTCAGTTCCCACATCCATGCTGCCGTCTGTGTTGCAGAAGCTCCCATTCACCATCCCGGAGCTGGTCCAGTCCTCTCCGTGCCGCAGTTCGGACGGCGTGCTCTACACCGGTACGTGGAGACTGGCCGCTGCACTAGACCCGGGGCCAGAGGAGGAGAGGCTGCGCGGCGACCGCCTGGGCATGTGTCCTCACAGGGTAGACAGATGGATACCTTAGTGACAGACGGCAGAACTGCAGACTTCCAGAAAATGTGTTTTTATTCTCAGGGAAGAAGCAGGACACCTGGTTCATCGTTGACCCCAAGTCAGGAGAGAAGCAGACCACTTTCTCAACAGAGGCTTGGGATGGACTGTGTCCATCCAGTCCCCTGCTCTACATCGGCCGCACCCGTAAGCCAGTCCTGCTGTCCGTCTGTCTGTCCCACCCCAGGTGAGCTAGTCCGTGACCTCATGCCCTGCTCTTGTCCCTAGAGTATGTCATCACCATGTATGACACCAAGTCACGGGAGCTGCGCTGGAATGCCACCTTCTCCGACTACTCGGCACCACTCTGTGAGGAATCCTACCACTACAGTGAGTGGTCACCACGCAGGACCTGGCTCTGCGGGAACCCTGGGGAGGTGCTGGGGGGTCACGGCTGTGCCAGCCTCAGCTCTCATGGGAGCAGAGCGGGAGGGCACAATCCATGGCCAGCAGCAGGACTGAGGCAGGTGCAGGGGACGAAGCCCCATGGGCAGCACTGCTGCATCACCTCCTCCCTCTGTCTCTGCCCAGAAATGACACACTTCGTGTCGAGCGGGGACGGGCTGGTGGTGACGCTGGACAAGGAGAGCGGGGAGGTCCTGTGGGCACAGAACTATGACTCGCCTGTGGTCGGCATCTACGTGTGGCACCAGGACAGCCTCCGCCGCGTCCCCCACCTCAACCTGGCCATGGAGACCCTGCGCTACCTGACCTTCCACTCGCAGGACATCCACCTCCTCAAGGGGAGCTACCAGTCCGTGAAGGATTTCACTGCCACCAAGACTCAGCTGCTGTATGTGGTTCCTGTGCCGAGGCAGCTGGTGGCATTTGCATTGCCTTTGCTTGGCTGCCCTGATCCGTGATGGATAGAAAGCTGATGCTTGTCCGCACCTTGCAGGCCAGCGCTCTACGTGGGGAAGTATGCAGCCAGCTTCTATGCCTCGACCTCCCTGGTCCACGGCAGCGTGGCTCTGGTGGTGAGTCCCTCTCGGGGTGAGCCACAATGGGTGCACGTCCCGGCTGCACTGTGCTCCACGAGCTGTTGGACCCCCAGCCACAGGGCATCATGCTGGCCAGGATCGATGGCCCCACCACGGACGATGTGACCATGAGAGAGTCAGGGGAGTGCGAGATCACACCCAGCACAGACGTCAAGTACCCGCAGGGCAGCATCACCTCACTCCGCAACCAGTGGCTCCTGATAGGTGCGGACACACTTGGAACAGAGGCTTTCCCAGCGTCCTTTGCCAGGCAAGGGGCAGCCCGAACTGGGTTTGGGGGAGGCAATGCAACCTGCTCTGCGCAGTGGAGTAAATGAGGACCCTCGGGGACTGCAGCCCATCCCTGTCCCCTCTGCAGGCACAGCAGGGACACTTTGAAGCAGGGCTCCCTATTGCCTATGCTGGTGCCTGTGTGCAGGTCCTGGGTTATTCACCCTGCTCTCTGGTCGCTCTTGCGGGCGCAATGGCTGTGTTGGTGTTTGGCCATCAGGGCCATCCCAGGGTGATGGCAGAGGAGGCAGAGGGCAGCAGGGTCAGGTCCCCACTATGTGGAGGGAGCAACTTCCCCTCTGCTTGTCCCCAGTGGTGGCTGCCGCTCGGGGGCCCCTCTCTGGGGACAGAGCCCACAGGTTGTGTCTGTGATGTTTCTTGTACCTCCCATCAGATTCGATGCTTCTCCTGTCTGGAGAATCCTGTGGACCTGAGGGACCGAACCTGTGAGCAGAGACCAACTGATGGTTGTCTCTGTTCTTGTCCCACCGCAGGGCACCACGAGCCACCTCCTGTGGTCCACACTACGATGCTGCGAGCCTTCCCAGAGAACCTGAGGAAGACAACGGAAACCATCATCCCCAGGGCTTCTCCGGCCAGGACAGTGTTCGATGATGTGCGTGGCGGAGCTCTGTGCGGTCCCACCTCTGCTCTGGGGAAACCATGGGCAGTGCCAGCTCACAGAAGGGGCTGGGCTGGGTACTGGGTCCCCAGCGTGGGGTGGCACAAGGGGGCCCCGCGTGCAGGGCTGTGATGGGGAGGGGATCACAAAACTACATGCCCAGCGGTCTGTCCCTCTGGTGTCACCCAGCCCCGGGTATCTGTTGCAGTTCCTGGCTCCGAGTGGCCTGGAGGAGCCGGCTGTCCGCAGCGAGAGGCACTTCCAGCCAGACCCCTTACCGAGGGAGCAGGAGGAGGTCTACCCCGAGGCGGGCACCTGGGACCTGGTGATGGCCGGTGTTGGCACGGCCCTGCTGGGCGGAGGAGTCCTCCTGCTCCTGCTCACAGTGAGTTCTGCTAGAGCATCTTCTGGGTGCTGCCGGAATCCTGCTTCTGCAGGGCTGGGGACTCCTCTTTGCCCGTCCTCAGGCAGCCAGCGGTGCCGTGGCTGTTAGGAGCTGTGCAGCTCCTGTGCTGGCTTTTATGATCTTGCAACAAGCCAACATGGAGTGTGGCTTGTGCTGAGCCCTGCTGATGCTTCAGCTGTGCTCTAGGACACAGGAGCCAAGTGCTCCCATGGTTTGTGTTCCAGAAACTGCAGAAAGAACACAGGATGCAGCAGCAGCAGCTGGAGAAGCAGATTCAGCTCCCACAGCAGGAGATGCAACTCCCAGGCCAGTTCTCCGGGGAAGGTGTCCCTGCAGAGCCTGGGGAACCAGGGCCAAGCCAGGGAAGCGCGTCACAGCTCTCACAGAGCTCCAGCCCCTCAGCCTGCCTGAAGGACATCGTTAATGGGATGGTCAGCCCTGATCCGGCTGTCCCAGCGGCAGCTGAAGGTGTGTGGAGGGGGAACAGGCAAGGTGTGAGGGTCTTTCTGTCTGCAGATATTGTCACCCAAAGCAGGAGCCCAGGGATGAGAGGTCTGCAGCCCAGCTGAGCTGGGAGGAGATGCAAAACCTGCTCCTGGATAAGGATGGGCCACAAAAGCAGTTGCAAGAGTAGTAGGAGGGCTGAAGAAACTTCTGAGTGGTTTAAGCCTGGATGTCCTTCACACAAGACAATGCTCACAGGCTGAAGTATGGCTGTCCTTCTCTGCAGATGCAGAATCAGACATGATCGTAGTTGGGAAAGTTTCTTTTAACCCCAAGGACGTGCTGGGCCATGGAGCTGGAGGAACCTTTGTCTTCAGGTCGGTGGCACCCTGGAGTGTCTGACCTCATGCCCTTCTCCTCCCTGGGGGCCACAAGGACTGTGCCAAGGCAGCCCCTTCCCTGACTGGAAGCTTGTGGTTCAGGGGCTTTAGAGAACAGGTTTCCACCCTCCCCTTCTCATGATCCTCACCAAATCCATCTGGGGAGCTGGGCTTGTGCCTCTGATATGCAGGAACCAGTAGGCAGGGCAGGGCCCCCCCCTTGCACCACTGCTCCATGCTCCCCTTCTCCTCTAGGCTGCGCCTGCAACCTCATGAGGGTACCCTGGCTCTGACTGAGCCCCTGTACCCAGTACCAACCACAGTGTAAAGGAAGGGAGGTTGTTTTTCTACCAAAATGGCACCTGAGCTCCCCATTTCCAGTTTGCTGCAGAGGTTTCTGCAGGTCCACAGCTTTGGGTTCCCGGTATCAGCCAAAGCCTGGCCAGGCTGCATCTGCCATGCTGCCTTTGCCCTGGACACTGTCATCATCTCTCTGCACAGGGGACACTTTGATGGCCGGAATGTGGCTGTGAAGCGCCTCTTGCCCGAATATTTCCATCTCGTGGATCGCGAGGTCCAGCTGCTCCGGGAGTCGGACGAGCATCCCCACGTCGTCCGCTACTTCTGCACTGAGAAGGACAAGCAGTTCCACTACATCGCCATCGAGCTCTGCTCTGCCACGCTGCAGGAGGTGAGCCTGCAGCCCTCTCCCTGCCCAGCCCTGGGGGCACAGGGCAGTTGACCCTGGATGTCCCCATCCTCAGGAGTGCATCCTGAGGGTTGGTCCCCAGGGACGTGCATCAGGTTCTGTCTGTGCTGTCGGGGAGGTCTGCTCCCATGGGACAGTGTTGCAATCAGAACCCTCGGTGTTTCTGCCTGGCCCGGGGCACGCAGCCCTGCTCCCAGCCCATTTCCCAGCGGTCAGAGGGATGGGTTGGATCAGGTGTGGGCAGGCTGCCAGGCACTCTGGGGAGGGTTTGCCCCCTTGGGAGGGAGCAGGGCAGCTCCAAGCCTCGGCATCCATCAAGGCGGTTGTTCACGTGCTGGGCAGAGACTTGGTGTTCAGGAGAAGCATCCTTTCACTGCTCTGTAAGGGAGCATTGCTGAGGCTGTGGAGGACACAAGTCTTGGGCTTCTTCTCCCAAGTGACATAGAGCAGGACAAGAGGGAATGGCCTCAAGCTCCACCAGAGGAAGTTCAGGCTGAACATTGAGGAAGAAAATTTTCATAGAAAGGTTCATTGGGCACTGGAAGAGGCTGCCCAGGGAGGGGGTTGAATCACCTTCCCTGGAGGTGTTTAAGGGACGGGTAGATGAGGTCCTGAGGGACATGGTTTAGTGTTTGATAGTAATGGTTGGACTCGATGATCTGGTGGGTTTTTTCCAATCTGATGATTATATGATCCTATGATTCTAAGTGCAAGCAGCACACTGCAGGGGGAACAGATGCCAACCAGGCAGCTCAGGGACTGGCAAACACTGGGCACATGTGGCTTCTGCATAGGCTTGTCTCCTCCACCTGTCAGCCTAGTGAGAAGTTCCTCTCCCAGCAAGCTTTGCCTTGGTTGCCCCAGTAAATCAGGAGCAAAGCAGTTGATCTCTTTCTCCCGCTATGTGGTCCTAGTATGTGGAAAGCCCCAACTTCGATCGCCGCGGGCTGGACCCGGTGTCCCTGCTGCGTCAGACCATGTCTGGGCTGGCCCATCTCCACTCCCTCAGCATCGGTGAGCTGGCAGCGTGCGGGTGGGAGGGCAGCATCTCCTGTCTTGGTCCTCTCCTCCACTGAGGCCACCAGATTCAAGCAACAGCCAGTGTGGTCAGCTGCATGTGAGGTGGCAGAGCACTGTGCTGGCAGTGCTGGTCCCGCTCCAGCCCTGTCACACTGGTGGGTGACACCACGCACTCTCTCCTCCAGTCCACCGCGACCTGAAGCCTTGTAATATCCTCATCTCTGTCCCAAATCGCCACGGGCAGATCCGAGCTGTCATCTCTGACTTTGGCCTCTGCAAGAAGCTTCAGAGGGGACGACAGAGCTTCAGCCTCCGCTCCGGCATCCCTGGCACCGAGGGCTGGATTGCTCCTGAGGTGCTGCAGGAGCCCCCGAAGGAGAACCCAGTCAGTGAGCCTGATGCATCCTCGCACCCAGAGTCCTCCTCGAGCCCCTCGGGACAGAGTCCCCATGCTGGCTGCGGCCTCATGGTTGCTGCTGGAATGGACCCTGATGCCAGAAGCTCTGAGTGCCCAGGCCAGCCCAGCTGCAGCACAGCAGTGCTCCTGCCTAGGGCTGCCCCTGCATATTCACTGTGGGGAGGTGGGAAGGGGCCGTGGTTCTCTGTTCAGCCCAGAGACTCCTGTCTCTGTTGGAAGCTGGTTGCTGTGCTGGTCCCTGGCAGCACATGCACTGGTGACGTGCTGTGTGTGTCACCTCGAGCTGGGCTTGGTTTACAACCAGGTGAGACCCCAGCAGCTCCAGTCTGTCCCTCTGGCTGTGGAACCCTGACTTCTGCCTGTGACACTGCTGACCTCCTCCCTGATAAGGACCCAGTACAGTGGGTGCTTTGCTGGCTCCAGGCAGCAGGGCAGGCAGGAGCGACGCGTTTTCCAGCAGTTCCTTAGCAAGCGTTCACGTAAAAGAACGGAAAAATTGGGAGGTGATAGCTTTCCTGGCCCTGTGCTGTGAGGATCCCATCTCCCGCTTAATGTTTTTTGCAGACGTGCGCGGTGGACATCTTCTCTGCTGGCTGCATCTTCTACTACGTGGTGTCCAGAGGGCAGCACCCATTCGGGGACAGCTTGTGGCGCCAGGCCAACATCTTGTCGGGCTCTTACCAGCTGAGCTGCCTGCAGGAGGAAGCTCACGGTGAGACCCTTTGCCACAGGGACATCCCCGCAGGTCAGCCCTGCTCTGAAGGAGCAGCTCCAGGTCCTCAGGGAGATGTTAGTTCTCTGTTTTCTTGTGTTGCCCTCCAGACAAGCTTGTTGCGCGAGAGCTGATTGCAGCAATGATCAGCCCCGAGCCCCA
The DNA here is from genome assembly GCA_033558105.1 of Coccyzus lansbergi. NCBI lineage: Eukaryota > Metazoa > Chordata > Aves > Cuculiformes > Coccyzidae > Coccyzus > Coccyzus lansbergi. Next base: position 506,098 of record JAUMJK010000860.1, read on the forward strand.
GCACCGACCCTCGGCCCCCATGGTGCTGGTGCATCCCTTCTTCTGGAGTCAGGAGAAGCAGCTGCAGTTCTTCCAGGTGAGCACGTGCTGTCCCTCCAGGCAGCGAACATGGGTGTGCTCTGAAAAACAAGTACTGGAAGCAGCCGGGTTCAGGTCAACGTGCTCATTCAGAGCTGCTTTTGCAAGGGGTGGAGGGGGACCCTGGGTTTGGGGCCAGCACCAAAACATTGTCATCCACCATCGACACCGTCTCTGTCCCCTGGCACTGGATGGGGTGACACAGGCCAAGGGCCAGCACCGTAACCAACCTGGTCCCTGCAGGACGTCAGCGACCGCATCGAGAAAGAGCCTGCTGAGGGGCCCATCATCTCTGCACTAGAGGCAGGGGGACGGACGGTGGTGAGGACCAACTGGAGGATGCACATCTCCTTCCCACTGCAGGCAGGTGAGTGCAGAAGGACCAGGGAGCAGAATCGGGCAGGGCGTGGGGCTCCTGGCTCCAGTGCCCTTAACTGAGCAGGAGGCTCATGCCCAGGGGCCAAAAATGAGGGTGGGTAAATGATCCAGCCCTTCCTTGGGAGGGCAGAGCAGAGTGGAGCAGGCAGGCTACACTGGGATGCAGGGGCTGTGGCAGCTCTGTGCCCATTAAACTTCATTTAAATGTTCTCTATGTCACCTTACACCATAAACAAAAAAAAAAATAAACTTCCAGTTTTCCACCAATAAAAAGAAATACAATTATCAGGCTATGGCAAACAGAGATGCAGAAATGCACTGCAAACCTTACCTTGCTGCTAGAGTAGATTTGCAAATCACATCAGTATTAAGAATATTAAGAATTTCATCCTTCCTTTTAAGAAGCACTGAAACCATGTGATGCCATATACAGAAGTCAAAAGAACACAAGTCAGATGAAGGCTTTCTAATAATAGCATCAAAATCCTAAGACACATTTCAAATTAGATAGCTCATATCAAACCCCGAATCTGTTTGATAGATTTAAGAGCTCAAATATGAAAAACCTTTCAGCAAACCTCAAACAACTTCTTATTTTTTCTGCTGCCCACCATCATCTTAAGAGACAAACTATAAACTGAACTTTCCTCAGAAAACTGAGCCTGGTTCCTAGACACATCTAGAAATAGCAAGGTGTTGATCACTACAGATTATACAAGATATAAACATCATCCCCTTGCTCAACCTCACTCTTGCTCTCCCCAGACCTGAGGAAGTTCCGCACCTACAAGGGGGGCTCGGTGCGTGACCTCCTGCGGGCCATGAGGAACAAGGTACGGCTGCTCCAGTTCCCTGTGCCCTCCACCCCACTCCTACCCCAGCCACTCATCTCACCCTTTCTCCTGCAGAAGCATCACTACCATGAGCTGCCGGCTGATGTCCAGGCTGCCCTGGGCCCTGTCCCTGATGGTTTGGTGCAGTATTTCACCTCCCGCTTCCCACGGCTGCTGCTGCACACGCACAGGGCCATGCGGGTCTGCGCCCACGAGCGTCTCTTCCACTCTTACTACTACCAGGGGCCAGGAGGTGATGGGCAGTGAGCAAGGGCTCCTCCCTGCCTGTACCCGCAGCCCCATCCTGAGCAGCCCAAGAGCTCTCCTGCATCCTTCTCCCCTCCCTGGAGCGAGGTGGGACCCAGCACCCATTGGGTGCCCCATGTGCATGTGGGTTCCCAGCAGCACAGTCAATGAGGTGAGCACAGGGCAGCTCCAGGCTCCTCCCTAGAGGGATTCTCCAGGCAAATGGGCACAGAGACTCCAAAGCCTGAAAGCATTTATGTCCGAGAGCAAAAAGTCTCCATGGTGGCCATGGGGCTCTGAGAAGAAAGAAGAAAACACATGCTCTGTGGTCCAGAGGGCAGCTGGGAGAGGACAAAGCTGGGCTGGGGCCAGGTCCCAGAGGTGCATTCACCAGGGAATCAGTGAACTTTGTCCCATGCCACACACCTGGGGAAGCAGCTCTTCGAGCATGTGTCCAGCACAGGCTGTGACACCAGCCTAGCCACAGGAGGTGACCTGAGGCCCAGCCAAGCACATGAGCTTTGAGAAGTCACTGTAGGGCTTGGACTTGCCCTTTACATCAGCCCTGCCAGGCATGGGGCCACCAGCACCATACCAGGAATGAAGTTGTTAATCTCAGCTGGGCTGAGAGGAAGGTCTTTTTCCTTTCTGTTCCCAGCAGCCTGCCTGTTCTGCACCAAAGCTGTGGTCTCATGACATGAAGGCAGACACCCCCTTCTCCCTAGGGCTCCCTCCTCTCTGAGCGCAGCCCTGTTCTGGTTTACAGCACCCCTGGGGGTGCACATTTCATAGGAGCCAGGCTGCAAGGGGAGGGGCTGCTGGAGTCCCTCAGCTTCCTCTCCAGAACACCCCAGTCCTGCCCTAGCCCCTTCCTCTGCCTGGAGGGGATGAGGGGATTGCACCCCTTTCTTTTCAGAACACAGGACTAGGACATTTTATACAAAATGTTATTAAAAACATAAAATGCAAAAAGCTTATCCTGGTTGGGAATGAATGGGCCTGAGAACAGCCAGAGGCATGAGCTAGAAGCAAGGGGATGCAGGTGATCACTTTTTCTCATGACAAGGTCACAGTTTTGAGCCTTTCTGATGCAGTAAACAGCCAACTCCTGGGACCAGGAAGGTAAGGCTGCCCCCAAGTCTCCTCTCCTTGCTCCCCAGGGAAGCTGGGGCAGTGAGCTGCTCCCTCCCTTACAGCCAGAGAAGAACCACAGCAGGCTAGACATGGCAACGAACAGTCTTTAATCAAGTTATGCAATATACAAAAGTTTGTTTCATGTAAATTACTTTCAGTATTAAAAGGCTGATAGCTCAGTCTCACCCTGGGCATGTTGTCTTGCCTGAATTTCTAGATGAAGAAACAAACACCCAGAGCATCAGCACAGTCACACACAAATAACTTACATGCTCATCCTGCTCTCCCCCTGGGGCTTTGTTCTCTCAAGAGAAGGCCCAGGCGCCTCACACCAAAGGGTGGCATTTTGAGTCAGGTGTTTTCACTTTGGGAAGTTAGAAAAAAAAAAAAAGAAGTAGGTATGCAGTTAAAAAAATAGGTTTTCTATTCAGAGTGGGGAGCAAAAAACCTTTGGGTGCCACTTGGAGTGAAGCAGAGCATTGCCACAGCACCAGGGGCTTCCTTGTGGCAAGAGTGGGAGCCCAGCTCTGCAACAGGAGGTCACATGCCAGCAGGGATGCTGCCAGACCTCCCCATCCACAGCTGGGACAGTTTGGCACAGATGTTGAGTCTATCAAGAACGAGGTCTAAGCAGAGGATTTTGTCTGAGCTGAGGCAGACTTTGAACCAAGGAGCTTCTCCACCATGGTGCGAGCGTAGCGGAGCCGGCTGGCCAGTTCCTTACAGCATCCGTGTTCCTCAATGAGACTCAGCTTGTATGTGCGGAAGTCCCGTTTCTCATCTATGTACGTGACAGCAGACATGAGGGGGCACAGGATGACTTTGGTGTGATCCTGTGTGGAGAGAACATGTTGTCACCCTGAGCACTCTGCACATCAGGAACTGCACTTTCTCAAGACGAACAATGTCTAAGGCGGCTGGGGCATCGCAGCTGCTCCCAGAAGCATCCTGCCAGAGCACCACGGTGCTTCATGGATCGCAAAGGGGAAGAAGCCTAAGCCTGTGCAGCACGTGCTCCTGCTAAAGGACACACCTCCCTCGCAGTAAGGAGCTGGGGGGCTGATGGACCAGCAAGGGCAGCAAAAAGCCTCCCAGCACTGGTTCACCAGGCAAGATTTCAGCTGTGGTTTTGCCGTCCTGCTGCCTCACACCCAATGATGCGGGGAGCAAGGCTCTTCCCACAGCTGGAGCTGTGGCTCTGGAGAAAAACAGGGCATCCACCTCACCTGGAAGAAGTTGATCTGCACGGTGCCATTGCTGAGGTGCAGGATGATGGCACTACGGGTCCGGAACCACGTGCAGAGGTAGGGTAAACGGGCCAGCTCATCTCCTTCCCGTGGCGTGATGTTAGCGCCCGCCTTCAGCAAGTGCTCACTCATGTAGTTCCGGAAGTATTTCAGTAGTGTTATCTGTGGATGGGAAAGGCCGTGAGCAGAAGGTGACAGGACATGACCCCTGACAGTCCCAGAGTCTCTCCACTTCTTTAGAGCTTGAGGTGTCACTGCACAAACTTGTGCAAGTTCACATTCTCAGAGTTCACTGGGCCTGTGATGGTCAAGATTGACTTTACTGAACACTTCGGCACATGTAAGTCTGGTGAGCACTTAATTCTGAAGCTGCTCATGAGCAACCCCCAGCAAGGTCTCCCATCCCAGGACTGACCTTCTTGTTCAAGGCAGAAGGGTAGGATCTCACAGTGAAGTAGGACTCGGTGCCATTCTGCTCTATGTACTGCAAGTTGTCCCCATCGTTGTACATAATAAGACGTGTGGAGTCATTGAAGAGCACTCCAACACTGTTGTCACACAGTTGGTAACCTAGTGCATAAGGGAGGCCTGTTAGGACTAGAAATCGAGGGCAGCGCCGGCTGCATGCAACTCAAAGGTAGAAGGGTTGTGGGGCTGGCAGCCACCATGCCATGTCTATGTGCCACTTCTCTGGACAACCGTCCCTTCACTTGCTGCATTGTCTACTACAGAAGAGCTTTAGCTGCCGTAGAGGGTACACGTGCTCCCTGCGGAGCAAGGCAAATCACCTCAGGCAGCCATTTTCTACCTCAAAGCAGCCAGGGTTGATGCTCCTGACCAGGGCTCTGGATTCACTGGGTACTTAGTAACATTCCTGGTGGTGGTCTTGGGGACACACACCAGAATGTTATGACTGAAGGACCAGAGCTACGCAATGCCCAAAACAAAGCTTCCTCAGTCTCTTTGGAAGCTAGAACAGGCTGAAGGATTGGCCTCATATTACTTACCTAGACCATATTTATCTGAGTAGTCCACCCATTTGCTAACCCAGAAGATGGGAATGCATGCTGGGTCTTCAGCTTCTTCTGCAAAGAGGAACAGAGTTTGTTAGGAAACCCTCCACAGCACCATGTGCACTCTATCAAGTAAATGGTGCTGTGCCAGAAGGAAGATGAAGCTTCTCAGCCTTCCAGACTCACCTTGCCTCACGGGCACCTTTTCAGAGGGCTTGGCTGAGTTGACTGCAGTCAGCTGCTGGAGCATGTCAGCTAAGTGACAGTCGACAGCATCCCCCAGCTCCCGCAGCCCAGCTACATCTTCCTTTTCAGGCAAGTTCTCTACTGCGGGGCTGTCTGGCCCTAAGCCAGGAGAGAGGAGAAAGCAGAGATGTGACCAGGTTTCTAAAGGCACCAAGTTTACATCCTGCCCTGGCTGTAGGAAACATGGTACCCCACAGAGACAAAGCCAGCACTGGCACTTTCCCTGCTTTGGTTCTGGGTGAAGAGCAAGGAGACCTTTCTCTCTCTCTTGCTCACAAAGTACTCCAAGCTTTTATAGAAGCTGGGAGAAGAGATGAGGCAGCTCCACATTCCCCACTGGTGGGTCTTGATGTCACTGGAGGCCAGGCAGGCTCTCATCCAGCACTGCAGTCCAATCCATTGCCAGACACTCATGCTTACCTTTGTTGAGTGCGGTCAGTGGCTTCCGCCCGCTTTGCTCCAGGCTGCTGGGAGCGATTGAAAACCGAGGTGCCATGGTGAGGCAGCTGGTGGGCAAGCGACTGGGAATGTAGCCAACCGTGAAGAAGTCGTCGTTCAGCAGCTCATGGATAGTGGGGCGCGTGGCGGGGTCAGACCTCAGCATCTTCCGGATGAGATTAGCAGCTACAGGATTGATGTGCTACGAGGAGAGAGACACGGGTCAGGGGACAACACACCAGTGGCAAATACATCGGGTGCAAACACAAGGGAAGTAGTGCTGGGGGCAGAGCTCCTGCACGGCACCAGGCAAGCACCTCATGGACTTGAGCACATCTGTTTAACCCTGCATGCCAACTGCCCAGCTCAGGTATATTTGCTGGGTTACAGGGGAGCTGCTGGCTCCCCAGGAGGAAGCTCACTCCACTGCAGGCTCACTCCACCACTGATTGAGACCACAGAGAGCTGGGAGGGTGATGCAAGAGCAGCTTCACCATTACGTGAGAGCCCAGTAAGTGCTGAAAACAGGATAGTGCAGTGAAAGGCTATGAGAAGAGCATTAGGGAAAAAAGTTTCACGGGAAGAGTCATTGGGCACTGGAACAAGCTGCCCAGGGAGATGGTTGAGTCACCTTCCCTGGAGGTGTTTAAGGCATGGGTGAATGAGGTGCCGAGGGACATGGTTTAGCGTTTGATAGGAATGGTTGGACTTGGTGATCCGGTGGGTCTTTTCTAACCTGGTGATTCTATGATTCTAAGTTCACTCATGGGAAGCGCCATACCTTGGGAATCGTATACTCATTCTTCTTGATTCGGAGGTAGGTTTCTTTTAGGCAAGATGTTTCAAAAGGCGGTTTCCCCACCAGCAGAGTGTACCTGTGCACACAGAGACAGGACAGGGTCAGCTTCGCAAAAGAGACTTGTTTGCAGAAGTGACCCATTCTAAGTACACCCTGTGACTTTCCTGGCATGGGGGACACCCCTGGTGCTGGATGCACAGCAGCACAGACAGCTGCCTGTGCCCTGCCCGGTTCCCACCCCCTGAAAAGGGAAGCTGGGACCTAGTGCTCTCTGGAAAACGTTCAAGTTAGATAGGGTGGGATTTTGGGGAATGCCTCAGGATATGCACACTGCGTAACGGACTGGCCCACAGGCACGAGCGTGTGCTGAGCACAGGGAAGCCAGCAGGGCATAGCCAGGGCAGGTGCTCTGGAGACAGCACACCCAAAGCTTTGGCTCACACCGAAGCCCAGGGTGGCCAATAGGATGGGACCACAGCCCATGATGAGTTGTTGCCATGCAAGAAGCTTTCCAACTCACATGATGCAGCCGATAGACCAGATGTCCACCTCGAAGCTGTGCCCCTTCTTGCCCAGCACCTCTGGGGCGATGTAGTTGGGGGTCCCACATAGGGTTTTCTTGCGCTCGCCATCATACTCCACTTTGGTGGCCAGGCCAAAGTCACCTGGAAGACATGGGGAGATGGGATTAGACCGAGACGCCCTGGATGGCTGCTCTCCAGGGCAGGTCCCAGCCGCAGGGGAGTGGTGGGGCACCTCATTGCCTGCACCTACCAATCTTCACCTCCATGTCATCGCTGAGGAAGAGGTTGCCCAGCTTGAGGTCACGGTGAATGACGCGGTGGTCATGCAGGTACTGGCAGCCCAGGATGGTCTGACGCAGGTAGTACCGCACCTCGGGCTCGCTCAACGCCTTCCGCCGCTTGTGCAGCTCTAGCAGCGACTACAGGGACAGGGCAGTCAGACATGGGGGTACCGACATATAGCCCCCCTCCACCTCCACTGCATCCCTTTTTCTTAGGCACCCCCCTCACTCTCCCCTGGGTCCCCGCAGCCCTCCGAATGATTCCAACTGCCATCCTCGGTTCCCACCCCCCCCCTCATTCCTCAAGTGGGGCTGCCGCTCCCCCTCCCCAACTGACACTAACGCCTTTCCCCCTCGGTGCCCTCCACCCCTAGGTGACACCAACACCGCCACCCCTCCCCCCACCCCACCCCAGTGCCTTATCCCCCTCAGCGACACCAGCCGCTCCCCGCGAGGGTTTCACCCCCCGTTCCTCCGCGGGTAACCCCGACTCCCACCGACCCTGCGGCGGCAGAGCTCCAAGACGACGTAGACGAAGTCCGCGTCCTCGAAGAAGCCGTGGAAGCCGACGACGTGCTGGTGCGCGAGGCTGCGGTGGATGGCGATCTCCATGGACATTTTCTCCTTCTGATGCGGCTTCACCAGCAGCGACTTGGGCACCACCTTCCCCGCGAACACCTCGCGGCCCCCGCCCTCGGCCAGCTCGTAGCATCGCGCGAAGCCGCCCTTGCCCAGGAACCGGCCCCGCACGAAGCTGCGGCGGCTGCGCGGATCCACCAGCACCTTGGGCACCTCTTTCAGCGTCTCCTTGGGGGCCGCGGGGCCCGCGGGCCGAGCCGCCCGGCAGGCCGCACTCATGGCGGGTGCGGAGCGGGGCCGCCGCGCGATTCGAACACGGCCCAGGGCGTTACGGCCGCTGCCTATTGGCTGTCGCCGTTTAAAATCCACGCCGAGCCGCGGGGCACCATGGGAGGGCCCCCCTTCTCTCTTGCCCCGAGGCCACGCCCACAGAGGCGGGGCTATAACTCTCCGTATACATTAAACCAGAGCTTGGAAAGTATCATAGAATCATAGACTCATGGAATCATGAGGTTGGAAGAGACCCACCGGATCATCGAGTCCAACCATTCGACCATTCACATCTTGCTGATCAGCTCTGAAGAGGTAAATTAAACTTCGACTGCATTTTCATAAAAAATCAAATATATTCTTGACTAATGGTGTACAATTCCTGCTTGGTCAGCTGTTGCAGTTCCAGCCCTTGGAAGTTTCAGGACCAGAAAAGAAGTTTCTACCTCTTCCAACAAAGTATTCCTGCAGCTTGCAATCTTCAGGCTGCCTTCACAACTTGCTTCAGCAACACCATGTCCTAAATAACACGAGATCAGCTGGGTTGTTTAGCCTGGAGAAGAGGAGGCTGAGAGGAGACCTCATTACTCTCTACAACTACCTGAAAGGTGGTTGTGGAGAGGAGGGAGCTGGGCTCTTCTCCCAAGTGACAGGAGACAGGACAAGAGGGAATGGCCTCAAGCTCCACCAGGGGAGATTTAGGCTAGAGATTAGGAGGAGGTTTTTCACGCAGAGGGTCATTGGGCATTGGAATAGGCTGCCCAGGGAGGTGGTTGAGTCACCTTCCCTGGAGGTGTTTAAGGGATGGGTGGATGAGGTATTGAGGGATTTGGTTTAGTGTTAGATAGGAATGGTTGGACTAGAAGATCCGATGGGTCCCTTCCAACCTGGTTGTTCTGTGATTCTGTGATTCTGTGATTCTGTGATTCCCAGAGCACCAGAAGTTATTACTCTTCCAGTGAGCAAACTGTCCAGCTCCACTCTTTTCCCAGTCTCACCTCACGGTGCTGTCCTTGTCCCGGCAGGGCCGCCAGCAGCTGGGCCCCGTGTCCCCGGGGCAGGGAAGCGATCCCCGTGGTGAGACATGCCAGCAGCGGCACCCACATCGTGCAGCTATGCGTAAGATTTCTAGAAAAATGTATCTCTATGCATTAAAGTGGGAAATCCGTTCTATCCCTGCTGCACAAGATCATTCCTGCATGTTGCCCAGGTCTGAGAAAGGATTCTCGCTTTCTAAAACTCCAAAATGATTCTTGGCGAGTTTGACTTGCTGACATTTTCGGTATCACCAGGCCTGGCAACGCAAGGCAGTGATTTCCATCGATCACGTTGTGAGAATCACTTGTCAGCTGGTAAAATACTGAAAAGGACAAAGTCTTTGAAGCAAAGGCAATGTTTTCATAGAATCAGAGAATCACCAGGTTGGAAGAGACCCAACGGATCATCGAGTCCGACCATTCCTATCAAACACTAACCCATGTCCCTCAGTGCCTCGTCCACCTGCCCCTTAAACACCTCCAGGGAAGGTGACTCAACCCCCTCCCCGGGCAGCCTCTGCCAGTGCCCAATGACCCTTTCGGTGATTATTTTTTTTTCCTAATGTCCAGCACTGAATTGGATGCCCTTCTAGGAAAGGTGTGTCAGCTTACAAAATCAGTGCATAGATAGACTAGAGAGGACTATGTAAGTCCTCAGAGAATGTTTATTTATTTAGGTTATTCAACTGTGTCTGGGAATCCCTTCAAGTTCTCCCTTGATCAAAGATAACTACATCTGGTGAGGCCGTTCCTTGAATCCTGTGTTCAGTTCTGGGCCCCTCACCACAAGAAGGATGTTGAGGCTCTGGAGCAAGTCCAGAGAAGAGCAATGAAGCTGGTGTGAAGAGGCTGGAGAACAGGCCCTATGAGGAGCGGCTGAGAGAGCTGGGGGTGTTTATCCTGGAGAAGAGGAGGCTGAGGGGAGACCTCATTACTCTCTACAACTACCTGAAAGGAGGTTGTAGAGAGGAGGGAGCTGGGCTCTTCTCCCAAGTGACAGGGGACAGGACAAGAGGGAATGGCCTCAAGCTCCACCAGGGGAGATTTGGGCTGGAGATTAGGAGGAAGTTTTTCACACAGAGGGTCATTGGGTATTGGAACAGGCTGCCCAGGGAGGTGGTTGATTCACCTTCCCTGGAGGTGTTTAAGGCACGGGTGGATGAGGTCCTGAGGGACATGGTTTAGTGTTTGATAGGAATGGTTGGACTTGATGATCCGATGGGTCTCTTCCAACCTGGTTTTAATATGATTCTATGATCTTACAAGACAGTTAAACACATCAACAAATTCTTGCAGCTCCAAGAGAGTGTTTATCCTTTCAAGTTAATTGTCTGGAGATTGTCTACATATTATCACTTGTAATGAGACAGATTTATATGATGAAATAATTAAACTACAGACCAGCTGCAGCAAAACTTATCAATTCTCACAGCAGCCTGGATGAGTGCAGGGACAGGATGGATTCCCCACTACTGCCTATAGGTATCTTTACCCAGGAATCCTACACATCACCTATTGCTCCCAAGAACTCATTTTAACATAACTACGATCTTCACAATGGCATGAGGTTTAACAAGGCCAAATGCCGAGTCCTGCACTTGGGGTGCAACAGCCCTATGCAGCTACAGACTAGGAGTCTGGCTGGAAAACTGCCTGGAGGAGAAGGACATGGGGGTGTTGGTTGACAGCGACTGACCATGAGCCAGCAGTGTGCCCAGGTGGCCAAGAAGGCCAATGGCATCTTGGCTTGTTTCAGAACCAGCGTGGACAGCAGGGCCAGGGAGGTTATTCTTCCTCTGTTACTTGGCACTGGTGAGGCCGCTCCTCGAATCCTGTGTTTAGTTCTGGGCCCCTCACCACAAGAAGGATGTTGAGGCTCTGGAGCGAGTCTAGAGAAGAGCATTGAAACTGGTGTGAAGGGGCTGGAGAACAGGCCTTATGAGGAACGGCTGAGAGAGCTGGGGGTGTTTATCCTGGAGAAGAGGAGGCTGAGGGGAGACCTCATTGCTCTCTATAACTCCCTGAAAGGAGGTTGTGGAGAGGAGGGTGATGGCCTCTTCTCCCAAGTGACATGGGACAGGACAAGAGGAAATGGCCTCAAGCTCCAACAGGGAAGGTTCAGGCTTGACATTAGGAAAAAATTCTTCCCAGAAAGGGTCATTGGGCACTGGAACAGGGTGCCCAGGGCGGGTGTTGAGTCACCTTCCCTGGAGATATTTAAGGGACGGGTGGACGAGGTGCTGAGGGACACGGGTTAGTGTTTGACAGGAATGGTTGGACTCGATGATCCGATGGGTCTCTTCCAACTTGGCGATCGTAGGATAACGGACCAGGGAGAGCGAGGCCACGCCTGCTAGGGGCGGGGCCACAACGGAAATGGGAGGGCGGGGAGAGCTCTGCCGCCCCTGCGTGGGCGGGGCGAGCGGAAAGGGGCGTGGCCACAGCTGCGCTGGGTATGAGGCCATCCAGCGAGACACTGCGGCCCGCTCGGCCACGCCCACAAGGAGGCGGAGTCACACGAGCTGCAATCAAGGCCCGAACGGCCACGCCCACGAAAGGTCGGTAACGGCGTGGCCCCGCCAGGGGGGGCGTGGCCTTGCCAGCCCGGCGCCCGGCTCCTCGCGTTCCCCCCCGGTCCCTCACCCGGTCCCACCGTTTCGGCATCGCCGCCCCGAGCGTTTCGTGACCGGTAATCCCTACCGTTTCTTTGAATGTGCCGGTACCGGGGCGTTTCCCACCCAGCCCCTGTATCCAGCTGGTTTATCTAGCAAGGATCTGTTCCTTTCTCCTATACTTTTCCCGTAAAACTCCTCCGCCCCACATGCCACACGCACCGGCTGCCGGTGCGTGTGGCATGTGGGGCAGAGGAGTTTTACGGGACAGGTAGAATCATAGAATCACCAGGTTGGAAGAGACCCACCGGATCATCGAGTCCAACCATTCCTATCAAACACTAACCCATGTCCCTCAGCACCTTGTCCACCTGTCCCTTAAACACCTCCAGGGAAGGTGAATCAACCCAGGCCACGTCAGCCTTGTGGGTGCCTGCTGGTGCCCTTAAAGGGAGATCTGGGTTGGAGACGCTTTTTCTCATGTATCTTTAACATGCATCTTAAATGAACACTCTTCTTTCTGTCCTTTGAAAACCACATCTTCCTTTATATTCCCAAGTGACAGGGGACAGGTCAAGAGGAAACGGCCTTGAGCTCTGCCAGGGGAGATTTAGGCTGGACATTAGGAAAAAAATTTTCACAGAAAGGGTGATTGGGCACTGGTAGAGGCTGCCCAGGCAGGGGGTTGATTCACCTTCCCTGGAGGTGTTTAAGGGACAGGTGGACAAGGTGCTGAGGGACATGAGTTAGTGTTTGATAGGAATGGTTGGACTCGATGATCCGGTGGGTCTCTTCCAACCTGGTTATTCTATGATTCTATGATTCTACCTGTCCCGTAAAACTCCTCCACCCCACATGCCACACGCACCCGCTGCCGGTGCACCAGCCCCCGAGCTGCTCCCACATGGTGTACTGGGATCGGCTGCCCCTCCCGCCCTGCTGCCAAGCTAAACTCAAAGGGAAAAAAACATGCAATACCCCCCCATCCCAGACGCCCAGTCCAAAACCGGGATGAGGACGGATACCCAGCCTGGTACGGCCTCCTGTCCCACCGGTGTAAGCTGCCTAGCTCGGCCCTAACGACAAAGAACACATGGTTCCTTGGGTGGAATCCTTCTCTCTGGCCACCCTGGTACCCTCCCACCCAGCCGCACTCCTGGATGTTCTGGACACCGTGCAGCTGCAGTTTTAGAACCCTCAGCATCCGACACAGCAGGCTCAGAGCGAGACAGCAGGGTTCTTCTACCCTGGCTGCTGCTCTGAGGGCTCCAGCAGCCCAGCAGTAAGAGCAGCATGGGCTGCCCTGTGTCAGGGCAATCTGGAGATAAGCACAAAGGATCAATGAAGGAAGAGAGAGGCTGGTGTTTGACGTGATCACTGTTGGCACAAGATTCCTGAGAAAAGGAGTTCTCTCCCTGGTGGACATGCTTCCCCATGCACCTACAGATCCTCTGGCCACCAGCCCTCCCTTGGCAGCTGTGTGCTTGGAAACTGGGAATTCCCAGGGCTGCAGCAGCATGCTGTGACCTACGGACACTCCATCCTTCCAGGGCTGGCAGAGGCGCCGAGGTTACGCTTCGGAGAACAGAAGAATAAAGTAGCCAAATCTAAGGAATGTGAACAGTGCTGAGTGTTTAGGCTCTTCAGAAGCAGCTTGGTGCTAGGCCCTGGCAGAAGCCACCTTAATGGAGACAATAAAGAGGTCTGAATTAGGGCAGAAGGGTTGGCTCCTGCCACAAGAGGCAGCTTGAGCCATACAGGTACCAGAGCAGATGCAGCCTGCTGTGCGCTGTGGCTGCACTGCTCACACCATGGTGGAAAGGTAACACTTCCCCAGCTGCCGTCCTGCTCTCACACTTGTGTCCCCTCATTTGGCAGCTGCCTCTCCCCCCATCTCCCACGCTGGCAGCACTGCCCAACAGTGGCCATTAATCAAGTGATCCCAGTGAAACACTGCATGGTGTTGAAACTTTGGAGTGACAGCACAGCAACACAGCACACACAGCCCCTCCTGAGCCTTGGCTTCTCATGTTTCCTGGGACTGCTGACAGCAAGGGAAGAGGGCAAAGCAGCACTCTGAGTGGGGTAGAACCAACCCCTGAACACCTCATTGGCAAGAAACTTTGCAGGAACCCCCAAACCTGCTGGGTCTTGTGAGGGGGAGGCCTCCTCCAGCCTCTCGTTCCTGCAGGGTCAGCCAGGCTCCGGGCAGCAGCAACTGAACTCTTGGGAGATGAAGACCATTAGGAAGCTGCCTGTAGTATGGGCACAAGGAACTTCTTCACGTAGGTAGAAGTTATGAGCCTGGGCCTTCCATACAGACACAAGATGGCAGAAAGGACATAGTTTCCTTCTGTGCCCATCTCCACTCCCACTGCAGAGGAGGCAGGAGCGCTGCTGCCACTGCACAGGTGTTTCTGGACAGTAAAGACCTGGTGGTTCAACGGCCTCACTGAATCCAGGCTCCCAGCACCACACATCCTCTCTGCTGCAACCAGACCGAGCTGACCCACTGCACCGGAGCTCAGCAGAACCAGCCCGGCCGCTGCAGCTGCATATAGAACCTGATCTCCCTGTCCCAGTTGCGCTCCCTGCCATAAGAAGCTGGCTCCAGCTCCTGCGTTTTCAAATGGGTGCAAAAGGATTCAGGCCATCCAGGATGGCTAGATCCAAAGAGCGGACCATCCCCAAGTGCTTGGAGCAACACTACTGGAGCACCAAACACATGTGCTAACATTTGGCACTGAAGAGAGGATTTCAATCATACTGGTGTCTTTGCGATTCCCACTGCAGCACACAGAACTGAATTAAAGACATTTTGTGTCAGAGGCATGACAAAAGGAGATTGGAATCATTTGTGGTGTGTCATCAGCTCAGAGGCAGAAACAAACTGTTCCATGCTGTTAGCTTTTCTAATACACTGACATCTTAAGAGTTGGTGATGGCCTAAAGAGTCACAAAAGAGAAGACTGCAGCTCACAGGGCATAAAGATTCCAGTATTGCGTGTATGGTGGGGCAAACGGATGACTTTCTCATTCTTGCTAGCTTGTTGAGACCTTGGAATCTTCACCAAGACCCGTGGGTTAATAAGAAAGGAATGCACTAAGCGGAAAACATGAAGATAAGGGGCACATCTGTAGAAAACAGGGGGTTGCACTCTGTCGCTGTACTGCAGGATTCTCATGAGTGGAGATGCACTGGGATAGCTGTTATTGGATACAGAGGCACTATATAAGGTTTGCATTCTCTAAATAAAGTTGATCTCGATTGTCGCTCCCATCAACGAGGTCTGTGCTTTAATCGCTACACACAAGCACAGTGGGAACCTCACCCTAGTCTCAAATTTGGTTTGAAGAGTCACGGCCTTGAGTCAATTCAACAACTGAAGAGGCTTTAATTTTTGTACAGTAAAAATACAAACAAACCAGTCAGTGGCTTACATGGGATTAACAGCAGTTACTACACACTTCAGTACTCGCACAGCCTGTTGCTATTTAAGGGGTATCAGCAGTTGGCATCGTACAGAACGGTTGAGGGCTCTGGGGCTGCTGGTCTCACAGCCACCCACCTATTACATAACTGATGTGCATCCTGGCACCAGCTTCTACGCTACATCATGCAGGAGACCTGGCTTAAAGAGCTACAGAGGGCTAGTGCTAAGCTTTAATGTAACGCAGCCAGAGCAGGCAGATCCCCTGTCAGCAGCAGTCTGGTACTGAGTCAGGGACGCACAAGGGTCAACTATCACCCACCATCACTCAACCACTCCCATTAGCAATTATTCCTGCTCCACTGCATGTCCAAAATGAAATGCTCACTCTTCTCAAGAAGTCTGAACCTCCTCCTTAAGTTTTATAGTGCAGAAAAGCACTAAAGAGCTTTCCATACTGGGTAGCGAGTAGGGATGACTGCAGCGTTCTCCCACCTGCCTTTCCTTACGCACTTTCTGCCATGCTGAATCCTGTGAGTGACAGGGCAATCCCCAGTGCAGTGCCCTTTGGCTCTTTAAGGCCTGCGATGTTCAGAAGAGGAACACACATCGACCATGAGAATCCTAACCCCACATGATGGGGGAGAGCACAGGGCTGACACGCACTTCAAGAGCTAAAAGCTACAAAGCCTCCTGTCAGGCGAGGCACAGGAGGACAGAACTTGATGTCAGACAAAAGTCCTAAACCCAATCCCAGTTCGTGTCCCTACAGCAGGGAATCTGCCCACAGGGAGAAAAGGAAGAGGCTGTCTACCTCTAAAGGCAGGCCTACAGAGCAGCAAATACTTTTCTGAAGGAGAGCACTGGGTCTAAAGAGCCCTGTGAGCAACTTGGCCACATGGCCCTTCTATTCTGGGATGGAGATTGCTTCTGGTGAACATAACTACCTGCTCTGGGTGAGAAACAGAACTGATGTGAAAGATGGGCACAGGCTGCAAAGCACGCACTGTCACCTCTGCCTTGTTCCTCAGCCACAACCAGGAGTTGTGCCCTGAAGGGAATCCTGTCAGCTATCCCAGTCCCACAACATGTAACGGCACAATTCAGACAACACGGAATGGATTACACTCAGATGAGCACACAAAGTTTAAACATGACACAGCAGCGTTCACAGGGGACTTCTTGGCTGGACCACGAGCGCTGAGGAATGCTCTCAGCAGCTCACAGGAGCAGTAGAGGGCCCTGCCCTGGAAGTTCCTCTCCCTGCCCCCGGAATACTCCTGCTGCCCTTACTGCTCTGAAACATGGTAAAGAGGCTACTAGACCTGAGTGAGCGGCAAGAACTTCTGGTAGTAGCTCTTTGTAACATCAATCATCAGTTCCTGGGTGCATTCTGGGAGCTCCCCGGAGAAGAGTCCTGGAAGAACAAGAGCACGGTCATCAGTGTTCTGGCAGGAGAAGGCAGAAATAAGCTTACATCCAACATTTGAAGCAGGGACTGACTGAACTGTAAGTAAATATGAACAGAACAGCCAAATGCTCCTCTCTCATGGCGAGCAACACAGCAAGGTTGCTTCCATCATACCCTGGGATGGACGTCAGGCAAATTACCGTGCCGGCTCCCGTAACAGCTCCCACCGTCCCCAGTCAAACACCATCAGGAGAAGTATTGGAGTGTGCAACTTGCCCAGTTAGCTCTCCAGCACAGCCAGCTTGGCGAGCAGGATGTAAACACTTGTACACCCCAGTTTAGCGCACCCCTTCCCATTCACAGAGCAATGATGGGCAAGTGGAATCCCTGCAGTCTGAACCACTGAAACGCCTCAAATGCAGGAACCATGGAAGCACGGGGCTCCCTCTGCCAGGGCCTGAGGCCTGCGGAGTTCTCAAGGCCCAAGAAACCACTGCTCACAGTGCAGGACGGCCACCGCCAGCACCCTTGGAACACTGTCCCAGTGAATAGATCCTCCCTACTTAACATATACTGAAGCAGCACGGTTCACATGTTAGAATTGTGACTTTTCAGTTCACCAAGTGCCCTGTACCTTTATTTCTGAGCACTGAATGCTGACAGGTGACTCTGTCATCTCATTCTCATTTTAAAAGATAAGTTTCCACATTATCCATGTTTCTGTGTGGGTAATGTTAGGGAAGCGTACCTGGGCAGCCGGAGAAGACTGTGAAAGGTGGCACCACCGTTTCAGGAGGCAGCACAGTGTTGTCTAGGATTTTGCAGCAGTCTTTCAGAACGCACCTGCGACCCTAGAGGAGAAATTGGGTAACACTTATACTTTACAAATAGAGTAAGCTTTTGCTTATTCCTCATAAGTTACCTGCACGTCAATGAATTTAAGCTCAAGACCTGTTCTGTATAACTGATCACAGGAACAGTACTCTTCCCAACAGAATTCCCTTTTTTGAGGGTAAAAAGCTGTTTGCTCTCAGACAATGCCTGCACAGGTGGTTGCAGACTGACACGTCCATCGGCAAGTAGAAGCCTAGGACACAAGTCACGCTGTGACAGGGTTTGGCCTTCAGTAACTCAGCAAGCAGCAGCCTCGACTGCTTTTTTACAGAAAAAAGGGGGAGTGGCACTCACAATGACGCAGTTCTTGCCTATGTGGACATACGAGCCGATCTGGGCAGCGTTGACAACACAGTCCTCCTCTATGAAGACATGGTCACCAATGTGGAGAGGGAAGAAAGCCACCCTGCAACAGGAGCATTATTTCTTTGGGTGTACAGACTGACCCACGGCCCCACCAAGTCCAGATCACACTCTGCAAGCCTCCTGCCTCCAGGGCAGATCCCACACCAAGGCAAATCTCACAGCACCTGCTCTTTCCTTACCTCCCTCTAAAGCACGGCCCAGGTCAGCCACAAGAAAACGTGGTGAATAAACAAAGAATGAATGAAATATATTCTTTGCTCAGCTCTTGTAACATATCCCAGCCTTTCCATGCTGTGGTAAACGGGAACGCTAAGCCTCGAGGCAAAGCTGAAAGCTTGGGGATATTGCAGGTGTAGCGGGACATTATCCCTGCAAATGGCTCCTGAGCACAGACTCAACTTGGCATGAATGTTTTCTATAGACACAGATTTGACGTTCCCACTCCCAAAGGGAAACAAACCTCTTACCCTTTGCTGAACTTCTTGAAGGGTGGTCTGATGACGCTGCGGCTCTTCACCACACAGTGCCGCCCGACACGCACGTTTGCGAGGTCACCACGGATGATACAGTCGTTCATGACTATTGTCTGGAGAAGGGAGAGAAATGAGCTCCAGCTCCTGCCTGTGTCAGCAGTTACCACACAGATACACAGAGAGGCCACACTGCTCCAGTGAGATTCCATCACCTCACGGAAGATTCTTTTAGTCAAACATGAGAACAAGGCAAATGACACAGGATCCAGCGGCTACCGGTTGTGCTTCCATCCTGTCAGTGAGCTGCACCAGGCAAGCCAATACTCAACATGAGGTATAGTGTAAATAGAAACATATAGTTCTGTGGATGAGAGCACCGATGGGCAGTGACAGGGACCCTGGCTTGGTGCTCCCCACACCAGCTGGGGTGGGTCAAGGTACTGGGGCACGTGGAATAATGGGAGGGGAGGGTATTGGGGAAGGGGGAAGGGTTGAGGTAGGAGAACTGGAGTGGGAGAGGGATGTATCAGGTGGAGGAGGGGGAGGTGCTAGGGCAGGAGGAGGATCGAGACTGGAGGTAGGGAGGAGGGTGTGTACTGGGGCGGATGGAGGATGGCGAGGGTGGGGACGTACTGGGGCAGATCAGGACGCTGGAGAAAGGGATACTGGGGCACGGGGGTTGGTACCGCGGCAGACCGAGGCGCTAGGGGCTACCGAGGCGCCCTCATCGCCTACCTTCCCGTTGAGAACGATGTTCTGGCTGCCGCACAGCACCGACTGCCGGCTCACCTTATTGCCGGACGCCTGCGGGGAGAACAGGCGGGTCACCGCGGCCCCTCCACCCCCTCCCACCGGCATCCCCAGTCTCCTGCCTCCCCCTCAGCCCCGCACCGTCTCGATATACTCGGACTTGTTGTACAGCATCTCGCTGAGTTCCATAGCGGCGGCAGCGGCGGCTCCGACACAGCCACCTCCGCTTTCTACGCGGAACTTCCGGCCTCCAACAGGCGCTCCCGGACAGAGGCTTCCGGCTTCCGCCTCGCCACTTCCGGCCTCCAGCGCCGCTGCTGGCCGGGCGGGGTGGGCGCCCATGGAGGGGCCGGCAGGGGCGGGCGGCCTCAGCGGCGCCGACAAGGAGCAGGTACGAGACCAGACCAGACCCTAGCCCTGCCCCAGTCCCCCAGGCCCTTGTCCTCAGTCCAAATTTCCAGTCCCTGGCCCATTCTCCATCCCATTCCCCATCGCCGTCCTCATCCCTGTTCCCATCCCAGTCCCTGTCCCGTTGCCCATCCCGTTCTCCTCTCTCATCCCCATCCCTGTTCTCCGTCCCCATTCCCCGGTGCCCCGTGCCCGTTCCTCACCCTCATTCCCACCCCCGTTCCCGTCCCCATTCGCTGTCCCCAGTCCCCATCCCCGGTGCCATCTCTGTGTTCATCCCACCCCAGTTGGTTGTGTCTCGCAGCTGCGGGAGAAGCTGGCGCTGTTGCGGTTGGAGTACAGCGAGACCATCAGCCGGTTGCGGGTGAGTGGGCCGGGCCGGGCCGGTGGGGAGCGGCGCTGGGAGGCCGGTCCCAGCCCCACTTTGTGTTGTGTCTGCAGCGAGCACGGAGAGCGGAGCGGGCCCGGGGCCACGGCCAGGGAGTGGCGGCGGCGGACGGGCGGCAGGAGCAGAGCCCCGCAGGTAGGAGCAGGCCGGCAGTGGGTCGAGGGAGCGCAGCCCCTGGCCTCCCTGCTCCTTTCTTGCTCCACAGCTTTCCAGTCCTGGCTGGGCCATCCCACCTCTCACTCCTGACAGAACCACCTGGTTTTACTGTGTTGTGGTTTTCTCAGCTGGGACTTCGCCAGGAATGCTTCACGCGTGTGGTGTTTCCCCACAGGTTCCAGGGATAATGCATCTCCCAACATATCGACACATGGAACTGCTCAGCTGCAGACTAAAACCTGCTCTGATCCTGACACAGAGAAGGCGGCATCTGTCACATTTAAAAACATTCCTGAATTCCCCAGCGATGAAGCTAGCCCCCAGGACAGCTCGCGGGCAGAAAGCGAACAGGCTGGCCAGGAAGAGCAGTGCTGTGGAGCCATTAGGGATGCTCCTGAGCAGAAAACACCCCGAACCTCCAGAAGCCGGATGAAGCTGAGGAGGCGGGTGAAGGCTCCGGTATCAGAGAAGAGGGAGGCAATGTGTGATGAAACAGTGAAAAATCCAGTTGCTGGTATAGGGGAACTGCGGTCACCAGTCTTCAGGCGGAGCAGCCTCTCTCACGGTGAAGAACATGCTCAGAGAGCATCCAGACTTGTGCAGGAGGAAGAAAACAGTTCCTCTCCTCCCAGGGAGGCATCAGTTGCTGTACAGGACGTCCCTGGGGACAGCATCCCTCTGGGAGTCCCCGAGCCGTTCCCGTCTCCGCTGTGTGACCCCAGCCACGTCTGGCAGCCTGAGTCTCCCAGTGTTGTGGCCGTGGCTGGTGATGCTGAGCCTGCAGAGGTGTGCTCAGAGAAAGGTGACTCTCCTTTGCTGGACAGCAGTGGTGACGGAGGAAAGGAGTCTTCCAGCATGAAAAAACAGTCAGACAGTGACTGCGCATGTGAGGATAAGGGAGAAATACGCAGGCTTTTGGATTTAATGTCAGAAAATGAAGTATTGCCTGCTGATGGAAACAAACCTATAACTGACAAGGGCAAAAGCCATGAAGGAGATCATAGTGACACTAATGGCTTCAATGCCTTTCCTACAGATCTTTCTGTGTGCAATGTTGGAGAACTCTCAGAGAACCAGCAGCTTGAAACCGAGTCAAGACTTCTTCATCCAGAGGAGGTGACAGCTCCTGAAAGTGCACTGGACTCTTGCACGGTGGTCGAAGGGCTTCTTTTCCCGGTTGAATACTATATCAGGACAACCCGGCGCATGTCCAGCTGCCAGAGGAAAGTGGACATTGATGCTGTGATCCTCAGCCAGCTGGGCAGAAGCAAGAAAGGTCAGCGCAGTAAAGGCAAACAGAGAGATATGAACTCAGACTGGCCCTCCCAGGAGAGAGTTGAAAATGACTTGGGGTCAAGAGCTGTGCCATGGCCATTTCTTGGAGCAGAAAATGACTCACCAAATGCAAGTAGTCCTCAGAAATCCCTTCCTGCATCCAGCGGGAGCAGCATTTCACTGGGATCTGTTTCCCAAAACGATGCTGCTGACACGAAGCAAGATCAGACATGGTCTCAGAGGAAACAAAAGGGCAGAAGGAAGTCTGCCCGTGCACCCTCTGCGCATCAGATGTCACGGGAAGGCAGAGAGGGTTTGGGTCTCATGATGAGGGAAAGCAGCAGTCTTCTGCCAAATGAGTCCCAAAGTGAAAAGGAAGTCTGTGAAGCTGATCTTGAAAAATCATCTTTGGAGGAGCAAGGGTTCCCTGCGGCTGGAGCTTCAGGGTTGGGAGAGATGGTGGTGACTGGTGCTCTACAGCCAGCAAGTGCCGACCCTCCTGGAGGGAGCCAGGTGCTTGGGAAATGCTGGGAGGCTCTACCCGAACACGCTCAAAATCCACTGCAGAACAGTGATTCCCTGAACCCACAAAATGAAACTTTTGCCAGCCATGTAGGAGACCTAGAAGCCAACTTCATCGTGTGTCATGCAGATAAACATCTGGCAGAGCACGTTAAGAAACAGGATGTGCAAGAATCCTGCAGGGCCGAGCAGCTCCAAGCCATTAACGCTCCTCCGCGCCGTTCCCTGCGTTCCTCTGTGAGACGGAGAGCCAGCCAAGCCACGGAAGGTATGGTATCCCCGGAGCGTGCCCAGAGCCAGAGCCTAAGGGCCAGGCTGGGAGTTGTCCCAGTGAGCATATGCACTGCTGTTTGTGCCCTGCCAGGGTGTTTTATTCAAAAAGATCTGTTACATCTTATTTTTTGGAAAATGAGATTTTAAAAATTCAGATTGTTGTGGTGCCCACGAGCCTCAAACAATTCCAAAAGCTTCTGCTTCAGCCCAGTACGGGGAGCAAACAGCAGTGCAGAGGTGAGTAGCAGGTTGCTGCTCGAACTGCTCTTGGTGCTGGAGTGAACAATGCATGCACTGGACCCGATTATCCAGCAAATGGTTGTAAATCCACTTCTCCAACTAGGTCTGCATTTTAATGATTGTTTTAGTGCTGGGAAGTGTGAACCCCAGAGCAGCTTTACAGCGTGAGGGTCTGTGAGTGCTGCGAGAAGGAACAACCCCAACTCTCTCAGCCTGTCCTCGTATGGGAGGTGCTCCAACCCTTGAATCATCTCTGTGGCCTCATGTGGTCTCTTAACAGATCCATGTCCTTCCTGATGTCCTTTTAGCTGAAGGCTTGCTGCAGGGCAGTTGTGGAGTGCAGTGGCCTTCCATAAAAATGCCACTTCCACAGCACTTTTTTTGAAGATGGATTATTGACACTGTACGAGAGATTCTGAGCAAGCTAGTTGCTGGGTTTATGATGTGATGCCCTCACATTGTTGTGTTTCTCTGTGTCTAGATGAAAGCAAAAGAGCACGCAGTGATCCAGTAGGTTCAGAGGGTCCTGCTCCTCTTGGCCTCTTTGCGATGGACCCTGATGCCAGCAGCTCTCTCTTCTCCTTTCGCAACCTGCAGTGGGTGGCCCCCACCCTGGGTGTTCAAGACTTTCATTTACCGGATGAGGAATTCGGACAACTGAAACTTGAGAAACTGGAATCCTCCCATGTGAATGACTTGGAGGACTTTGTTCCTCAGGTGTTTGGAGATGCTGTGCCTTCTAAGGACACGTGGGATGTACAGATGAATCCAGAAGAGAACAGTCTCAAAAGTAACTTGATTTCACCTCTCAAAAATGGGCTGCCCAAGGCACCCCACTTGGAAAGCCCTGCTTCCAAAAGGGAACTGTCCCCCCACGAGCTGCTCTTCACTCCCGTGGGGACTGTCCCGGACGGTGCTCCTACTCAGCCCGAGTCTCAGGTCTCCTCATCCATTTTCCCTGTTGTGGGTGCAACTCCAGCTGTTTTACCAGCAGTATGCAGTGAGATCTTCCCCAGTTTGCCTTCCGTACCTCCCTCTCAAGCAATCCCGCCTTCCTCCGAAGGAGCATCTTCCTGGGTCGCAGACAATGGGGAATACAAAGACCCTGCCATTCCACTGCACTCAGACAGTGGTGGTGCAGGATCTGCTAGAATTGAGGAGGAACAAGGTACAGCATTTCCTGTAGGAGCTGAAACAGGTCCGGACAATAAATCTGATGAGGCTGTGGCGTTGGAGAAGCAGCAGCAGTCAGAGAGTGAACAGCAGGGATCCATCAGAGCTTCTCCTGCACAGGTACCAGGCTGGCCTCTGCCAGGGATACTGAGCCAGTAGCTTTGTGGGCGAATCCCCTTTTCCAGAGTCTCCGCTTGTGCCAGAGGAAGGACCACATTGTGGGGTAGTCTAGTTGGCTTTGGCCAACCTGGGCAACAGATGGAGCATTTGCTGAGGGCTGGAACCATGGGTTTCAGTGCTTATTGCAGGACATGTTTGAAATGTGGTTATTAACAAAGGGTTTCTGGTCCCTGCTTGGTGTTGGGCTGTGTTAAGGAAAACTCGGCTAGGATTTGGCCAAGGGGATTAAATGACTTGCATGTGGGATGGGGTACTGAGGGAAGGACTGGTCTCTGAAGGCTGAGAGGTGCAAAGTCAGGGTAAGAGGCAATTTTCAAGTGAAACTAAGGAACAGTCTGTCTGGGACCCCTTGTTTTTCAGATACATACCAGTACAAAAAGAGGTGCTTCTACCATAGCTCTACAACAGCTGCGTGTAGAGGGAATTATGCTTCTGCCTCATTTCTGCATCTGTGGAATGTGACTTCACAGTCAAATTATCCTCATTTTTTACTTGTTTGTGCAGAAAAAAGACGCAGCAGAACAGTCAACTCCGGTACTGCTTGATAGTCTGACAGAGGAGAGCTTGCAGCTGCTATCAAAGCTAAAGGTGGGATAATGTTGGATAATTGTTCACCTATAGCTGCTCTTTAATACCACGTTTAAAACAATGCAATTAGAATTGCAGAATGGCCTGTTTAAGAAAACATATTCCTGTCTGGTTTGATCAGTTCTGTCTTCACTTGCGGTGGAGCATGCCAGGAGGTTAGATTGCTGTTTATCTCCTTTTGACTGATAAAGGATAATTGTTTATGGATAATTAATGTCTAAACACATGCAAATGTCTGAACATTTGAACAGAAATGCTGTGTTTAGTTAAATGTTCACTGCCTTTGTGCCCCTGTGGGCTTCTGTCACCCCTTATAGGCAATGAGCCAATGAGCGGCCCAGTAAAAAGCAGTTTCGAGCTGTCTCTGTCAGAGGAAAACCAACGAAAAACAATGCTGTTTTGTTTCGGGCAGGATTCCTCCAGTTCCTGCGCTGTGGATGTGAGTGCGGTGTGGTGGGAGACAGCTGGCAGCCCAGAGCTGTGTGTGGTGACAGCTTGCGAGAGCTCTGTGTCCCTCTGGAAACCTCTGGCACCTGACGGCTGGGGAAAGGTCTACACTTGGCAGCTCGGAGAGGTATGAACACAATCCTTATTTCTGTACTTTAGGGCAACTTTCTCATCCCCTGTGTTAGTTCCCCAGATAGAAATCTGCAGTCTTGGGTTCTTTAGGTGACATAAAATTTTAATGCCATTATGGGAGAGATGAGCCTTATGAGGAATGGCTGAGAGGGCTGGAGTTGTTTAGCCTGGAGAAGAGGCTGAAGGGAGGCCTCATTGCTTTCTAAAGCTGCCTAAAAGGAAATTGTGGAGAGAAGTTTGCTGGGCTCGTCTCCCAAGTGACAGGGGACAGGACGAGAGGGAGTGGCCTCAAGCTCTGCTAGGGGAGGTTTATACTGAACATTAGGAAAAAAATTTTCATAGAAAGGATCACTGGGCACTGGAACAGGCTGCCCAGGGAGGTGGTTGAGTCACCTTCCCTGGAGATGTTTAAGGGATGGGTGCATGAGGTGCTAAGGGATATGGTTTAGTGTTTGATAGGAATGGTTGGACTTGATCCGGTGGGTCTTTTCCAACCTGGTGATTCTATGATTGTATGATTTACATTGCTGATGGAAAGGCATGTAGCTTACATACTTAGCTGGAATTTGCTACTTCGTGTGCTATTTGCAGCCACAGACTTGTACTTTTTCTCCTTACGCTCCCTGGAAATGCATTTTGTCTCTGATGTCAACAGAGATTGGAGTGTTTCTTCAGACGGATCTGAAAATTAATTGTGCTCCATAGCATTTCACTTGAAGTGGTCTTGAAAACGGGAATGAGTCAAAGGGACATTGTAGGTGACATGGAATTCTTGTTTTGCTCTCCTAGATTCCTGTGATACAGATTGTACCTCTGCCGGACACCTGTAACCTTGTGTGCATAGCACTGGGAGATCTAGAGATCGGAGAAATAAGGTGATGTATGCGTTTCCCACTGGCCTTTGCACCCTGCCACAGCTTCACGCGCTCGCTAGCACATCGCTTTCTCAGTTGCTTTAACAGTTGGAAAATAGGGAGGGAAACATCAGCCATAAAGACTTGCTCATTTGTCCCTTGAGTTGTAAGAGAGTTTAAACATACACTTATTTTTACGTGCTGTGGTGTGCTTCCTTGTCATGAGGCATACTTCTCTCCTAATTTAGGCTCTTGCTTTATTCTTCTGAGAATGACTCCTTCAAGCAATCCCTAGTGAGAACTGGTAATATAAAAGCTGTTCTAGGGCTGAAGGACAGGCGGCTGGTCAGCAGCAGCAGGACCGTGTGCGAGCAGCAAGTGGAAGTTGTCTCGCTTTCAGAGACAGGAAGGTGAGGCTGCTAGCTTGGGGTGGTCTCAGCATGGCAGGCGGAAGAAAAGTAAGGAGGCATCTGAGAGGTAGAAACTTGTGGGCATCCTCTTCTCCCTGGAGGTGTGTTGTGTACTGAATATATACTTACAGTTCTGAGTCCCCGGCACAGAAATGGCATGGATCTGTTAGAGCAAATCCAGATGAGGCCATGGAGATGATCTGAGAACTGGAACACCTTCCGTACAAGGCCAAGCGGAAACAGTTGAAGTTTCTCAGACTGGAGAAGAGAAGGCTGTGGGGAGACCTTAGAGCTGCTTGCAGTGCTGAAAGGGGCTCCGGGAAAGCTGGGGAGGGGCTCTGGATCAGGGACTGCAAGGATACAGTGAGGGGGAATGGTTTTCAGCTGAAAGAGGGGAGATTGAGATGGGATATTAGGAAGAAATGGTGAGGCCCTGGTCCAGGTTGCCCAGAGCAGTGGTGGCTGCCCCATCCCTGGAGGTGTTCAAGGCCAGGTTGGATGGGGCTTGGAGCCCCTGATCCAGTGGGAAGTGTTTCTGGCTGTGGCAGGGGGTGGAACTGTATGGGATTTGAGGTCCCTTCCAACCCAAACCGTTGCACAATTCTGTGATTGCCTTTCTCCCTTGCTAATCTGCTGTTCAGGTGCAGGGATGGACGGACATTGATGCCCCCTGACGAAACTGTTCTAGCTTTTGCTGAGGTAGAAGGACTGCGAGACGCCTTGGTTGGCACCACCACTGTGAACGACGTCGTTGTATGGTCAGTGTTCCCTTTGCAACTCAGTGCTTTGGCTTGAAGGTGTATGCAGCAGCTGTAACCACTCCCAGCATCTGTTGTGCGGGGCTGTGGGTTGACAGCAGATTTGCCCGTGAAGTGCAAATTGTCGAGGGGCCTACAATCTGGCGTTTGGATTTCCATGCACTTGGATAAGTAACGAGTGGACTACACTGCTCTAATTCTACTTGCTTTCACCTCGTGTTCATTACACCTCTTCTTGTGGCCTCTTGCTTTTGGTTTATGTAGAACCAAAATGGTGTCTGCCTTGCCTAGTGGTGAAATTGTGATTAGAAAGTAGCGAGTAGAGGATGGGAGTGCAGTCAGGATTTATATTTCCATGCAGGAACCTGCAAACAGGCCAGCTCCTGAAGAAGATGCAGCTTGGTTATTCCTACCCAGCTTCTGTCTGCCACCGAGCATATTCCGACTCTGTACGTATGTACAATGGGACATGTGGCTTATGCACTGACTGTGGTGGGAATGGAAACAACAGCTAGATGTTGTTTGGGAGTGGATGGAAACATCAGCTCTGTTTAATATACAGAAGATATTTCAAAGGGAAATGGGGTCACTAGGGAAAAGAAGCCAACCTGGCTACTTCCAGTTCTTGGTTTCCTGCAGTGTGCTGATAAAATGAGAGCGAGGCATCAAAGCATTATGGAGCAGCAGAGCCTTGCAAAGGGATACAGCATCACTTGGCAAGGCCCTTGCCTTCTCCACGGGGTGGCTGCCACTGGGGTGACAGCATGGAAACCTGCTGTGAAGGGGTTGGTGCTGACACAGACCCCAAGGATATCAACTGCTTAAAGCTGAGGTTCATACTGGTGACTCTTTCCCACTTGGTGCTGTCTGTGCTGATTCCTGGTGGATTTTTGTGTTTTATTAAGGATTTCATTGTTTTCAGTGAGCATTTAACCTCCTGGGACAAGAATGGTTTGTCCAGCTGTAATGGCTTAGGTTGGGCTCTTTGGAGACTTCCTCCAAATGTCGAGCCCTGCATGTTCCATGCTGGCCTGTGGCTGTGGCCATGTCAAGAGCTGCTGCTCCCTGCTGTACTGGGTTCCATGGAATTCTCATTCAAGTTCTAACCCTCTAGGGACTAAAGCCAGGCCCAGAGATTTTGCTGTAAATGTTATCTCATCTTGTAACAAGGTTAGCTTTTCCAGGCAGAAGGATCAGTGCATGAATCCACTGGGTTGCTGGGCTGCCGTTCCTTATCGGTCAGCAGCTGCTTTGGGGTTTATCTCATTCGATAAGGAAAGGAAACCATTTCTGGTTTGTTCAAACAAAATAATGCACTGCTGTCCGTGGGGCTTTGATTGTGAAGACAATGCAGCAGTTGGTTTTGGAAAATCCTTTGCGTTTGTTCCCCTCTTGCTGTTGTTTTTAGTGATGTGGTCTTCCTCTGTGTGCCAGGGCCTGCTGTTTGTTGTTCTAAGCCATCCACACGCCAAAGAGAGTGAGTCCTGCAGAAACCCTGCCTTCCGTGTGGTAGCATTCAACCCCAAAACAGCCAGGAGCACGGGAGTGATGTTCTTCTCCCTCCCCAATGGGCACACTGGAAGGCGAGTACCCTGGGGACACTGCGGGCTGCCTCACAGCTCTCCGGAGTGGTTTGTTTGGGTGGAGAATCCCCTAATGAGCAGGATAACAATGCTGGCAGGGCTCCTTCTGCTCTCCTGCTGCTGAGGCTGCCTTGCTGCTGCCTCTGGTCCTGTGCGCAGGCTGGGATGGGCTGAGGGTGTGTGATGCTTCCTGCGCCAGGCTGTGCCCTGACCTCTGTGCTGCTGGGGGCTCCGCTCACCGGAACTCTGCTGGCAAACAAATCCACACTGCAGCACACTGTTGTCTCTCCTCTTCCCACAAAGCACTAGTGGAAATGCCGTGACAGGGCTCATCGGGCAAACTCCCCAGGCAACCCCCCTGAGCACAAGGCTGCAGCTGAGGTGCTCGGAGCGCTCTGTTGGGTTTATTGATGTGGAGCAGCTGTTTGCAGCCAGGTGATGTTTTCCTTCGGATGCCTTGAACTTTGGAAATTAAGCTGTGTAACACTCAGCTTTGCAATGTCCTTACGTCCATCATTGTGCTTCAATGTGCACAATCATGGTTGGAGACCTTGTCTCTGGAATGGTTGTCGTTTCTGTGCTGAGGCTGCGCAGGATTGTCCTTGACATCCTTTGGTCTTGTGTGTATGGAGGAGACCACATAGAACAGAAGCCG
Organism: Coccyzus lansbergi; assembly: GCA_033558105.1. Lineage (NCBI taxonomy): Eukaryota > Metazoa > Chordata > Aves > Cuculiformes > Coccyzidae > Coccyzus > Coccyzus lansbergi. The sequence goes on from JAUMJK010000860.1 coordinate 535,180, forward strand.
GCTCCCTGTGCTCGGCTTAAATTAGCTTTTACTGTAGCAAATCAACAAGCGAGCTAATTTAAAAGACAATGGGCTGGTGTTTTCTGAGCTGTGACCCTGCTGTGTGTGGCCACAGGTACCTGGAGGGCGACGTCAAGGATGCTTGTGCGGCTGCGGTGCTGACATCGGGAGCTGTGGCCGTGTGGGACCTGCTGCTGGGGCGCTGTACAGCACTGCTGCCACCAGGCCCACAGGGCGACTGGGCACTGGCGCGCTGGGCAACCACCACCGCCTGCCTGCTGGCCGGCCAGCGGGATGGGACTGTCTGCCTGTACCAGTACCGGCAGCCGTAGCTGGGGGTGGCCTGAGGGACGCTGGGGCCAGGGGCACAGCACTGGTGCAGCCGGGCATGGTGGTGTTAGCATCGGCGTGACAATAAACACATAACACTCTTGGGAGGGTTATATGTTTATTGTCACGCTGATGCTAACAGTGGGGCTGCCAGTAATGGGCCATGTGTGCTCTGGTTGGCGTTTGGGCTGCTGGTAACAGGCCACGTGTGCTCTGGCTGGCGTCAGGGCTGCTGATAACAGGCCGTGTGTGTCTCAGCTGCGTGTCCCGGTGTGCACTGTGCCATTAAACGGTTTTCTATGGAACCACTCGATTTCTGCTGCTGTGCTGGGGGCTCTGTGGGGGCTCCTGTGGGTGCTGGGACTTGAGGCTATGGGAGGGCTTGGACTGCAGCTCGGGGGCTTTGTGCGGGGGCTTTGTGGGGAGGCGCTGTCCGGGGTTTTCTGGTCTCACCCGAGGATTCTGCGTGGGGCTGCGGGGGGTGCTTAGCCCGGGGCTCTGGGGTTGCTCATCTCGTGCCCCTTCGGCCCTCCCGGCCGCCAGGGGTCGCTGCCGCTATGGCCACGCCCCCTAAGCGTTGGTCACGCCCCCAAGGCATGATCCCGCCCCCTAAGAGCAAGGGTTTCTGACTGTTAAGGCCGGTCACGTGGGCGCTCTGGC